>CM067374.1:3489515-3913933 GCA_034401795.1 Chaetoderma sp. LZ-2023a
TAATCTGTCTGGTAGCTGTTGCTTACTAACAGCATACGGGCAGTCTCTAAATATTCTACAGTTTACTAATAACGTTAGCGACGAAACAGTCAAATTATTTTCAAACATCAATACCGTAATTCTTCTTACAGCCTCCTCCTCATACGACCTCCATTATCGGACCACCTCTTAAACTCTATTATTTTACATTACTCTCTTATTATTTTTACAATGGTAGATAACCGTGGAGGGGGGCGCACCACCACTACGTTTAAACGTAAATACACAACTTTTAAACTTTTAAGGGTTAACTAATTCAAAATAACACCGATATCGCGCACTTTGACACTGTTCCCAAAATCTAAAATGACTGACGTTATTGCAAATGCAATAATAAGTATTTAAAAACAATTTGCGCATAATGACGGTTAAAAGTCAAAACGTTTTCAAAATATACAACAAAAATAGTTTACTAATAACGTTACCGACGAAACAGTCAAATTATTTTCAAACATCAATATCGGTCCGTAATTCCTCACCCCTCCTCAGCCTCATACTCCCTCCTCCTCCTCCTCCTATGACCTCCATAATCAGACCACCTCTTAAACTCTATTTTTTTACATTACTCTCTTAATATTTTTACAACGGTAGATAACCACGGAGGGGGGAGCGCCGCCACTACGTTCAAACGTAAAATACACAACTTTTAAACTTTTAAGGGTTAACTAATTCAAAATAATAGAACATTCCAGAGTGAATATACGTGTGCGGCTGTGCGTCATTGTTATCGAGAAAAATGTGGCGTTCTGTGCGTCATTGTTCTCTAGAATGAGTGTGCCCCTGTGCGCCATTGTTCTCCAAACAATAGCGACTATAATGGAGCGTTTTGATTGGTTAAAACCACATTCCAACAAAAAGAACAATAGCGACTATAACCACCCTTAACTACTAATGTGAAGCAGAAAGTTGCCCTGATGTTATAGAATTGTTTACGCTAATCCAAAATATGTCTCGTCGCTAGAGAAAACATTATTATTCGTTGTAAGGCAGCAAGAATAAATATTGTACATTTGATAAAAGTTTATCGGACTCACCGTGTTCAACACTAGTTAGTGCTCTAAACGGTCTTAGTGAAGGTTAAAGTTGCATCCTGTTCGAGGAGTTGTCAGCAGATTGTAGCCAAACTGCTGAAACAAGGCTGAAACAGTGTTACAGACACTTTCAGAGAGATTCCATAAACAAAGCTGCAGCTGCAAAATGATGGTCTGGCCCATAGCACAACTGTACGGTTACTTGAGTCTCTTTGGAAGTTAGTTGAAGGCTTGTGTCTCTGCTTTGATAAATTGGAGTAGAATGGTGTTGAAAAGTGCGGCCACATTGGCAATAATGTTGATAAGCATAAGAAGAAACAGCACTGTGATGAGCTCGACACGGCAGAGTATATTCAACTATCACCTGGAGATAAGGTTAGAGTGAGTGCCTACCTTCCTATCATTTATACATGTTGTGATACATTGAATCAAGGGCTTCAAGCATATTTGCTCCCTCAAGTAGTCTAAGCTTTGTATTTCTATCAAGCATGTTCAGTTTACCAACAGATGAGCTCAGAGAGCAGCAGTTAAGGTTGTCAAATGCTATCCACATAACCGGGAGAAGAGCGTGGAATCAGAAGTTGTGTAATTCGCACCTATGTTTAACTCAATTCTCACAGCAACCCCAGAACAATCACCAAATACACAAGCTGAATCCAAAGTAGCTGAGGATAGTGGTGAGTAGTAATGGGGGGGGGGCTCTGTTCGTCATTGTTCTTCACCGCAAGAGGTCTTCGTGAACAAAGGGATTTTTGGAGAACAATGGCGAACAGCCCGCACACAAAGGGAATGGAATGTGAGAACAATGGCGACACACACGTTTTAGAGATTTAGAGAACAATGGCGAACAGCCACGCACACACATGTTAGATTCTCGAACACTGTCGAATCGTCTGAATCAATATTGTTGTTGTCGTATTCTGAAACTGTTAACCCTTAAAAGTTGTGTATTTTACGCCCCCCCCTCCCCCCCCCCCTCCGTGGTTATCTACCGTAGTTAAGGTAAAAATAATGAG
Source organism: Chaetoderma sp. LZ-2023a (assembly GCA_034401795.1). NCBI lineage: Eukaryota > Metazoa > Mollusca > Caudofoveata > Chaetodermatida > Chaetodermatidae > Chaetoderma > Chaetoderma sp. LZ-2023a. The sequence continues at coordinate 3,491,602 of CM067374.1, forward strand.
AGATGATGTTTGATAATGTAAAAAAATGTAAAAAAAATAGAGTTTAAGAGGTGCTCTGATAATTGAGGTCGTAGGGGTTGTATTAGTGAGTATGAGGTTGAGGATGTATGAGGAATTACGGTTCGCTATTGATGTATATTTTGAAAATAATTTGACTGTTTCGTCGCTAACGTTAATTTATTAGTAAACTATTTTGTAGAATATTTAGAGACTAATTTGACTGTAAGCTGTTACTGTCTTAGTAAGCAACAGCTACCAGACAGATTAGTAGCAAAATATTAAAAATAATCTTGTATTAATGGTATGTAGTGTTCAGTTGGAATGATAACCAAGACTTGTTAGTGATGGATTCATAGGATTGTATCCTGGGTTAAAAAAGTTAACCCTTTCACCGATGAATTCCCCATATCTCATTTTCATCGATACCATACAGGAAAACTGTGGACTATTTTGAAATTAATTTGACGTTGCTAATGTTAATTTATTAGTATCCCATTTTTGTTGACTATTTTGTAGACGTATTGACCTTTAACCGTCATTACGCACAAGTTGTTTTTAAATACTTAATATTTCAATAACGTCAGTCGTTTTAGATGTTGCACGATGGTTAAAATGTGGTCATTATGTCTCTAAGGATTCTGTGTGTTTATAGAATTGTATGTCGAGTGTACCTATGCTAAAAAGATTATTTGTTACGTATGATTTATCCATGCATCTTGAATAGCCGTGAGATCAATCTTGAATCGAGATACAAACATACCATGTGTTAATAATGAAGGAACGTGTTAGTACCTCACGTCACGTACTACATGGGGTTTTTTGAAATATTCAAAATTACTATTGAATTATCACCTATGTTACTCGCTAGGTGATTTCACTTTGTAGTTGCGATGCATACAGCTTTGTGCTCTGGATACAATATCGTATCGTTTCCTAGTTCTTAACCGAGTGGACATATTGAAGATTTCGGGTTGTCTACCCTTGTTGATGACGCATGCTCTACCCCCTTCGATGAAACCTTGTACGAAAGGTTGCTGCGAAAACCGGTTCCACCGATGAAGATGGAGTGTGACACTAGCTCGCCTCGTAGGTACAGAGACCTGACGATATTTATATTAGTGCCTGGGCCTGATCTAACTGCACGCTTCAGAATGATTGGTTCGACACGGTGGTCTTCCGTGTTCTCCAGAATAACAACAAATATGTGACAAACTTTTGCCTTGTATATATCACAAGGTGATCGTTTTACTTGCTAACTTTAACTATACAATAAACCTACAAAGTTGGTAACTTTTACTGTTACCTAGCGATCTATTCACAATCATTAAATATTACAACTCAATGTTTCCTAAGCTTCCCACTTTGACCAGGTCTTGCCTACTTAAAACCATTCAGCAAAGAGTTTCACAAGGTGCGAGGCGGACCGAACTTCCGATTAAAAGTTAAAGTCCCCATTATATACTATGTCAGTTTATATTCTGCCTCCATCTTGGTTTCACACCGCCAGAGGTTGCTCTGATTCTCATTGGATTATGACATCATTTTGACCAATCAAGACCCCGACCCTCCCTCCCCGGGAGGGTGCTTTCTACCTAGCACTTGCGGTTTGGCTGGTTCTTGAGTGATGGGATCTGTCGTCCCCTTAACTTTATTTTAGAATTCCAGCTGGCTTCCCATGTCATTCCTGACGAATGCCCTGCCCAGAATGGCGAATGCTTGTTTGATAACAAGGCTTACTGTTGGATTAGTACGCCCCTACGATTAATATATTTTTGATGGTAACTTTCGATTGTGTCCTAGCACGCCTCTGCAATTAATATGTTTATGATAATAACTTTCGATTGTGTACCTACTGCCTACAGGACGCTACAATGACCATGTCATGTTCATTGCCTATTAGTCGACAACTTGTAGAATGCTAGAGTTAATCGGCACACGAGTTACCATTCCTCATAGCCGGGTTATTCTCGGCTTATCTGGTCCCATGCTCCGTGAGAGCACAGACTGCTACGTAACTAACCAAGTCCGTTTGTCCTATCTAATCCCTTGATTGATTCCCACCTGGTGCCAACCATTATCTTTTATGCTCGATTCAGTTTCGGCGAAACTGTACCTGCACTAGCTGACGTATCTGCTGCCAGTCATCCAGTGCTGATAATATATATCCAAATAATAAGATGCTCTAGCCGATGATCAGTGCTTCTAAATATACACAGTGACATAGTCTCTTAGCTCACCTGGTATTCAAACAAGAATTGTGCTCGGGCTTACTCCACGTACATATAAGATGTCCAGCGGGGTCATGACCTCCCCACAAGACAGTCCCATATCTACACATGCCCCTCAACCGAAGTTAATTAGCCATCTCTGAAGGCCTACAGAGAGTGATAATTAACTCGTTGTGCACTATCAACAACTCCAACCCACGCCATACCAGTTGCCTGCAGACTATGTCACAACCATAATTACGTCAAACGTACTCCAACAACAATAACTAAACATGTCCGGGTAACGGAATATCATGCGCAATTGACCGTCCCCGGAAACATAGGAAAACAGCATAATCCTATACAAAGTACGAACTTGTCTGGGTAATGGAATATCATGCGCAAATGACCATCCCCGGAAACACATTAATAGCATCATTAAATATAATGGTATAATATGCTTAATATAATAACAGCAATAACATATTGAATCCACAGTGCAAATACCATTACAAATCATGTTCAATTAATAAACAACAATATAAAGTCATTTTCCTACCATGAAGTGTTCCACATACAGCATATGAAATTCACTCCAAAATGTCATTGGGATGATTCCAATCGGTCACCAAGATCCACGTTAGGAGGTTCACCAATGTCATCATATAGCTCCACGTCAATCCAGTGGTCAGCCGTCGGGTCGATCTCAGTACTGGCAATAGCGTTAGGCGACGACCCGACCAACATCTCTCCCATTACTGGCAGGGCTGCAGTTCCCCGCGGGGGTGGAGGACGAATGTGACGTGGCGCACTACTATGGGCCGCAGGTGGCTTGCATTTAATCCAAATCCACATGCGTTGTAAGACACCACATTTATATAAAATAAATAACACAATAATTACTACAATGGAGGAGCCCGTCGCATATGATACGAAAGAGCGTACTCCAATGCCATCGACCATCACTGGGTCGATCGCGGATAGCGGTGCTAGCAGCACGTACTTGGATTTTTGTAAATGGTTCCAGGGTTGCATCTTCAAGTGATTCACAACCATGGACTGGTGCAGAACTCCGACCACATCCAAATGGGGCAACTCAATGGCCAGGCTAAGCCGAGTGTACGTCCGACTGTAAGACGCAACAGGCTCGAATTGCCAGCCTTTCCCGCTATAACCACATTCACCAGACATTAATGCATACACTCCATTACTCCCCACACACCAGTCGGTCAGTCATCTGTCACAGTGTATATCCATTGTTTCACCGAACGTTTGCAACACTATGCCTATTTTCTTATCGGCAAACAGTTTGCTAGATGTTTCATTTGATTCGGAGAGCTGAATATTACAAGCACTGTTGGTCGTATTGGTTAACAGGCTTACAATGCATGGAACGTGGCTTTTGTCGACCCGTAGTGGACCATGACACACTCGGGGCTCCTCACTGCGACATTCGGATGGCGTGAAGTACCACCCAGTCTTGGTGTCAAGACCGATGCTGGTCCGCGCGATCAGTACTTGCATATAGTATCCCCTCACAATTAGCGGTTCCGGCCATGCATGCAACCCGTATTCGATATATTCGCCCCCGTCAATTAGCAGCAATGTCGCTACGTAATGGAGTCGTGAGTCATCTTTCCATAATGGATACACGACCACGTTGCGGTAGTACCACTGATACAGACGTATCAGTCGATTTCCCACACTAACTTGTTTGGCCACGGAATTGAGGTCAGCAGGACTGAATAATTCTTCCATTAGTCTACCTAACTCTAGGGATGCCGTTTGTCTATGAAACTGTGCTGCTGCCTTCTGGTAGCTATACACTACACTTTCGGCAGAGTCAATTATGTGTCCAAGTCGCACTAATGCGTATAAGTCGGCATGTCGGGTGGCGTGCACCTTAAACATATCGCTCACATTTCTAGTTAATTCCACTAGGCCAGTGGTAATTTCGTTGATACGGTCAACGTTGGTATTGATCCCTACGAATGCCAGTTTCACGTGGGACGCTAGTTTGTTGGAGAAATGTACCAAACGATTCACGTCCCTCAAAGCAACTTTGACCACCTCTTTAATTGCATCTATATCACCAGAGGTAGCGGTACCGAATAGGGACGAGGCTATGTCCCTGACAACGTCAAATAAGCCACGTTTGCGTCGTATACTGTCCCTACTCACCATAGTTTGTTGTGTCCTAACAGCGATCTTCTTAATATTGTTAACACGATGTCGCAAACCGAAAATGTCTTGAATGCTCAACAAAGTCTTTTGACCGATGTCCGCAATAAGAACACGAAATTGCACTAACCGTTCAAGAAATTTGACAGGCAAATAAGGGTGGTCGATAGATACCACTACAGTCCATTCATCCCGGATAATAGATATATCCTCAGGGTTAGTTATCATTACCCCGTTCGGTAATCTATGTACACTAGACTTTTTACACAGTCCAATTACTAAACTCACTATAGCTACTACCACACCAAATTGTAAAATATACATGATTCCACGCTCTGTGATGCTTACTGGTACAATCATAGACAGAAGGATAACTAGCGGCGGCTACGTCGCCTTATAACTGCCTCTATACGATCGATGAAGTCATCGTACAGGGCGCGGCTGAACGCGCCAATCCTGAGCCGCTTGCTGTCAAACTCGACTTCCGGCACATGACTGCACTTGCGCATTAAGTAACAAGCCACTGGCAGCGTTTCCATTGGTTCCGGCACACTCTCGGGTACCTCCTCTGAGCTGTCCATCACCACCGGTTGAGGAGTCACGTGAGTTTCCATCGGTGACTCATGGTTTCGATTCTCACTCGTACCAGGTTGACTGATGTTATTATCAACCATCCTACCCCACTTGCTCACCCTCGGCTCATCATCAGAAGCTGGTCACTTCCTACGAGCTCTCTTACCAAGGGTTGCCTTAGGGTCGGATTCTGGCCCTCCTTCGGACCTTGGGAGCATCATCACCCTTGGATGATGGCTATCTTTCGTGCCCTTTGCAGGGTTACGAACAGGGCGTGGCCGTACCTTGTCCCAGCACATTTCTGAGTCGACTACGCGTAACTTAGATATATTCAGTACGCGCACCTTCCCAGACCTTTGATGCTGGACATGAGCCACTGGCCCATTGATCTTAAAGATCTCATATTCGAGGTCACTGTGAGAGGTCAACTTCATGCGTTCCTCCGCCTTTACGACCACCGAATCACCCACCCTAAATACACCAGCGTTTGCACGCTTGTCAATCTGCTCATGGTGGACCTCACGAGACCTAGCCATTTCCATACGAGCGTGCAGTAGGGCATTGTTGAGACAGGTCAGTCTCTCACCCAGATCCTGCGATGCGTCTACTGGAATAGCAAACGGCAGTCTTGCCCGTCGACCGTAGGTCAGATAAAATGGCGTATATCCTGTCGTGGAATGACGAGTACTGCGATACGCGGTTAACGCCGCACCCAATTCATCCTCCCAAGTACGAGAAGCATTGTTAACCCATTTCTGGATTAAGTCCTTAAGGGTCCGATTGAACCTCTCAGTACGCCCATTGGTTTGTGGGTGGTAGGGACTCGATCTTCTATGGTCGATCCCATGCTCTCTAAACCGCTCTTCTAGCGACTTAGAGCAAAACTCTTTTCCCTGATCTGTTATCACGATTTCAGGGACACCGTGACGTGCGACGTACTCGTTGAAGAATTTGTCCTCAACGTTTTGCGACGTCTTAGCCGGAATCGGATACGCTTCTGCCCATGCAGAACAGTGATCGACTATCGTCATGATATACACATTACCTTTACTCGACTCTAACAGTGGACCTATCAAATCCATGCCGATTATCTGACTAGGATAATTGGCCACGGGCATTTCACTGTACCGTGGTCGAGTAGTGACAGGTCGGTTGACCTCGCACGTCCTACACATCTCTAGCATCCGTACCACGTCTTTCCTCAAAGACGTCCACACAAACGAGTCTCTTACCATACCGATGGTCTTTTTCAGACCTTGGTGACCAGCTCGTTCATGAGCTTTCCAGAGCACTTTCTCACAGAACAGGGTAGGTAAGACAATTTGGGGGTACTCAGCGTCTAACGCTGAAGGCGTAATTAAAGAATATAAAATACTGTTCTTGACCATATACTCCTCCGGGGTGTTCTTGAACAACTCCGGGTATTCCTTGGTCTGCTCGGCACACAACTCGTCATAGGGAATGTCGAATACCTCGAGAGGGACATGCGGTAATGCACCCTCGTCTACATCCGGTATGACACAATCGCCTGTGTCTAAGGTGGCAATCTCCACTGGACGACGTAACCTGGATAACATGTCTGCTCGAATATTCTTCGAGCCTTGGATGTATTCAATCTTACATCCATACTCGGCAATCAGCACTGCCCAGCGCTGCACTTTCATGTTCTTAACTTCTCCCACAAACAAACTCTTTAGGGGTTTGTGGTCAGTATACACGGTGAACTGCGCGCCAAATAGATACGGTCTAAGCTTCTTCAATGCATATATCACAGCATAAGCTTCCTTTTCTATTACAGGCCAGTTTAGCTGATTGTCCTTCAGGGTCGAGCTTACATACTGTATCACTCGTTCTATACCCTTATCATCTACCTGTACCAATATTGCACCTATCGCATAGCTTGATGCATCAGTATATAGTTTATACGGAGCATTTAAATTTGGATAGGTGAGAACCGTCTCACTACACAGCAAGCTTTGCAATTTCTTAAACACTTGCTGTTCCTCCTTACCCCACTCAAAACGTTTATACTTCTTAGTCAATTCTATCAAAGGCTTAGCAATTTCGGCATAGCCTTGCACACAAGAGCGGTAATAACCTGTAGCTCCAAGGAAACTTCTCACCTCCCCCACGTCGCATGGCAGTGACATCTCTCCTATGACCTTGACCTTTTGAACCTGAGGAGCCACTCCTTGTGTCGAAACACGATACCCCAACAAGGCCACAGACTCGCGGGCAAACTTGCATTTCTTTTTCTTAACCTGTAAATTGTATTCTCGAATCCTACTCATAACCTTACGCAAATGCTGTGCATGCCCAGCCGGATTTCTCGAATATACGACTACATCATCGACAAAAACATGCAAATATTTTTCCACGAATTCTCAGAAAATATCGTTCATTGCCCTCTGAAATACTGCACCTGAGTTGCAAAAACCAAACGGCATCCGAATCCATTCGAACAAACCTTCACTGCAAACGAACGCTGTTTTCTCTATGTCTTGGCTGTCCATTGGTATCTGCCAATAGCCAGACTTCAAGTCCATAGTCGAAAATATCGTTGCGCCATGCATCGAGTCAAAAATATCTGTTATATTCGGTCATGGATAACTGTCTTTGCGACATACAGAATTCAACTTCCTGTAGTCAACACAAAATCTCGTGTCCCCGTCCTTCTTGGGCACTAACGTAATGGGCGACGCCCAGGGTGACGACGGCGGTCTTATGATGCCCGCTGCCAGCATTTCAGCCACTTGCTTCTTGACTACATACCGCTTGGCAAGCGGTAGACGGTAGGCTTTCTGCCTTATAGGAAACGCATCTCCTGTTGGTACCGTACACTTCACTTTGGGGACCAATCCTAAGGTGTTTGGACGAGCTGTATCAAAGTTATCTGCAAAGTCCTCAAGCACTTTGTCGATAACTTTATATCCGGTCATTTCTTTACAACTCTCATAAACATAATTTGTCTGTTCCCTATAGGGATACCTAAAGGGATATATCTGGCCAAACCATACTACAACTTTGGCCTGATAGTCAATCTTTGCATTTCCCAAGTGCAAAGCATCCACACCAAGCAAACATTCATGCCTCATTCTCGCTACTACCGTACTCGGAATAGGTTGGGCGTTATTGAATTTTACTTGGGTCTCCCCCAAAATTTCTATCGGGGAACCATTTACTGCCAAGAGCGTCTTCGCCCTTTTCAATGGCCTATCATTCAACATGCTACGCCATATATCCTTGCGAATCAAGGATGTACTAGCACCAGTATCCACTAAGGCATGGAAGTACTCACCCTGATCCGTTGGACCGTTTTTATCTATTTTCAGACGGATTAGAAACCGCTCGGTCGGTGAATTCACCAACGGTTTCCTCCGTCGTCGTTTGACGGACTCCTCCGTCCACTAACCACTTCTGCATAGCTGTTCCGGTGGGAGGATGAATTGTGTCTGACACCGTATGAATAATGGCCCATTTCATCCATCCCCTCACCGGTCAACACAAAACTGTCATGGTCTTCATATTCATCATTACTTCTTAAACGATTGTTCAAGTCTTTTCTGACATTCCTGGAACAGTATTTTATTTGCTCCCATTCATTCGCCGAGACGAAGTTCAGCGTTATATAGTCATGGAATTCGTCGAATGTGACATCTTCCCTGATCTTGCCCACTAGGAACCCATCTATGGCTCTGGACAACTGCCCTCGTGCCGCTCGGGTGATGACGTAGGCTGGTATGCCCTCTAGCCATCCCTCATTAGCGACCCATGCTCGCAGGGTCTCATCGAGGAAGGTTCTCACCTCCTCCGATACTACTCCGTCACAGGGCTGTATGTGGTAGATCATGTCCCGGATCTCCCTCTGGTACACCCGCTCGGCTTCCCGACGGTTACTGCTTTCTTCAATGGCTCCCGCCATTGCTACGCCCATCGTCTGCATAGCGGCGATGGTTTCCAGTCGAAGCTGGTGTGCTACTGGTACTTCCATGTGTAGCCCACTGTAAATATCTTATCTATTTTCAACAGTTTGTTTTATAGTTATGCCTTAGATATTGGTCGTACTGTAGATAATTTAGCTTGCTGCATCCACCCGTTAATGTACCGTGTTAATTTTATCGGCCAGTCTGCTAATTCAATTTTATGCGATACGATAACTGCCTACAGCTGCTTTTTATTACTGGCTAGCAATTGTTAGCAACTGATAACAAATTAGTCTGCAATCAGAAACTGGCCATACACTTTCACTTCTGACATTTTAATGCCATGGCCATGCCCGGCCAATTTTGAAACTTATGTTTGGATCCTTGCGATATCTGACATTAATGGAGTCCTGGTCAAGATTAATTTAGTCCCTGCTCATGTTGCATTCACATTAATTTCACACTAATGCAGCATGTGATAGTTTTATGATAAGTCTGGGATTTGAAGCAGAAATTAAGATATTCTAGGGAGAACTGATTTGGAACTGTTAGAGTGTAGACGCGTTGGTTGTTGAGAGAGCCGTAATGATAACACCGAAGGCATGAGTTTGTCGTCTTGAAGCTGTGTGTTTATATTAGAGTATTTGTAAATTGACTGTATACGTCGCCTGCGAAATAGACAGAAATACCGTTGCTGCTATACCGTTACGTGGAATTGTAGATTGTTAACATCACCTGCGTAATAGAACCACCTGCGTTTTGAGGAGAACATTATTATTTGCACAACCTGTCAATAGAGTCACCTGAGTTTTAGAACATTATTTGCACAACCTGTCAATAGAGTCACCTGAGTTTCAGAACATTATTTGCACCACCTGTCAATAGAGTCACTTGAGTTTTAGAACATCATTTGCACCATCTGTTTATTAGAGTCACCTGAGTTTTAGAACATTATTTGCACCACCTGTCAATAGAGTCACCTGAGTTTCAGAACATTATCATTTGCACCACCTGTCAATTAGCACCACCTGTGTTCATCAACTGTACACTGGCGTATTCATCATCTGTACATTAGCTTTCGCGCTATCTACGTAGTAACACCCGGAGCATCATTTTCCCGCTTACCGTCTGGATTAAGTGGATTTATTCGTATTAGATTACCGTCTGGATTAAGTGGATTTATTCGTATTAGATTACCGTTGGATTATAGTTTTATATTGTGTTCTGATCCAGAATTTGCAGGATATATTCTGCAAGTAATAGTGTGTGATGCTCCTCGCCATATTTGGATTACATATATTCGTCGCCATATTTGGATTACATATGTTCGTCGCCATATGTGGATTGCTTATGTTCATCGTCAGTTTTTAAGAGTCGCCGTTATCGTATGTATCCAGGACATTTAACAATACTTAACATTTTTCATAATATTACACAACCTCTATCATATACATTCATTTATACTAATGTAAGACCGTTCAATCTCATATTATCTTAAAATAAATAATATTATCATTGACTTAGGCATTGTTGTGTGGTTATTAGCCATTTTAGCAGACACAATCTAATGATATCCAATTTCCAGTAAACGTTAACAACTTTCAGGATTCACCCCTAGACACCAGCCATTGTTTTTTTAATGTTGTATCTCTGCTTTATGGAGATGGGGGCTCACGGGCTAATTCAAGGTTAAAGGTTAACGGTCAAAGTTTGAAGGTTAGGAGAGCGAATTCTGTTGACTGGTGGGCTCGGGGTTACACATGGGTGGCATGGCAGGGTCAACGCCTCGCTTGGATGGTGTTGCCATTCTGCGTTTTTACTAATAATGAAGGCTGATAATGATTCTTTGAAGACGGGGTTGCTCGGGGCAGACTACCTCTGTAGTTATCTTCACGGCAGCACCCACGCAATACTCGCGATGCTGTATGATACGGGTGCTTTCTGACAACTTTGCAGCGTTTATAAATTCTTGTACACGGTCAGTGACGTCGGTCTGTACAATGGCTGAATTAGTTAGCGGTGTTTCTGGTTGGGCCATATATCTTATCTACTCACTGTTGTTACTCTGAATCCTGGCTGGTGAAGCCAATGAAGATTTCGGGTTGTCTACCCTTGTTGATGACGTATGCTCTACCCCCTTCGATGAAACCTTGTACGAATGGTTGCTGCGAAAACCGGTTCCACCGATGAAGATGGAGCGTGACACTAGCTCGCCTCGTAGGTACAGAGACCTGACGATATTTATATTAGTGCCTGGGCCTGATCTAACTGCGTGCTTCAGAACGATTGGTTCGACACGGTGGTCTTCCGTGTTCTCCAGAATAACAACAAATATGTGACAAACTTTTGCCTTGTATATATCACAAGGTGATCGTTTTACTTGCTAACTTTAACTATACAATAAACCTACAAAGTTGGTAACTTTTACTGTTACCTAGCGATCTATTTACAATCATTAAATATTACAACTCAATGTTTCCTAAGCTTCCCACTTTGACCAGCTCTTGCCTAATGAAGTTTTCGGGTTGTCTACCCTTGTTGATGACGTATGCTCTACCCCCTTCGATTAACCTTGTACGAATGGTTGCTGCGACAACCGGTTCCACCGATGAAGATGGAGCGTGACACTAGCTCGCCTCGTAGGTACAGAGACCTGACGATATTTATATTAGTGCCTGGGCCTGATCCAACTGCGTGCTTCAGAACGATTGGTTCGACACGGTGGTCTTCCGTGTTCTCCAGAATAACAACAAATATGTGACAAACTTTTGCCTTGTATATATCACAAGGTGATCGTTTTACTTGCTAACTTTAACTATACAATAAACCTACAAAGTTGGTAACTTTTACTGTTACCTAGCGATCTATTTACAATCATTAAATATTACAACTCAATGTTTCCTAAGCTTCCCACTTTGACCAGCTCTTGCCTAATGAAGTTTTCGGGTTGTCTACCCTTGTTGATGACGTATGCTCTACCCCCTTCGATTAACCTTGTACGAATGGTTGCTGCGACAACCGGTTCCACCGATGAAGATGGAGCGTGACACTAGCTCGCCTCGTAGGTACAGAGACCTGACGATATTTATATTAGTGCCTGGGCCTGATCTAACTGCGCGCTTCAGAACGATTGGTTCGACACGGTGGTCTTCCGTGTTCTCCAGAACAACAACAAATATGTGACAAACTTTTGCCTTGTATATATCACAAGGTGATCGTTTTACTTGCTAACTTTAACTATACGATAAACCTACAAAGTTGGTAACTTTTTGTGTTACCTAGCGGTCTATTCACAATCATTAAATATTACAACTCAATGTTTCCTAAGCTTCCCACTTTGACCAGCTCTTGCCTACTTAAAACCATTCAGCAAAGAGTTTCACAAGGTGCGAGGCGGACCGAACTCCCGATTAAAAGTTAAAGTCCCCGTTATATACTATGTCAGTTTCTATTCTCCCTCCATCTTGGTTTCGCACCGCCGGAGGTTGCTCTGATTCTCATTGGATTATGACATCATTTTGACCAATCAAGACCCCGACCCTCCCTCCCCGGGAGGGTGCTTTCTACCTAGCACTTGCGGTTTGGCTGGTTCTTGAGTGATGGGATCTGTCGTCCCCTTAACTTTATTTTAGAATTCCAGCTGGCTTCCCATGTCATTCCTGACGAATGCCCTGCCCAGAATGACGAATGCTTGTTTGATAACAAGGCTTACTGGTGGATTAGTACGCCCCTACGATTAATATGTTTTTGATAGTAACTTTCGATTGTGTCCTAGCACGCCTCTGCAATTAATATGTTTTTGATAATAACTTTCGATTGTGTACCTACCGCCTACAGGACGCTACAATGTCCATGTCATGTGCATTGCCTATTAGTCGACAACTTGTAGAATGCTAGAGTTAATCGGCACACGAGTTACCATTCCTCATAGCCGGGTTAATCTCGGCTTATCTGGTCCCACGCTCCGTGAGAACACAGACCGCTACGTGACTAACCAAGTCCGTTTGTCCTATCTAATCCCTTGATTGATTCCCACCTGGTGCCAACCATTATCTTTTATGCTCGATTCAGTTTCGGCGAAACTGTACCTGCACTAGCTGACGTATCTGCTGCCAGTCATCCAGTGCTGATAATATATATCCAAATAATAAGATGCTCTAGCCGATGATCAGTGCATCTAAATATACACAGTGACATAGTCTCTTAGCTCACCTGGTATTCAAACAAGAATTGTGCTCGGGCTTACTCCACGTACAAATAAGATGTCCAGCGGGGTCATGACCTCCCCACAAGACAGTCCCATATCTACACAATGTACTAATTCCCTTGGGCAATTATTAGCATATCACGTTTTGGTGCGTGAGTGATCTATGCATATTTATGGTGTGTTCGCGCATTACTCATATTACCATTAAACATGTCCGCTTCATTCGCTTTAAGGTCATGTGATGTTAGATTTTGTCTATGCCTGTTTCCTCGCGAACTAATAATGTCGTTGGTATGTACCACGATGAAAGGCGTAACTCATGGTGGAATATTTTGTTGAATGCGTCTGTATCGATGGAAATGGTACTGATCCATCATCCACAAGGGTATCCTACTTTTTTCGCATACGTACCCACACACACGCACGCACCTGATGCACCAACACACGCACGTACTGCGCATACCCTCACGTGTGTTACGCCTCGTGCGTGATGACGCGGCGCATGGTTCTACACGGTTGCCCCTTGTCACCCATGTTCCCTGTCCCCTATGCGTGTACGTCGTGCGTGCGTGTGTGCGTCTTTTTTTTTTATGCACCCGTTTGTGTGTGGGTGTATGTATGTAACATAATTTTGTTTTTTGGTGGCCCCTTAAAAAAGAGGCCTATTTTTTCATTTTTTTATTTTGCTAACGTAAATATTTTTGTCTCAATTAATGCAAACGATAACTTCTGTTTTGTTTGCACCACATACACATACAGCAATCATTACGAAGTTGGTACTTCGCATGCAACCATTTGTTGTAATTGCGTTCGTCCGGATCCGCTAGATAATCTCTCCAGCGGTTACGGATTTCACGCAATGACATTGCAAAAGGTTGCTGTACTGGAACCTCTTTATATTGGTTCCATTCGATGCATCCGCAATTAATAGGCGTAGAACCTATCGTTCTCCATCGATCGCATAATAGAGATTCCATTTTACGTGTTTTGTTAAATTCAAAAAAGCTTATTAGTCGCGCGCATTTCGCTTTTATAGTTAAAACATGAGCTGTCAGTAAAACTATCTTTCCAATCTCAACACGCCCTTATTTCGGTCACATGTTTTTTCTCCACCGCTTAAAATTAACATCATCGGTTTACAAAACATTACTATCGCACCATGTTTGAATGACATTTTTTTTTTATAGAAAACTTGAATTGATACGCAGGGTTCAATTGCAGAGCACGTCATATGGTTTCCTCTGTATTCAAATATGTCCGCATTTTGTCATTGTCACCATGTGAATACGATTAATTACGGATCTTTGGATCATTGTGGTACGCCTCGCGTGCCTAGAGTACCATTAATTTTTTTATCCATTATCAGCATTCATCCATCGTGGTCTATCAAAATGGCGATAATTGGGGATGGATGGGTGAGGGGTGAGAAGGGAACATGAAGAAATAATAACATATTTTTACAAAATAAATGTATTTTTCTTATGATAAATATTAGCGATATTTATTCACGATAATTAAAAAAAGAAAACATAGTAAATAAATAATTATACATTAAATATGATCATTTTTTCTGTTTTTTTCATAAGCCTGCGCGTCAGACGTTTCATTGTGGTATGTAAAGTAAAAAAATAATAGAGTTTAAGAGGTGTTCTGATAATATGAGGAAGGAGTTTAAGAGGTGGTCTGATAAGGGAGGTTGTAGGGTGAGTAGTAGGAGGTAGATGAGGCTAGCATTCTTGCTCAGTAGAAGTGGGTCTTGAAGGACTAGCGTACTTTTTTACAAGGCAATGCTCTATGTACGAATATTTTGTAAATAATTTGACTGTCTGTGTCAGTTGAGGCGGAATGATATAGCATTCCTCCCCAGTTGATATTGCTGGATGATTATGAGGGCGATGCTAGCGTACTTGTTTACAAGGTATGCACGATGTACGAATATTTTGATAATTTGTTGCTGAATATTTTGATAATTTGAGTGGTAGCTGAATATTTTGATAATTGGTTACTGAATATTATGATAATCAGTTGCTGAATATTTTGATTGGTTGCTGAATAAATTGATTGGTTGCTGAATATTTTGAAAATGATTTGATTGTGTAAATTTTATTTTCTTATTAGGCGATGTTAGGTAAGAGAGAGGTGGTCTGATAACGGAGGTCGAAGGAGGAGGGAGGAATGCTGTCTTAGCCACCCTCTGCTCGGCATTGTTCTCCACGCATGAGCGCGCCTTTATTCGCCTGGTGGTCCTTTAAGAAAATGCATAAAGGTGGTCGCTCGTAGAGGTGTCGCGAGGGATGAGGAGGATGGCTGACGTATGCTAGCGTATTCGCCGAGGCAACGTCTTGCGCGATATCTCTGTACGAATATTTTGAATATAATTGATTGTAAGCCGCTGTTGGTTTAGTCACCATTAACCCCCTCCTTGGTTTAAGTCATTTAAAAATGGCAGTCACTTAATTATTAAATTTTCAAAATCGTTATGGAAATGGGCATCATTGACGATCGATGTTGTATAATATTATATAGATAGTTTTATCTACCATATCTATGTCTTTAAAGCGTCAATCATTTAATTATTAAATTTTTTTTAAATATGAACAAACTCCCAGTCATTTAATTTTCAAAAAGATCAGAGCGTTGCGTTACACAGGTTATAGTGATCTACGTTATATATATATATATATATATATATATATATATATATATATATATATATATATATATATATATATATATATATATATATATATATATATATATATATATAATTTTATCTTACGTATTTAAGGCGATTCTTTAAAGTGGAAGTCATTTAATAAATAAAATATAAAAAATATGAGCAAAATGTGTTCCCCAGTCATTTAATTTTCAAAAATCAGACACGTACACAGTAATTTTTCCTATGCTATTATATAGATAGTGTTATCTATCGTATTTATGTCTTTAAAATGGCAGTCATTTAATTATAAAATTTTCAAAAATATGAACAAAATGCGTTCCTCGTCAATGGCAATGCATTAATCGACCACGAACAATAGCGTACAGATGCCCATTAGGAACAGTAGCGTCCATTGACCACTTTTGACGGATCAGAATGTGTGTTTGCTTATGCATGTGTGAAGTGGGTTGTTGAGTGTAAAAACTGTATTACATTATTTTATTTTTTTGAACAGATAACGGGTCGTGTTTTGAGATAGGTCTCAGTCTTCGCAGATCCGCACAGGCGTGGTTGTCAGTTTGGTAACAAACTGCGTCATGTTTGCTTTTTGTATATCAGTCGGAGTATCACCGATTACAGGACACCCATGCGGATACTGTTTGATTGGTAATAGACAATAGCACTCCTTGCAGGTGTACACCATCTCTTTAGGTTCTGTTTTCTTGATCACACGCCTACAGACCCTTCGGGTTTCGTCCGTCGGCATATGGTGTCGCGGATGTCGATGGAACACCAACGACATCGCACATACCCAGTGTCTGATCCGTCAAAGTTTGTACTGCTGGCCATTTTAGCCAAATGTACATTAACATTTACATTTATGCCATATCGCTATACTACAGAAAAAATATAAGGAATATCACGTGAGATGAAATCTGACTGCCTAAGGCTACCTAACTACTCTGCAGTTACACGTCCAACCACTTTGCGATGTTTAAACTGGAATGAGAAAATGGATTGAATTTGTACCGTTTATAGGAATATATGTACCGTGGCCACAAATCCGCAACAAGCACCCGCAAATCCGCAACACGCGGCCCGCATGCAGCCGTACATGTACGTATGCATTTTGGCATGTATGCGTGTTCAGGCATGCGCATATACTTGTTGCCATCCGCAACACCCCCCCCCCCCAAATCCGCAACACGCGGACCGCATGAGGCCGCACATGTATGCATGCATTTTGGCGTGTACGCGTGTTCAGGTATGTGCATATACTTGTTGCCATCCACAACACGAGCCCGCAAATCCGCAACACGCACCCGCATGCGGCCGCACATGTACGCATGCATTTTGGCGTGTATGCGTGTTCAGGCATGTGCATATACTTGCTGCCACCCGCAACACGCACCCACAAATCCGCGACACATTTTAGCCGAATATACATTAACATTTACACTTATACTACATCGCTCTACTACAAAAAAAATGTAAGGAATATCGCGTGAGATGAGTATCGTCCTATCAAAAACTGTCGCGTACTGGCCTCCATATAATGACACATACATGCAGGCGAACATCTTGAATATGTTCACGGGCTAGACGCGATGGATCAGTTTGTTAAATGGTTTATGCGCATAAAAAGCTGTGCGTGTTAAAAAAGTATCCATGGAAATATGTTTTCTCTGACCACCTCGTTATTGTGCATAACGCATCTATGATTCGCTTTTAATACTTCAATTTGTATGCAAATGCGTTAACCTTCATCTAAAACCCTCAAACATGAAACTAAGCGGCTTCCTACCAGTCATTTAATTTTTTTTAAAAGAGAGCAAAGTACATCTCTATGCGGGTAATATATAGCTAAGCCAAGCGATGTTGTATGCATAATATTATATAGATAATAATCATGCATCTCCTATTCAAGGAGTGGTCTTTAAAGCGACAGTAATTTAATTATTAAATTTTAAAAATTGTTATGAAAATGGTGGGAACAATGTCCACCATCGTCATCGTCGACGAATAATGACGAGCACCCTTGTATCATTTAACGTATTAATTAGGTGGTCGATGCGGTCCCTCGTGGTTGTAGTAAAAAAGTATTTTGAAACTAAGCGGAATTGTGGCTTCCTATGTCAAATTGTCGCATTAAACAGCACTTTTTTAAGAGTTTGTGCGCACGTAGCTCCCTATGTCAAATTAGTATCAAAACTATTCGCTTAAACTACCAATGCGCCATGATTTAGATTTGAAAAATCAGAAAATAACATCCCTGGAATGAGTTAAGAGGTGGTCGCATAATTGAGGTCAAACGAGTGAGGAGGAGGAGGGATGAGGTATGCTATCGCGGTGCCGCCTGGCACGAGGGATGAGGTATACTAGCATACTTGTTTACAAGGCCGGAAATGTGCGTTGTACGAATATTTTGTAAATAATTTGACTGCGGTGTTAGCAACAACTTTCTATCAAATCCTTTCCATGATATTTAGTGAATATTTTGAAAATAATTGTAGCCAAAAGGGTATATTTATATTTGTAGTAAACGAACATCTATGTTTATGCTACTACGCTTGTAAATGTTGCTCTTAATTGCCAAATCTTTATGCGTCGGTAAACAACAATAGCCGGTGAGCGGGTGAACGCTTTATTATCGATTTTTTAAAAGCTCTCGGCTAGGACATTGTAATATCCCGTGCTTAGAACGAGAAGGGAGGTATATTCTTACATTGTTCCTTAACACATGGCATGTTTGTATCACGATTAAAGATCGATCCCACGGCTATTGAGACAGTAATGGTTAAATCATACGCAACAAATAATCTTTTTATCATACGTACGATCGACATACAATTCTATAAACACATGGAGCACTCAGCGACATAATGACTACATTTTTAATCATCGTGCTACCACTAAATCTAAAACGACTGACATTATTGCAAATGAAATATTAAGTATTTAAAAGCCAACAGGCAAAACGTTTTCAAAATATTCAACAAAATAGTTTACTAATAAATTAACGTAAGCGACGTAACAGTCAAATTATTTTCAAAATATACATCAATATCGAGCATTGGCGTAATTCCTCACCCCTCCTCAACCTCATACTCCCTCCTCCTCATCCTACGACCTCCCTTATCAGACCACCTCTGAAACATTATTGCAAATGAAATATTAAGTATTTAAAAAACAATTTGCACATAATGACGGTTAAGCCTACAGTCAAAACGTTTTCAAAATATTCAACAAAAATAGTTTACTAATAAATTAACGTTAGCAACGTCAAATTAATTTCAAAATAGTCAACAGTTTTCCTGTATGGTATCGATGAAAATGAGATATATATTCATCGGTGAAAGGGTTAACTTTTTTAACCCAGGATACAATCCTATGAATCCATCACTAACAAGTCTTGGTTATCATTCCAACTGAACACTACATACCATTAATATACACCTGTGCAAAAGTTAAGCACCAGCAAAAACAATAGAACGTAGAAACATGATGGTACAACTAGGCTGCCATACTTTTTGTCCCCGCGTTAGCTGACATAATTCCAAGTACGAAATGCACATGCATGCATGACTTCACGCCGCTTGATGTCCGTGCGTGGCGGGAAACAGCACACGTGTTCAGTTATGTAAAAGTCCAGTTTGAGGTGTAGAACATTACATACAGATTTAGGCGACAAGATTAGGAATTTTGTGTTCATGCCCGTGGTTTATTTGTACAGAGAGAATTAGCTCTTGATTGTGAACCGCTATGGCAAGACGAAGGTTAAGTGATCGTGTGAAATGGCAAATCATAGGCATGCATACCACTGGTATGTCATGCAGAGAGATTGGCAGACAGCTGAACATTAACCATACTGTAATCAGTCGTTTGATTGCAAAACATGGGCAAACTAACGAGGTGAAGGACAGGCCTAGATCTGGAAGACCGAAGAAGAGTACTGCCCGTGATGATCGAGCCCTAGTACGCCTTGTTAGGAGATCTCCATTCACCAACAGCAGAGTGCTCAGCCAGCAATGGGAAATGCGCAATAGAGTGTCAATGTCTACCGTCAAAAGGAGACTGTATGCTGCTGGCATGAAAGCTAGGAGACCTGTCAGACGTCCTCTCCTCACTGCACACCACAAAGAGGAGCGTCTGAGGTGGTGCAACGAAAGAAGACACTGGAACATGAGATCCTGGAGACGGGTACACTGGTCCGATGAAAGTCGGTTCCTGCTTCATGCCACAGATGGTCGAACTCGTGTATGGAGGTCCAGACGCACGGCGTACGACCAACGTAACATCATGGAAGAAGTTCCATTTGGTGGAGGTTCCGTTATGGTATGGGGGTGCATCTCATTTGATTGTAAGCTGGATCTGTTGACTGTACCTGGAACACTAAATGGACAAAGATATCAAGATTCCATACTGGATAGAGTTGTGGTCCCTCATTTTGTAAATCATGCACCTGGAACCCACCCTATATTCATGGATGACAACGCCCGACCACATCGTGCTAGAGCTGTGCATGAATACCTCCGCCAGAATGCCATCGAAACCCTACCATGGCCAGCAAGGAGCCCTGACATGAACCCTATTGAGCATATCTGGGCCATTCTGGGAAACATGGTGAGAAGGAGGGATCCTCCTGTGCAGAACCTTCAGGAATTAACAGACGCACTCCATCTTGAATGGCAACGAATACCACAATGGCGTATCAGTCGGTTGGTGACCAGCATGAGACGTCGTGTCCAGGCCGTCATCCAGGCACAAGGTGGATATACCCGGTATTAATAATGACAGTCTCAAACTCGTGCACAGATGTTAAACTTCGTTTTCAGACACCATTAATGACAATCTAGCCACGTGTGTCAACTGTAGGGCAATAGTTGTCAGTTGTGTCAACGTAACCATATTCAGGCCTCATTTTCAAGTTCAAACAAAAACATACAGTGTTTCCCCACCATCATAATCAGCATTCCTCTAGTTGCATTATTACCTCTTGCACTAAGATGGATGGGTACATAAATGTTTATGCTATTGCTTTCTTCATAGCACATGAATATACCCTCGCATGTGCGTAAAAATAGGGTGGTGCTTATCTTTTGCACAGGTGTATACAAGATTATTTTTAATATTTTGTTACTAATCTGTCTGGTAGCTGTTGCTTACTAAGACAGTAACAGCTTACAGTCAAATTAGTCTCTAAATATCCTACAAAATAGTTTACTAATAAATTAACGTTAGCGACGAAACAGTCAAATTATTTTCAAACTATACATCGATGGCGAACCGTAATTCCTCATACATCCTCAACCTCATACTCACTAATACGACTCTTACGGCCTCCATTATCAGACCACCTCTTAAACTCTATTTTTTTACATTATCAAACATCATCTCTTATTATTTCTACCTTAACCACGGTAGATAACCACGGAGGGGGGGGGGGGGGGGCGCCGCCGCTACGTTAAAACGTAAAATACACAACTTTTAAGGGTTAACAGTTTCAGAATACAGCAACAAGAATATTGATTCAGACGATTCGACAGTGTTCGAGAATCTAACATGTGTGTGCGCGGCTGTTCGCCATTGTTCTCTAAAACGTGTGGGGCTGTTCGCCATTGTTCTCACATTCCATTCCCTTTGTGTGCGGGCTGTTCGCCATTGTTCTCCAAAAATCCCTTTGTTCTCGAAGACCTCCTGCGGTGAAGAACAATAACGAACAGAACCCCCCTATACTACTGTGGTGAACTTAAGATGTTTCTCATCATTCATGCTACTGGCTTGGTTGAAAGCTGTTCAAATGTAAAGATAGCCATGTGTATGTATCTATGCATGTTCGTTGCCATGTGTACTTGAGAGCGAGCTTTTTTAAATTAAGACTAATACTACATTAGTAGTACGCTGGGACAGGGCCAATGTTTAACACATTTGAATGTGGAAAATGAAACATTGCGAAAAATTGACTTTGGGGACTTAATTAAAGATGTTCCATGTGAAAGGTTCAGAAGCGGTAATTTTGAAATATCTGACATACCAAATTGACCATACTTTGTCAGTATCAATCATGCATAGATAACCTTGTTGTGTATGATTTGCATCACCGATACTGATAATGTATGACTTTTACTGTTTCTCATGATAATTAAAATATGTGTGTGATCATCGTGATGTGTTGCGTAATGGCGGTGTTTGGCCAAGTCGTGCATCCCAGATATTGGAAGTTGGAAGAAATATTAATATATATATATTTTTTCAAATTTCATTAAAAAAACTGATAAAAATTGAATGAATTTACAGCCAACAGAATGCCAATATTTACCTCCAGAAATGCAGGAGATGCCGTCTGGAAGCAATTAGATTTAAGTTCTTTTTGGGGAGAGGCCCATTTAACCCTCTGGCCCAGAGCGCCCCACACTCTAAATACGCCCCTGAATTTTGTTCAAACATGTGTAAGGGCATGTTTAATATGTATATGTACTTTACAAAGGTTCATGTGACTGGCTCTTAAGTAATGTGTGCACGCGTACGTGGATGCGTCTGTGTGTTTGTGTGCATGCGTGCAGCATGCGTGAGTGCGTGCATGTGTATCAGTGTGCACATGCTGCAATAATGCCTGTGCGCATTGTGTGTATGGTGCAGCAATTGTCTGCATGCATGTGGGTCACACTATAACATTTGGTGGAATTCAACAGAAGAGGTATCAGAAGCTATTGGTTTTATGCGATGCTTATTATTATTATTATAAATATTTGCTGATTAAATTGTCATTTGAAAAAACCTTAACAACAGCATAATAAGCATAACCTGGATGCAAGTCATCGCATAAAATCAATAGCTTCTGATACCTCTTCTGTTGAATTATGTATATATAATGACAATCTACTCGATAAAGATGGAATATGCCGACTTCATAAACGAGGAAAAGAAATCCCTTGACGAGCTTCTCCCAATAGCTGCAAGCAAACGAAAAAAATTGAGAATATCTGTATGAATGCATCCAAAAAAGTGTTCACACACATAGACCTACAAATCATGAAACTAAAGAAAATGAGGATCCACTTCGTGGAGGCGAACCATGGAGGAAAAGTAAAATCCTGGGCTCACTGCTTTGTAGTACTGCTGACATTACTGCACGCCGCATCATGGGACACATAATTTCCCAGTCCCTCTGTAAGCTATGTATTTGTAGATCAAAGATGCCCTTGACAAAAAGACGTTTATGCAATACAACCTGCGTATCCTCGATGCTGTATAACTGTAAAAGCTGGGCAGATCCAAAGGCAGCTCTGGAAAACTTGATGCCTGCCACCACACACACATATGCACCATCACTGGACACCAATTGCCAGACAGCATAATTTCCAATGATGCATTCATTATACATATGTTTGGTCATGTTCTAAGGATGCAAGTGGACACGCCAGTACAGAGAACCTTAGAATTCTCCCTACTGGAAGCCAGCAAATACAAAGCCAGTAGAGGACGGCATTGCATGAATATGTTAAGCTTGCTACGAGGTGATCTCAAGAAAGCAGGACTCGGGTCAGTCAAATCAAGAATGGCCCTGATGACGTTAAAGATATTAGCTGAGGACAAGACACAGTGGGCAAAAGTGAAGAAGGACTCATTGCAGCTGTGTGATGTTTCTACTACTACAGCAGCAGAATACAGTAATCATACATACAGAAATATGTTCTGGATATATAACCGCATATACAGGATTTGCAAGAAAAAGAAGAGGAAGCAACGAAAATAGATATTTTAGAGAAGATTTTATAATATCCTAGAAAATAGTATAAGACCACTGTAACCATTAAAAACCGAAAATTTGAAATAAAAAAATCCTTAATTAGGACTACATTTCATACGTTTTAGAAAATATTTTATAATATCTTAGAAAAGATAGTATAAGATCACGGTGCCCATTTTCTTTTAAATAAAAAAAATAAAAAATCAATAACAAACAAATCAATAATTAAAACCGGCTCTCAAAGGTCACGTGATTTCGAGGGGGTGGGGTGGTGGTGGTGGTTGCGAGCCTTAACTGCCCATATATGGGGTGTGATAAATGGGTGCGCGTTGGAGAGCGCGTTTGTATAGGAACGCCTACTAGCATACGCCCCCTTTTCACACTCCATATAGGGACAACTAAGCCCCGCCGCCTCGAAATTACGTGACCTGAGTGCCGATCAAGAAGCGCGTCTAATACCATCTATTACTACCTAGGCCCACTGTAACTAGTAACGCACTTAGAAAGAAATATTTGGGTGTTATTACATTGAGAATTTAATAATAGACCCGTTCCGATAAATCTAAAGAGGCATTGTTGATTTATTTCACGTGATACTGTTACAAAAACAACTGACAATTCCAAAAACAACTGACAGAATCTCCTTGTCGAAAATAGCAGAGGAATGTAATTACGGGGAAGTGAAAAATGAAATTAACATAATATTCACATCCTGCACCCCCCCCCCCCCACCCGCAGATTAATATTAAACACTGACTATTGATAGGCGATAATATGAGGCAGTACACGCCTTGACATTCTACAGGGCAAGGCGACTGACTGACTAACCGGTCCAAACCATGGGAGCACTGGTATATGCAACAGCAACATGGCACGCGCGTGCTGCCATGGAAATCTATGCTAATCTAGCAGTGCTGGATCGATTTTAGATAACGCCAAACCATTACTTATTCATAGCAAGCTATTTCTCGGCCACGCTGTTACAGTATCCCCGTTATTGTAGTGAGTGGCTCGCCTCCAGCAGCCATGCATATAGTAATGAACTGCTATCCACAGCTTTTACATGCAAAGCCGCAGAGTGAATGCAGAACATAGAGCAGCAAAATCAAGGTTTAAGCGAACAATTAAGATGGATTATGGCAGATATGTGACATCTAACCAGCAGTTTTACGAGCTTGAAGGCACATAGCCAGATAACTGAGCAAGTACGTACATCTGCAAATGTGGGCGAATGTGGGCGCGTGCACTATAATAATTATTCTTTCAATTCGCTATTCAGTATATACTAACGTTAGATACGACTATAGGCCTACTTGTATTTACTTATGACTTTCCTTAGCTCCCAATTCATTGCTGAATATATTCAATACGTTTCAAATATTAATTTAGTACGGTTGAAACAGAATCTCCAGGCCTTTAGCCAGCAATGTGTTAAGCAGCTAAGAATACAGCGTTACGATATCAGCAGTCGCGATTTGCGATTATGTATTAGGCCTAGATCTTGGATTGAGTTTTAATATAAATAGACTCACGTACACCGACTCATAGGCACGACTTATAAATTGGGAATATTGTCGCGCTATCAATATCCAGGCTCGCGGGTTGACGAGATGATATTGAAAAGAATAAAATAAATTGGTGATACAAATTCGGTATGTTTGACTGACACTATTAAAATAATGCCAGACCATGCGACAGCGACACAGACGCTTACAGACGATCGGCCACCAGCAGACAGCCATGATGAGGACATGATCGTGTCTGATCCAATGGTGCCATGCCCACCGTTACTGGCAACGCCGACACGACGCCTTGGATGGCGCGGGTTTGTGTGCATATGCGCGTGTTGTGTTGTGGTATCTGCTAGCGGGGTACCACATGCTTTCAACGCGTACGCGAACTCTTTTAAGGCCGTCTTCAACCTTACACAGGCACAAGGTTAGTAAATGTTCTTAATGTATTTAATGTACTTAGCCCTTTACAACACTCATATCAGTGATATAAACGTCTTCTGCAGTGGTCTTGAGAAATGTCTATTTGCAGACCAAGAGGAGACTATTTTTGACAACTTACCACTGGAATGACTGGCTCGATAACCGAGCCAGTCAATCCAGTGATAAAATTTCAAAAATAGTTTGCTCTTGGCCTGCAAATGAACATTTTCTATCAGGAAATTGAAATTTTCTTGAACAAATTTGAGGGTTAAAGGTTAATTAAATCGGGCAGATATGTTATTCAATGACCTACATTCTCACTGACAGTTTCTCGACCCTACGAGGACTCGTCATGGGCCCCTAGGCAGGTGGGCCAATAAACTGTCAAACAAAGATTTTCCACATGGCACATGCTCCCTGTGGGGACTCACTCACAGTACTAAGTTCAAGTTCACTTCATTACACTCAGGACCCTCAAGGCCATCAAGGGCATATGAGGATATATATTTACTAAATAATGGGGCGGTAGTGAATACATTACATTGTAAATACAGATCATGCAGTTATTAAAAAATTTAAAATATTAGTTGCGTTCATTACCTTATTCGAGTTCTATGTTATAATTATTCTATTGTATTTTTATTAGGCTGGCTGTATTTATTTTGTTGAACGATGGGGTTCTTAGCAAATTTAAGCAATTTACATAAATTTCTTTGAATAGGTCCATTGCATTTTCTTAGAACTTCATTTGTTTTGTATGCATTTGTACTTGTGATATAGTACTGTGGCATATATAATTTGTTCTCACGTCATTGTATTTGCTGCAGTCGTAGAGAAAGTGTTTTTCGTCATCCAGTTTATTACAAAACGTACATAGTCTGTCATTTCTATCTCTTCTTGTCCATCGTCCAGTCTCAATTGTGAATTTACCAGAGGGGCCTGCAATAATAGAGGGACTGTAATGTAGCCTTATCTAATGGTGCGTGTTAAGCTCAGCGCCAGAGTGTGAGGGTAACTGGGCCGCTGTAGATCGCCACCATCCAGTAGTCTGTTGTAGTAATGGGAGTGTGATAGACACGCTTTTTGATTGGCCTTCGCAAGTCACGTGATTTCGAGTGGGCGGTTATTAATTGCCCATATATGGAGTGACAAAAAGGGGCGTGTTCTGGTGGACGTTCTTGTACAAACAGGCCCACCAGAACATGCCCATTTTGTCCATATATGGGCTATTAAATCCCGCTCACTCGAAATCGCTCACTCGAAATCACGTGATGTGCCAGTGATGATAAAGACGTGAGAAGGACAGTTCTAATTATTAGCTTTTCTATTTTAAAAATGGGCACTGTGGTCTTATATTATCTATTTCTAAGATATTCTAAAATACAATCTAAAAATACATATTTTCATTGTTTCCTCTACCTCTTCTTGCGAATCTTGTAAATGGCTTGATATGCGCGTAAATATGTGTCTTGCTACACTTACACAGTACCACTATCAATAATAGAATACGTATAAGATCCATTACTACTAGTAGTCTAGTACTAGTTCCAACAATACTGTAAGTATAATGAAAACATCCATCACTACTAGTGCACAGAGGTGTTCACTCTAACTCACTCTGTCATGGAAATGAGCAGCGGAGCCAGAGCCACCTGTTTGTATCAGCCTCACCTGCCAATCAAAAACATCATATTATCGATTTTATGTGTGTATGATTGCCGTATTCTGTGGCTGTAGTAGTAGAAACATCCTACAGCTGCAGTCAGTCCGTCTTTGCTCTCGCCCGATGTGTCTTGTCCTCAGATGAAATCCTTAGCTTCCTCAGGTCCATTCTTGACTTGAGTGTACTGAATTCTGCTTTCTTGAGGTCACCTCGTAGCACACTTAGCAGATTTATGCAATGCCGTCCTCTCCTGGCTTTGTATTTGCTGCCTCCTAGTAGGGCGAATTACAAGGGTCCCTGTGCTGGTGTCACTTCTGACATTCTTAACACATGGCCAAACATGGACCATCTTTGCTGGGCAACTTTTACAGACAGTGGCGATGTATTATGCATCTTGTATAGTGCAACGTTGGAAATTATGCTGTCTGGCCATCAGTGTCCAGTGATGGTGCATATGTGTTTGCGGTGGCAGGCATCGAGCTTGTCTAGAGCTGCCTTTGGAGCTGCCCAGCTATTACAGATGTACAGGATCAAGGCTATGCAGGTTACATTGTATAAACATATCCTTTTTATCAAGGGCATCTTTGATCTATGAATCCATAGCTTCCAGAAGGACTGGACAGCTCTGCTCCCCATAACACAGCGTGCAGCAATGTCAGCAGTACTGCAAAGCAGTGAGCCCAGGATTTTACTTTTCCTCCATGGTTCGCTGCCACAAAGTGGAGCATTATTGTCTTTAGTTTCATGCTTTGAAGATATGTATATGTGAGTGAACTCTGCTTTGGATTCATTCATAGAGATTCTCAATTTTTAGTCTGCTTGAAGCTTTTGGGAGGGGTTCATCAAGGTGTTTCATTTCCTCATCTAGGAAGTCCACATCATCGGCATATTCCGTCTCTAGTGGCATATCCAGTAGCAATATTAGGGTGTGTGGTCTTGTGGAACTTTCCCGCATGGATTTCAATGCAGCAGCAAGGTAACAGGTGAAACACACCGGAGACCATCTTCCTGTGGGGAGCCGATTGATGTCTCAAAATCTAGAGTCGTACTCTCAGCTTGGTGTCTGCAAGCAGTAGTCTCACTAGTCGTAGCTCATCTTCATTGCAACTGGCCTGGCATAGTACATCTAGGATCTTTGAGTGTTTTATTGTGTCGATAGCTCATGACATGCCATTTCTTGTGGAAATCCCAGTGTTTGGACATGACTACCGACACAAGCATGTGTTAAGCCCGTACAATGTCTGCGCAGCTGCGTCCACGTTTGGAGCCACCGTGACATGATTCGGTTAAGTCATCGATCTTGTCTCGGATGCGGCATAGAGTAACATTGGATAGAATTTTCCGTATGTTGTTGAGGAGTACAATGGACCTCAGATTGGCTGGGGGTGGGGCCCAGATGGCTTCCTCAGTTTGGGTAGTGCGATAAGGGTGACTTGGCCTACAGCGCCGATGTGAAGGTGGTGCATAAAAGCTGAATTGATTTGGTGCGTGATCGGTTTTGAGATAACGTCACTTGCATATTTGATAGCACTAAAACGGTTAACTGATCAGGCACAGAAAGCGTGCTTTGCACTGAAAAAAAATTAGGCAATAAATTCGTAGGCTTAACAACAAGTCATCAGTGTAATTTGTTTGACAAACTAATATCACCAACACTCCCTTATACTAGTAAGGTATAGGGATGTCATCATGGCTATGATATTTTAAAATATCATCTCAAATTTTATAAACAACGAGTTCCTCTAGTTGCGCTGTCTATGGAGAATTATGGAGAGTTCCGCTTAGATTAACTAGGGAAATCAGAATTTTGAAGTATTGGTTCAGAATATTAGATTCTCAACCCAATAGGTTAATTAGAATTGTATATAATGTTTTATATGTGGATTGGGAGGATAATAATCGCTGTGAGAATTGGGTGAGTAGGTTAAGGAATATGATTTCTGAAAGGGGGTTCAATGATGTTTGGTTGCTACAAGGCAACATTGAAAATAGAAGTAATTTTATTATGCAATATACACAATGGGTGCATGATAATTATTTACAAGAATGACGGGTCAATTAGAAACAAACAGTAGGACTAGGTTATATATGTAATGTCGAGCTCGATTACAAATGTTATTTAGACAAAGTGAAGATTGTAAAGCACAGGCCCTCACTGACCAGGATACGAATAGGGTTCCACAAATTACATCTAGAAACAGGCAGAGGCATAAACCAATGCCCACGCCACTAGCTTTTGCAGCAACGGCCCTCTATCGATTAAATCTCAAAATACTCAACAACATTCGGGTCTATACTACCAATTTAAAAGGCAATAATAACGCGTACAATCTATACACGTTTAATAGGCTGATGTAAAACACGAACACATTGGAAGTCCCGTGGACTCCAGACCTGTCCGCGATACTGGTTCCCAGTATTGTTGCGTTTTTCATATGGCTCACACCATAGGAAGGGGACAACAATGCTGTGTCCTGTGTCGTTTACACGAGTCTACTGAAAATCCATATCTTTAGATACTGATGAAAATACTTTTTGAATCTCTTTTAACTGTAAGATGAGTACTGTGTATATGTATTTATATCTGTTAATTTATCGCTATATTATATACATATGTGAATGAAAATGAATTATGTATATTGTACGATGATAGCTACACTAGTATCCGCATATTTACAATGCAAACGCTCAAGGGCCTATGACCTATTGTGGAATAAAAGTTACTTATATCATTAGCACATAGGCCTACTGGCACACATGTCTAGCCTGTGATCGATATGCAATACACTAATTCAATATAGGCTGTTTCACCATTGACGGATTACATAAATGCATTTAATATGGGCCAAAATATGTATGTTCTAAAATATCTATAAATATATATCGAATAGGGTGTTATGGGGTGGGGAAGGGGTTATGTCTCACTAGGTCTAATGTGTATTTGAAAATGTCTATGGTTGAGTGTTTTAGTTAACAGCTGTTTTATTTGTCACAGTGGTGCCTTATTATGTGAACAAGCTTTTGATCACAGGCGCATTACTTCACATAGTTGTCTCGAAAATAGGCCTTTAAGTGGATTTGCATATCTATAGAGTATGGCGATTAACGTTACATCAAATATTATTATTATTATTACTATTATTATTATTATTATTATTATTATTATTGCAAATACAATTCTTATTTTCATCTTTGTGTAAATACCATAGCATTTGTTAGTAGTCTAAATGTATATATCATTTGCCATTAGGGTAGTGGTTGAAGTTGCTATTGCTGCTGTCGCTGTCGTCGCCTATGCCGCTGTTACCATCGTTGCTGTCGCGGCTGCGCCGTCGCCGCCTGAGCAGCAGCAGCAGCAGCAGCAGCAGCACCAGATGATACAATATAGGCATTTGTCAATAAATGATACTAATAACAACAGCAACAAACTGTAATATGCTGCTGCTGCTGCTGCTGCTGCTGCTGTTGTTGTTATTGTTATTGTTATTGTTGCTGTTGTTGTTGTTATTATTATTATTATTATTATTATTGTTGTTGTTGTTGTTGTTGTTGTTGCTGTCGTCGTCGTCGTCGTCGTCGTCGTCGTCTTTCTGGTCGTTGTTTTTGTTTTATTGTTGATGTTGGTGTTCTTATCGTTGTCGTCATCATGGTTCCTGTCATCGTCGTCGTCGTTTTAAGCGTCTCTAACGTATTTCCCATGTAGCCCCGTTAGCTCATTGGCTTTCTTCTGGCAGGGAAAATCTTCCCCAAATAGCTTATATAAGTTTATTAACAGGTTTATTTTGTTTGTAAAGAGAGTAGCTGATAAAATTTATGATAGCTTGGCCTGGTGTAAAAGTATCTAGGTAAAAGTTCTTGTTTTTAAAAATAATCACAAATGAATATATACTCGTCGCCTATATCATTTTGTGTACACAGGGTACACTTCCTTTCTTCTCTCATGTTACCCTCCATGCGTTTCTATTGGTAAATAATGATTAGTCATTTGGAAGTGGCTTAATGCCATGTTCCGTCCATTTTTATACGGACGTGCACAGTGGGGTCGTATTATGTGATGGCGCTCCCCGTCCGTCCGTGCGGCCGTCCATTCGTCCGTCCGTCCGATTCTTGTCCGGAGCATATCTCGAAGAGTTTTGACCCTACACTCACACATTTTTTTCAGCAGATATATTACCTATATGTAATGTATACTTATATGTGTGGTCCCGTCTACTAATTTAGTTGTTGGACAGCGTGCATTTTCGAATTCCGGTCCAAGACTTTGGAATAATCTACCTGCCCATATCCGAAACTGTCACAAAATTGAGCCTTTTAAATCTAGCCTAAAAACGTATCTTTTTCATCTTTAAAATTTGTAAAGCACCTTTGAGCGATTAATTTCGGAATTGGCGCTCTAGAAATATTTACATACATACATACCTATAGACGAAGTGTCATGATTTCGATTCGGCAAAATCCTCCCATGTTCGCTAGAGTTAGCTCCCTTGAAATCCTAAAATTCGTCAAAACTTTCTTGTCCGGAACAGATCTCGAAGAGTTTTGAACCCACAGTCACAATTTCTTTTCAGCAGATATATTACCTATAGACGAAGTGTCATGATATCGATTTGGCAAAATTCCCCCATAATTGTCAGAGTTATCTCCCTTTAAAGCTTAAAATTCGCAAAAATGTTGTCCGGGACAGATCTCGAAGAGTTTTGACCCTACACTCACTTTTTTCCCCCCGGCAGATGTATTAGGTATAGACGAAGTCTCATGATTTCCTTTCAACAAAATCCTCGCATATTCGTGAGAGTTATCTCCCTTGAAAGATTAAAATTCATAAAAATTTTCTTGTCCGGTTCAGATCTTGAAGACTTTTGAACCTACACATTTACAATTTTTTTTTTGACAGATGTGTTATGTATAGATGAAGTGTCATGATTTCCTTTCTACAAAATCCCCCCCCCCATAATTTCCAGAGTTATCTCCCTTGAAATACAAAATTTGTCAAAGTTTTCTTGTCCCAGCCCTATCTCGAAGAATTTTGAACTTACACTCACAATAGTTTTTTCAGCAGATATGGTATGAATAGACGAAGTGTCATGATTTTGTTCCCACAAAGTCCGCCCATAATTGACTGAGTTATCTTCCTTGAAAAGCTAAAATTTGTCAACATTTTCTTTTCCGGTCGAGATCTCGAAGAGTTTTGAACCGACACTCACAACTTTTTGTTCGCAGATGTTTTATGGATAGACGAATAATTTCGTTTCGCCAAAATCCTCCCATATTTGCCGGAGTTATCACCCTTGAAAGATTAAAATTCATCAAAATTGTCTTGTAATTGTAATGATCCGTGCAGCTGTGAAGACGTTCAAGATTTTTAATGATGTCTTTGCCGTGAATTTCAAATGTGTGCCTAATAGAAGTCGCCCCCCCCCCCCCTCCTCTTCTCAGAGAATTATCAAAGACAAATGGTTCACATTTAGCATTCCTCAAACAAGTATGCCTGCGGGCGTATGTTGCGTTTCACTAAAACTCTTGTTAGACATGTTCCGACCATTTCTAGCGATGTTCCGTCCATGTCTAGCTATGATCCTCCCATTTTAACCGTGTTCCGTCCATTTCTAGACATGTTCCGTCTATTTCTAGCTATGTCCCGCCCATTTCTAGGTATGTTCCGCCAATTTCCAGCTATGTTCAACCAATTCTAGCTATGTTCCTCCCATTTTTAACCATGTTCCGTCCATTTCTAGCTATGTTCCGTCCATTTCTAGACAAGGTCCGTCCATTTCTAGACATGTTCCGTCCATTTCTAGACATGCTCCGTCCGTTTCTAGACATGTTCCGTCCATTTCCAGACATGTTCCGTCCATTTCTAGCTATATTCCGCCCATGTCTAGACATGTTCCGCCCATTTATAGCTAAGCTCCGACAACGTTTGCGCGTGTTGGAGTCCTTTGTAAAACCTTGAAACATAAATTGCCAGAATTTAATGATACGGCAACGAAACAGATAAACCATTGAACATTTTGAAACTAATTTGACTGTGGGTGGCAGCAAAAACTCCAGCTCAAATTAGTTTTAAAATATTCAACAGAATATGAGAATATTTATTAAATTGTAAATTCATCAGAGGAACATTTGTATATTTTTTTATTTTCGTGACTCTGGCTTATGATTATGATTTAGGAGGTCATTATCATTATGATGGCAACAAACATGTGACGTATTTGATTACGACGTCAGATTCTTGAGTGACAGTCCAGATTCCCCTGTTGTCAGAAGGTATCCATTTTGGAATGTCTCAATCTTTGTCATGTCCTATTCGATGACTTTTCACTTTTGATAATGACAGTGTATTTAACATATCTTCTTCCCTTATCCATCTTTCAGGGATACATGTTCTTGTAATATTACAGCAATAAACAGCGAAGGTAGGAATACGTCATAATCAATTATGGCGTGAGTGACTTGAATTAGTCAGTCTTTAGTGCTAGCCCGACACGTTGTACGAATTGTGTGTCTTTATCATTTAATAAACATTTAATAAACATTTTGTTGACTATTTTGAAACTGATTTCGTTGGCCGCTGTTGCTGCCATAGTCAAATTAGTTTCAAAATATTTAACAGCTTACCTGGATAGATTTGTGGAAATTGATAGTCAAGGAGTTCGTGGTTCGATCGATCCCAACACGAGCGAGGTGTTGGAGGAGCTTAGCTAGAGATAAGCAAACCATGGTTCTGGTCTTCATCCACATCTCCCCTCTCCGGGATAAGGTGCATTCACCAGTCGTTTAATCTGTGTCGGACAGGTATGCATTCGGATACAGATCTGGACATAACTACAATTCGGAATCTTCACATTTCTCTGAAATATTCAATGCGACTTAAATAATAAGTGGATTTAGTTCCGTAGATCAGAATTTGTCATTTTTCACCGTATAATGATTTGGATCGAATTCTAGCGATACTGAAGGGCTAGCGTCGGAAATTCAGCATACACAATGGCAAAATACGTATCTATTTTGCTAACAAGATCCACAGTTCGTGAAGATGTACCGACATCTGGGTGTTTTACATCGACTCGTGTTTTCCCTGGGATGTGACTGCGTACTCACGGGGAGGCGGTATGGTGCATGCGAGGTTTCGGCCTACACTTGTGTTAGGCAGATCATACACTAAGGCATCGGATACTTGACTAATAATAGATGCTGCATTACACATTTTGGTTACTTTGCTCCTGATACCACATCCGATGACGCATATGCTTACATCTTACTCACAGAGTTGCAAGAAGAATAGTGTGGTGTTAAGGTAAACGACGGAGACGTTCCACCATACTAGCCGCGGTATAATAATGAATAGCATGTCGCCACAATTAGACCATCTCTACATAAAGTTGTTGTCTCATGATACTTCACGAGCTATATGTACAAATAAACATTCACATGATCTCTTGAAGACATTACGCCATTTGATGAAGATTCTTGAAAAATCTAGAATAAGCAAGTTGTGGCTGATGTTCCTGTAAGTTCTAGTTACTGTATGATTGTTCATCAAAAGCCAACATATGGATGACTGGATACTACAGTGGATGACTCCAGTTTTAGTCATGCCCGCCCATTCTTATCGAGCACCCGTCCACTCTCTGTTGGTGTTGGGATCGATCAAACCTTGAACTCCCTGAATCTCAATTTCCAGTAAACTATACAGACAGGCTGTTGAATATTTTGAAACTAATTTGACCGAGTGCTGTTGCTGCCTGTGGTCAATAGCTATGCCCAAAGCCCAGTCAAATTAGTCTCAAAATATTCAATACTAATTTAATAAATAATAAAGATATACAATTCATACAACTTGATGGGCTATTAAACGTTTATGACGGACTTAGATATGCCATTCGTGACGTATTTGATTTTGACGTCATATACGTGACTGGTATACTCAATTCCTGTATTGAATGCTACACATTAAATAGTGATATACTATGCTCACGCCGGGTGTGTAGTTGGCTTCATGTTTGTCAGGTGTGTGCACCTGCATGGAGAAGCCTCGTGTATGCCGGGCTATTTACCTTGCATGTGAATGTCTATTTAGGGCTGGGAAAAGGAGGTGGTTTGTTCAACATAGCGCACGGGAGTCTGCTAGAACACAATGGCTTCTCGCAGCATATATGCTAGCACAATTATACTACTCGCATGCCCGGCGATCCGGGACGAACACAATAAGTGGAGGCCTGGTCAGAAAGGTCCAGAGAAATTTATCTTGCACGTACGAGACAGAACTTATACTTGAAGAAGTTCAGATTGTTGCTTAAGAAATATAATCCGTTCACAATAAAAGACAACCAGTAGTTGAGAAGCATCAATATGGAATCGATTGAAGATTGCAGTTCGTCGCATTGCTCCTGAAGGTGTCATGTATACGGTCCACAAAATACATACGATGTTCGAGACAGAGAGTAAACGCGGAATGGAAATGAAGAAGTTTATAAATCTGTGCAAGAGATAGATCACCACACCCTCTGGACCGTTCCGGTTTTTGCTATGCCCCGCTCATCTCTAGCTAAGCTCCACCCATACCTCGCTCGTGATGGGATCGATCGATCTCTGAACACCCTGACTATCAATTTCCAAAAAAACTACACAGGTAAGCTTTTGAATATTTTGAAACTAATTTGACTGGGTGCTGTTGCTGCCTAAGGCAGCAACAGCGCCCAGTCAAATTAGTTTCAAAATAGTCAACAGCATGTTTATTAAATAGCAAAGAATTACAAAGACATGCAATTCATACGTGTCGGACCATTTGAGATTTGGTGACGGTCTATATGGAACGCCTTTGTGGCGTAATGATTATGACGTCATCAAACACGCGCTGAGCTGAGTATGACGTCATACGAGGTCACATGATGGATGGATACTCTGGAAAGGTGAATTAGATAACAGGCGGTTCTTCAGAGGAATACAATTGGTGATAAAGGTGTGGAATTTGGCATGTTGAATCTATACAGGCCACTTTTCGAATCCATCCGATTGGAATTTGAAAATCCAAGATCGCAGCAATTTTTCAAGATGGCCATCTAATTCACCGATCAGAACTAACTATTTACATATAAATGCATGGCGTTTGTAAATTTAAGTGATCCTGCTGTAGATTTATATATGTTCCACGCTGCAGAAATCGATTTTACTATTTACTTTGCGGGCAAAGAGATCGAGCTTTGCCTCATCGACACACGTAGCTGTACTACATCCAGTATATTTGATCACCACACAGTTCTCCAATATCTGAAGGTCATCTTCATCAACTTTTCTTGGACACGGACTGAGATTTGTGAAGGTAGTGGGGACCTCATCACACATGTTCCATGTCTGCCACGTATACTTCTTCCCTTTACCAGTGAATGCTGACACGGTATCCCGCTGAATATAGGGAAGAATAGCATCCCGCTGGCTTTTTCTGGTCGTATCGCGTCAAATATCCTGTGAGTATTGTCTCATTGTCCAAAAGGCAATCAACATTTTCTGGAAACCAAGCACCTTTAGGGATGACAACACAGATATGGCTGTCATAATTCCATCAGTGATATTGACTTTTATGATGAGTGTATGGCTGCCCTCTACTGTGGTTTAACCAGCATGCTGAAAGAGACGTCTAATCCTAGCATCTTTGTGAAAGCATGGGGTGGGGGACAGATCAGTTAGCGATCTCCCGTGGTTGCTGATCACGTCTTCTCTTTTTGTTACAATGATTACGCTTGGCGTACGTGCACATCTTCTCCCAAAGCTCAGAGTTAATTTCCCAGATGGGACTAAGCAGTACTCAGAGTATGCCACGTTCATCAGACTAAATGACGGGATCTGAAGTGTTTGTCGTGTCCTATTGACACCGGATGCAGACAGGAAAGACTCAGCCGTACCAGATGAGGCCATTCCTGCCTCAACCAAAGAGCGGGTCCTGCCACTGTCCCGGATTAGTGTTCTTATTTATCTCAATGCAGCCATCTCAATATGAAGGCCGCCAAACATGATCACAAACCTGTCTTCTCCTTACGCAGGCCATTGCAATTGGATTGGCTTGCTAAGTGAATAGAGTGATTGGTCAGAAGCTACAACTGTTTTTTGTCCTGGGTGTAGGAAAGTTATTGTGTCGTGGATATTCGCCATGATATGATTGACCATTGCAACAGGGTGAGCGTGATCTCTGATCAGTGGAATACTGACGAATACACACGTCAAATGTCTGACTCCTCTTCTGTATTGCCTGGTAGGCTGCCCATGTTATACTGACATCATTAGCCACATCCTCAGTGCGCAGAACGTCCTCTAACCGGGTATACCCTTCCATCAGGTGTAATTCGATTGGTCAATGAGCTGGTAATTACTTACTTGGCATTGGCTGGAAATTGGGTATGCCTTGGGTTCGGATGCTGGAATATAACAATACTGGAGCTGTGAAAGGATCTATTTGTGCTGTAGTTGCAGGAGGGTTGTGGTCGATATTATCCATTACAAAAGTCGTAAACAACTGCCTTCTCAAAGCTGGTGGGCAGATGACATCATCTTCCCTATATTAGGCTACAACTGCTTCCCATAGCTGGGCCGAAATTTGAACTCTGGTATACGAAATGCTGAGCCCATGTTCATAAAACATGCCAATAAGCTTCCTTTTCCTGATTTTTGCAAATAGGGACATGACCAAATATGCAGCGAATGGAGTCTCGCGATCTTTAGAGTGCATGTCAGTCTACGATCCTTACTCGCACCTGCCAAAGTAGTTATACTGCAATAGTTGTGCCATAGCAAAGTCAGCTTTGAATGCGCCGTGTTCGATTATGCATACGAATTGGGGAAGTGGTGGTGGAACAGCTTCATCAATGTGTCAATCGTAGACTATGTTGTTGAGTGCGTACTTGTGGTTGAGTATCTCCTGCCGTATCATGTCCGTGGCTTTCGCCAAGCGAATCGCTTCCATGTTTTACACGCTTGTGCCAGAATGGAGCTTACATGATTTTTGAAGGCGAGCAGAACAGTTCTTTAGCCTACTTGAATTCATCTTTGGGGATTCAACTGGAAGCTGCTCAAGTTGCTGTTTGTAGAGTGACACTAAATCTGCGAATCTCTACCTTCTCTGGCAATTTTCGTCTCCCAGATGTAAGTGACAATATATTGTATTTAATATGCTTCCGTTCTATCAAGCTTTTCAGTACTTTTTCATACTTTTGTACATTTAGACTCGTTCTCGGTTTATAGTGCAGCCAAGCAGGCGGAATGATACTTAACTTCGTGTGGCACATCATCGAGTAAACTTAGTTTAGCGGTTAATCGTCTATCACTGAGGACCTTTGCACATTCGCGTATTCTCTCATTCAGTTTCATCGACATTACCTGTCTGAGAAGATTTTCTGGAGCTGGTAGTGCATTCAAGGAAAGGAACGGATGGATATTCCTTACTAATTTGTTATACCCATCTTCTTTTTTGTCAGGATCTGTATATGATGATTTAAAATCGTTAATTTTAAAAGAATTTAAAAGCGTTGTTGTCCGAATTGTATGTCTTTAACATTTATTAAACATTTTGGTGAATAGTTTGAAACTAATTCGACCGGGCACTGTTGCTGACCCAGTTAAATATTCGACAGCTTACCTGTATAGTTTTCTGGAACGTGATAGTCAGGGAGTTCAGGGATCGATTGATCCCAACACGAGCGAGGTGTGGATGGAGATTAGCTAGAGATGGGCGGAGCATAGCTAAAACTGGGAAACTCCATTGTTTGGTAGGATTTAGAATTGCATTACACAAGAAAGCCACGGTAGATATTTTTCTCCAAACAAATTATTGGAAATTATCAATCCGAGTTGCTGAAGACATATTAGACAGAATAATACGTATGTTCCTCCCATTTTCGCACAGCACTGTAAGTCTGTGACACGACTCCGGATATATAAGGCATAGGCAAAGTCAAGCAACAGAACAAGATTCAACCTTCACAACAATCTAGAGAAGTGTACTTTTGGCGATATTTCTACGTGCACATGATAATGAGGACAAGGTTGAAAAAACCCTATTCTTACGGGGGGGAGATGTTATCAGTGTTTAGATACTATGCGAAAGTTGAATATCATGAAAAAATGTAGATGTTGAACAGATGTAGAACAGATGAACAAGCGCAAAGCCCGAGCCCAACGCCGTGTCACCACATCGGTGCTTTGTCTCATCTAAAAACTGTCCTCAATAGATAAGTATATTATGCAGGTTAAAAGTGATCCAATTAATCACAGATAATTCGCTCGTTCCCAGCACTAATTGTTGAGCATGACTGTATTCGCTCTGCACAAAGCATAGCATGGCTATAGAGTATTCACTGCAAACGTGACACCCTCTGTCAATACAGCTGGCATATGCATTAGTCGCCGCGAGTCGGAGTCATTGTACCGTATACATTACGTATGTTGCATAAATTGCTATTTCTGAACCATATGTGTCCATATTTCAGAGTTTGTGAGAGAATTACAATTACTGACATTAAAATTGTAATTTGTCAATTAGTACTTATTACGTTTTACATTAAACGGCAGTACAATTGCGAGGACACTGTTTTCTTGATTCAAATCACATGCTGTGCTCCATAACCGTGCCAGCCTTTTATAATTTATACTAAAAAACTTTTTCTCAAAATATCAATCTTGGAGAGACTTTCTAGCGGCTATTTTAATAATATAGCTCATAATAAAGAAAATTTCTACCGTCCTACTGTCTGTCTGTCTGCCTGCCTGCCTGGCTGGCTGGCTGGCTGGCTGGCTGGCTGGCTGCCTGCCTGTATGTCGGTCGGTCGGTCAGTCAGTAGGTCGCAAGGGTGGTCTTGAAACAATAATATGGCTATTAGCCAAAATGTCCAGGTCCATGACAATTTCTACCAGCCCTCCTGCCTGTCTGCTGTCTGTCTGTATGTGTCGGTCAGTCAGTTGGCAAGACAGTAGGTATGTTGGTCTGTCGGTAGGCCCGTCGGTTGACTAGTCTGTCAGTGGGTCGTTGGGTGGGTGGGTAGTGCACTGGGTGAGGGCGTCGGTTTATCAGTCAGTCGGTTGGTCGTACATGTCTGTTGGTCGTGCATGCCTGTCCATCGGGTGGTCAGTCATGCATGTTGGTCAGTCATGCATGTCTGTCAGTCTGTTTTCGATATGGCTCTCGGTATGAGCGTTCATTCATTCATTCATTCATTCATTCTTCATTCATCCATCCATTCATCCATTCATTCATTCATTCATTCATTCATTCATTCATTCATTCATTCATTCATTCATTCATTCATTTATTTATTTATTTATTTATTTCAGTGGAGACTGTATGCTCCGTCATGTTCTTCGGCGGTGGCGCAAACCTCCCCGCGGGCGTCATGCTCGATCATGTGGGTCCATTTGGCACCATGACAGTGACATTGTTTCTAACCAGTACTGGTTGGCTGTTAATGTGGTCTGCTACACAGTATCTAGCTTTTATCCAGTCTAACTATTTCATCTTGGCTCTCTACTTCTTTATAGGAGGTTTGTATATACCCACGTATCTCGGAGCAGCATGTTGTAGATACACCTCCGGATGCCCGTACACATGCTCGTACTTACCCATGCACGCACGCACAAACGCAGACGGACAGATACCTAGACGGACGGACGGATGGACGGGCGGGCGGATGGACGGGCGGGTGGACGGCCGCACGGATGAATGGTAAGAAGGACAGACAGGCAGGCAGGCCCGCAGGCAGGCATAAAGGCAGACATGATCACAATAGCTGCCTCCACTTACGGGGCGGGAGTGATAAAACCAACCAGCTTAAATTTGTATGCACTATTGAGCACACTCTTTTCCATTCTGTTCGCATTATTGCAAGAAAGGTGTCTACATTTTTCTCAGTTTTACAGAACAGATCTCATAGAAATAGGAAACATGCCAGTGGATAAACGTCAGCTAAATGCGATGATGCTAAGGGTGGTGTATTTTGTACCTGGAGGTACTGTAATATATCGTATAGAAATCGTAATATATGTCGTGAAAATGGCTTACCCATTCTTTAAGACGATTCAAGTATTTATGGATGTCGCACACGTATCAGAATAACTTGAATATAAATTGATGAATCCGGTTTTTGCTATGCCCCACCCATCTGTAGCTAAGCTCCACCCACGCTTTGCCTGTCAATCAATCCTTGCACTCCCTGAATATCAATTTCTATAAAACTATACAGGTAAGCTATAGTAGAGCCATTTTCATGGAATCGGTGAACATTATATATGTTTCTACCTTTTTTCTTGTTGATCTACGTGCCTTGGACTATTTACAAACGTTTTAGTTCCTATGTCCCTCTGAAATATCGGGGCTAACTCCGAAAGAGCATGAATTCCAAAATGTCCGCCATGGGCTATTTCGTGAATGAGGCTGGTGATAACTTTTGAACGAATTACACTACAATCATGAATGATGGGTCATTTTCCACTCATTTTGGAATGAGAAATCTGTTGGGTGGTCGATTTCTTGTTTGGCGGTCATTTTCACCTCAAAATCCAAGATCACTGCTGACGGCCATGTTGAAAATCAAAATGTGTATAATTTAGGAAGTAAACCAACCATATGCACACTAGAATCATGAATCATTTCCCACTACTTCTGAGGTTCGAAATCTGATAGGATGGTCAGTTTTTGTTTGGGGGAAATCTTGACCTCCAAATCCAAGATGGCGACTGTAGGCCATGTTGGAAATCAAAATGTGTATAACTTATGAACCAAACGATGTATATACGCACTAGAATCGTGAATGAGGGGTCATTTCCCACAACTTTTGAGGTTCGATATCTGAGAGCAGGGTCGATTTTGTGTTTGGGGATACTCTTGACCTCCAAATCCAAGATGGTGAGATATTGGGAAATAGATAGCCAGTTACTTTTTACATTTGATGTCACCTTGATCTTTTATACAAAACAACCACCTTCCAAGATTCTTTATATTCTGACATGTAAAATAGCCCCCAGGATGAATCCAATGCCTTGAAATGACGTTGTTCTAGTAATGGTACCATACATGATAAAACATGTTGTATGTGGTGCATGAAAGGTTCAGATCAAAAGAAGTACAGCCATGACAATCAGTTAGAAGACGCCTGGATTAGGTTCAAGTCACATACTGTTTACCTTGACTATTATACAAGGGGGCAAAGGATGAGTATGTTAATTGATAACGCCCCTGCCAAATAAAAGGACTTTAGTGTTATGATTCCTTATCAACGTGCGTTCAGGTGCAAGTATGTCTATGATAATAAATCTGTTACAGAAGAAACTGCACTGCATCTTCAACGAGTGAACCTATGAGAGACACATAGGGTCAATTATATATGTCCGGTAATCTTCAAAGGCCGTGAATTAAGCGCATAATTTCCAATTATGGACATGATTCAGTTGTCAAGTCAAGCTCTTTGAAGGCGCTTCTCATAAAAGAATTTGGCCCTTCAACACCCAAATTGCCTTGACCAATGCCATTTATAAACGATTCATACGTTATGCGGGTATTGAGGCTTTTCTACCAAACACCGAGCACGTCAATACACTCTAGACACGATCTTGAATCCGAGAAAAAACATGCATCTATTGCCAAACTGTACCAGCAAATGGTGCATCCCGATGAACTGCTGGAAGATTACACAGACGTTGAAATCAGCGAGGAGCTTCAGAAGCTGTGTTGACGCACTGTTCCAAGAATGCATGTCCTGAGAACTCGAAACTGGCATCAGGTAAAATCTTCAATAAAACTCATGCTGCCATGGATGACAACGACAAAAATGGACAACACCTTCCAGACTTCATTGCAGTTCTTTGCAATCTTACTGATAAACAGGCGGCATATATTTATTTTGTCTCTTTGCCCAGTCCATGACTTGGAAGCG
The DNA here is from genome assembly GCA_034401795.1 of Chaetoderma sp. LZ-2023a. NCBI lineage: Eukaryota > Metazoa > Mollusca > Caudofoveata > Chaetodermatida > Chaetodermatidae > Chaetoderma > Chaetoderma sp. LZ-2023a. The sequence goes on from CM067374.1 coordinate 3,534,613, forward strand.
ATACTTCTGCGTATCCCTTGACATATGGATTGAGTCAACAATGACTAAGGGCTAGAAGATGAAGTCGGATTGGCTTGCCATTCTCAATAATAAGAAACAGGTACATATAAACACTCGGAACGTCAATGATGTAAATAGAGTGATGGCCAGCGTGCACCGCCATTCCGCAAGAACCATGCTAAAATGAAACAGGCCAATTGTGTCGCAAGTAAAATCAAGACTGATGAGCAGGCTGTTCATGATCTGTGTGCAAACCTCACTGACTGCAAGTGCGATCCGTTTGAGCATACCAACCAAACACGTCATTCTCTGCAGGCATGAATTCCACCTTCAGAAACATTCGCTGCTGATCTGCAAAGGAAGATGTCACGTGGAAATTGGACGCGTTTTTTGGTAGAGAGGGTTTATTCCAAGGTTAACTCACTGGATGATGAGTCCCGCGGAATAAATGGCATCATTTGCAACCTAAGAAATCAAAAACCAGTCAACGATAATATGAATGGAAAGACAGAACAGGTAGAAACAAAAGCCATGGCCTGAAGGCCTGCCTGAAGAGTCGTTCTTTCAAATTTGAACAAGTTGTCCAGAATCGTGTGACGGAGGAGAGTCTTGCTATCTTCAATGCCAATGGCACGATGCGGAAGGTGCAGAAGTGCAATCTGCAAGAGAAACTCACGATGACACTGATACAAGAAACTGATACATATACGTTGGTCATTGAGATGTGCCTCATCTGATGCTTGGCTGCCCCAACCACTGAAGAGTGATACAACACCGATGGTACCAATCACAGCTGGGGAGATTAAAGAGTGGTTCACACAGATCTGACAAGGCACACATATACAGTGCGGATCATTCGCGTGAACGATCCATACAATCAGAAACATACAATCAAAGACAGCGAGCATATGCTGCGTCGGAAGGTACACCAATGAGTTATATATGTTTACATGAAGTCAGAAGATAAGTTTCCTGCAATCAAAGACATTCATCTTCTCCTCGGTAGACAATAAGATTCGATTGCGGACATTTCAGCCAGCACGATTGCGTAACGCTGCAGACACATCTGCTGTAGAAATCATCTACTATGTGGCTGTCAGTGCGAACAATCTCAGTACTGGCCAGAACAATCAGGTAGTACAAGTCGATATATCGTTCGGCCATTCTGTCGGTTGGTCACATTTTTGGAATTTCTAAAAAAGCCTATATTATCAGGATTGGATAATCATATTACAACAAAATTTGAACACATGGTTACCTACATCAGGTGGAATCAACAGCCAAATAATGAGCTTTCCAGGTAAAAGGTCAGGCTGCCATAGTTGCAACCATAGCGTGTCACGCGTGTTTAACAACGCATACGTCGCAGTTAATGAGCATCCGCGTTTAATATCTCAGGCGGCGGCTATATTGCATAATGGATCAAAGTGGCCTCAAAAGTGGACAATAATTACCCTATCAATTTCTCCATGGTAAAACTAATGGATGAAAACGTTGCATTTGTGCATATAGGTAGTTTGGTTCCTAAATTATACCATCTTCGGATTTTCAACATCGACAGCGGCCATCTTGGATTTGGAGGTGAAAATGACAGCCAAACAAGAAATCGACCATCCCAACAGATTTCTCACTCCAAAATTAGTGGGAAATGACTCAGCATTCATGATTGTAGTGTACTTAGTTCAAAGGTTTCATCAGCCTCATTCTCGAAATGACCGCTGACAGCCATTTCTTAATTCATGCTCTAGCGGAGTTAGCTCCCATATTTCAGAGGGACATAGGAGCTAAATCTTTTCTAAATAGTCCAAGGCACGCATACCAACAAGAAAAAAGGTAGGAACTTAATGGTCACGGATTCCATGAAAATGACTTTACTGCTTGATGGACTATTAAGCGTTTATGGCGAAACTAAATATGCCATTCATGACGTAATCGATTATGACGTCCACCTACACGCGACGTGGTTGATTATGACGTCATGTGATTGATCGAGATTTGACTCATCCATTGTTCTAGACACGGATTCACTCAGCATTCCGCGGTAGCTCGTTAGCGAATGTGTCCGGCCTCGCAGGGACGCGCGCCATGAAGATCACTCTGCATGACGCGTTTTTCAAACGAATTAAGACTGGTTAAAGCAATGGAAAGTTTTAGCTATGCCACGCCTATCTCTAGCTAAGCTCCACCCACACTTTGCCTCTGTTGGGACCGATCGATCCATGAACTGCCTGAATCTCAATATCAGGGAAACTATACAGGCAAGCTGTTGAATATTTTGAAACTATGTTGACTGGGTGCTGTTGGCAGCAACAACGCCCAGTCAAATTAGTTTCAAAATATTCAACAGAATGTTTATTAAATAGCACAGGCATACAATTCGCACACCTTAACGAACTATTAAGCGTTTATGACGGACTATATCGCGCCATTCATGACGTTTTTAATTATACCGTAAACCTACACCTGACGTAGTTGATTATGACGTCATGTGGTTGACTAAAAAATTGGATTCCTCCAGTGGACTCTTGTCATACCACATCGTCATTGCAGGCTTCCTGATTGCAGTGCGTTCAAGAACATTGGCATGGTCTTCATTCACCTCGATTGAAGCAACGTGACAGTCGCTGATAATATGAGCCCGTCAGCCAGATATCGACGTGACAGTATATATATATATATATATATATATATATATATATATATATATATATATATATATATATATATATATATATATATATATATATATATATATCTGGAGCCGAACTAATTTCATTAATAGATCCATTCCAGAGATGGATGTCTTCCAATGGAGAATAAGATAAAGAATTTTAGTTACCTGAGCAAGGCAAATCTTATCCAATACAAAAAGACACACACTGTGATTGGAATGTATTTTGTGGAGCAGCTGACTGTAGTATGAATCAGGAAATCACGTGAACCATAGTCATAAGAGAAACGACATTACCATTAGGTTGTTCAACAGTTACAGTTATATTGCCCCCACCCTCCCCCAACCTAACCTCCACCCCACCCCCACCCCTCATGTCCCTAAGCAATACCAAGATATGCATGGTTCCATGTAATTTATACGATAATGAAGACCTACCCGTGTGTACGTTGGTTGTGTCTGGTGTTGCCACACCCATCTCATCAATCTGGATAAGGACGAAGAAACCGAATTCCTAAGCACACTTGACCTTTCCAGTTTATCCATGCATGATATGACATAAGAATCAACTATGTAACGTATATGATGACGTCATAATCATTACGTCTTGAATGACTCGATTTAAGCCACCTTAAATGGTTGATACTCCGACACGTGCACATTGTGTCTTTACTATTTAATAAACATCCTATCGAATATTTTGGAACTAATTTGACTGGGCGCTGTTGCTGCGAGTGGAGCGTGACTTGAGATGGGCGGGGCATAGCTAAAACTGGAAAGGTCCATTACAGGACCCTTGGCTGCTAGCACACACACATGTGCAATATCACTCACGTAGCAAATCAAAACAACCCGTCTGTCCGGAACTCATTATAGTTAGTTCGTTATGTGTAGGAATCATAGGTCTACAACTTATTAAGCATTATGTTGAATATTTTGAAACTAATTTGACTCAGGAACAGCAACTAGTCGCATTAGCTCCAAAATATTCAACAGCTTACCTACATAGCTTTATGGAAATTCAGATTCAGGGAGTTCAGGGTTCGATATATCCCAACACAGGCAAAGCATTGGTAGAACTTAGCTAGAGATGAGCGGAGCATTGCAAAAATTCGATTCACCAATATGTGCGGGGGAGGGGGGACTCGGGTGAGGAAACATATTTAGATACCTCCTCTTGATCTTGAAGATGGAAATCTTTATCTAGCATGTAGATGATTTTGGACATTTGGCTCCCGTGATGCGGAAAGCAATAGTAACAACTGGGGATGCCCACATAGTTTATCACTGGCGGTGGGTTCTTACTATAGCTCATTCAGAGAGATTGCTACTATGAAGGTGGCGTATCCTGTGACTAAGCGGCCAGTATAATTATTGTGTCAAGGAAAGCTGGGTGCCTCCAGGGTTCATGCAGTAAACATGCACTTTTCATCGAGTGAACTACTAACAAGTTGGTGGACTTAAATCACAGGTTGACCAAGGCGATTGCAAGATTTTACATTTTCTGTTTCCGCTGAGAATGCATTACAAGAGCAAGATAAGTGACAAGTTGTAGCGTTCGCAATAAAGGTAGTTTAGTACTATCGAGCTTGAGCAACGTCTGTTTTAAACGAATGTGACACGTCAACAATTGTACAGATTGACAGACAGCCCGAGTTATACTAGTTGTGTCGCAACTAAAAATACCTAGCAACTTATAATTAGTCGCCTCCAACCCAAAAATAAGCAATTCACATTTCCAGAGTATCCGTCTATCAGCTGACGTCATATGACGTCATAATCAGCTAAGCAGAGTGTAGGATGGCGTCATAATCATTATGATGATTCTATTTGGTCCGTCTTTAACTCTTAATAGTCAGACACGTTGTACGAATTGTATGGCTTTACTATTTAGTAAACATGCTGTTGCATATTTTGAAACTAATTTGACTGAACGCTGTTGCTGCTTTAGGCAGCAACAGCGGCCAGTCAAATTAGTTCAAAAATATTTAATAGCTTACCTATATAGTTTTCTGGAAATTGATAGTCAGAGAGTTCAGAGATCGACCGATCCCAACACGAGCAAGGTGTGGGTGGAGCTTAGCTAGAGATGGGCGGGGCATGGCTAAAAATGGAAAGGTCCATTGTTTAATCATAGATCATATCATTGTTGTGAAGTCGTTGCTGGGTTGACTGATAATTACAGTCAATACTAAATTCTCTAGCACGCACTCACGCAAGTGCGCACTGAGCAATCTCGGTGGATGGGAGTGATTTGTATTTCATATCTATGTCATGTCGTTCGGACCAAAAGATTCACCTGCAGTTTCAAGCACGTCCATCTGTGACCAGAACTGCAGCCGCTTAGGACAGCGATTACCTTGTACGATAATGCTTTAGTTTATCCTACATTCTAAACCATCTACATAATTATTAACTATCCATAGTCTGCTCTGACCATGATGCCACCATTGGCAAACTTTTGGGCAGAAGTGATTCGACGTATCCCACGTATGTCAAATGTCCACAACTGTCGACAAATCTGTCAGGGACAGGTTGGTCTCGGACTAATATACACGTTTTGACAGACATAATTGATCTGGTATCCGACGTATCCTTCCCGGCTGTCGACATATCTATCAGTGGCAGGTCCGTCATCAGAGCAGACTCGAACTAAGTATTAGTATTATAATTCACCTTTCCAGAGTATCCATCTATCAAGCTGACGTCATATGACGTCATGATCGTCTAAATGGCGTGTAGGATGACGTTATAATCATTACGTCATAAATGATTCTATTCGGCCTGTCTTTAACTCGTAATAGTCCAACACGTTGTACGAATTGTAGTCTACTATTTAATAAACATGCTGTTGAATATTTTTGAATCTAATATGCAGCAACAGCACCCAGTCAAATTAGTTCCAAAATATTCAATAGCTTACCTGTATAGTTTTCTGGAATTTGATAGTCAGAGAGTTCAGAGATCTATCGATCCCAACACGAGCGAGATGTGGGTGGAGCTTAGCTAGAGATGGGCAGAGCATAGCTAAACGTGGAAAGATACATTCCACTGTGTTTCCTGCATGTTTTTCTCTGTCTCTTGCAGCACATGGACGTACGTATGCCTTCGTGACGGGCTTAGTGATCGCCATGCAGCAGGTACGCCCCTCACTACGCGCCGTCATGATTGTTGTTGTTGAAGCATTCTTTGACATAGGCTCCTTCACATTTGTCTTTGCGTACGAGACAGCATTTGTTGATGGCCATGTGCTCGACGCCGAGAACCAGAAATTGCCGGAATATTTCTTATCTGTAGCCATAGCAGTTCTCATCGTCAACGTGGTTGGTGTTGTGGTGATACCCAGATTTAGACGTAGCATCAAGAACACAGATCTGATTATAGAAGATACGCTGGATAGACCTCTACATATAGAAAAGATGGAAGATAGTGAAGACATTAGTAAAACAATTATACACAACACTGCTGAGCGAACAGAGTCAACAGATGGTGGTGATTGCGATATTAAGCGGAAGAAACGTGTTAGATTTTGGAAAGGAATTCATATTAAAAAGTGCATATGCACATTTAAATGCATATGTACGAACGCAACCATTTTAACAGTACAATTTCAGTTTATTTTGTGGTCGACCGCCATTTTGATGTCAGTTTGCGTGTTTACATCCTTTAACTTGACATATATTACTGGCTCACTGGAACTGACAGAGTACGACTACTGGCTCGTTATGTGCCACCGCATATTTGTTGTAATTGGACGAGTATTACTTGGCTTTCCCATGGCACTGCTAAATTCATTCAAATCTCTGGTTGAAATCATTCTCGTCTTTTCTGCTGTTCTTGTGCTGATTTGCCAGTGTGTTCTTCTTCTCGCGGGGCACCTGCCGACAGGGATATTTCTCTCCGTAATTGGTACAGGGATTGCTCATGGCTCCTCGTATATCCTTGCACCGATATTGATAGATCGGTATTTCGGTATGGAAAAATACGGACGAAACATAGGTCTAGTTTACACATTCGTGCCACTGCTTGTACTCTTCCTTCAGTTGCTGTTCGGATACAGCTACGATAATGTCGCCAGTCGCCAGGTACCGGGCAGTCATTCGTGCTATGGAATGGAATGCTTAGTGACAGGACTCGCAATTAATATTGCAATATCTGTAATCGGACTCGTTCTGAGTGTTGCCATTTTGGTGAGAAGCTTCATACATAAACCATCAGTGATTAGCACATATCGTAATAAGTGTTGCTAGAAGTCCATATGACATGCCGTCTATAATACAGCCGAACTTGTCTATAGATGCAAACCGCTAGGCAGCATACCTTTGGTAATTGTCTCCAATATGTGTATGAAATAGCCGGAGTCTTATCGAATTACCATATTAAGTGTTGTCCCAGACACTTCTCAGTAACCCTTTAAAGGGATGCTAATCTCATCTCCAATGTTATATTACGCCAATAGATTATGGTTTATAGAGTCCATATCATCCATACTCCGTCACATTCCCGTATCTGTATCAGTACTATCTTGTCACCTCTAGTGATGGTGTGTGATGTCCTGTAGCCGAGCCAGTCATTCGTGTCGTAAATTTTCAAAAACACTTCTCTCGGCCTACAAATAGACACTGGCTATGCCTTAAGGCGTTGACACAAGAGGGGTTCAACAACAGTCTGCAACCCAACGTGGCATTCCGTCACACAATGTTGGTGATAGATGTGCACAAAGTCTGGCCTTATCGCAAATAGTTTCTGATTACAGCTCATATAATTATCCGTTAATAGAATTCAGAGCAATCTCACATATGAGTGAAATACAATATTTAGCATTCACTTAGAAGATTCCATCAATCAATCGTTTTTGGATGAAATACAATTATATGACAGACAAATATTGTTTTCTTATTTTTCATTCCTATCACAAATTACGTGATACACAGAGATCGTCTCTGTGTAGTGCTGATGGCTTCCCGCGTCAAGGAAAGTTTGTACAGATGTTGTTCCAAATGTCACAATGACCTTGACCTGAAAAGTCTGACAGTCTTTGTACTGCCACTACTGGTTGATGTGAATGTTTGCCATGCTTAATTTGATTAACATGGCCAATTCTTAAATAAAGACAAAATGCGCTAAGCAAAAACCTAACTATTAAAAACCTATACTTTATACAAATGCCACAATGACCGTGCCATTTTACATCTATTTCATTGTCGTTTATCCACTTGATATAAGTAAACATGTAATCAAGGTTAGTTCAAGTAGGGAGCACCAATCCTAAGATATAAGACAATATGATGAGCTAAAAATAGTAAATAAACAAAATTAGGTTTTATACAGAGACCTTGACCTTTGACCTCGTGACCTCAGTAGGCTTGTGTTGCATCCGGTTGATATAAATAACCACATGTGCCAATAGGGTGAACCAAGACAATATGTTGAACTAAGCCAAAGACTTAACTGAGATTGGACGACGACTGACACAGCCAAAGAGACAGACAACCAGAGATACATAAAACGGATCAGCGGAGCCTATTGTTATATTAAGAATTTTCGCCAATAATTGCATGCTATGAATATAATACATAGAATAGGGAACAGTAAATTTAACAAGAATTGAATTACCGTGAACATGTGTACTGACATAATAAGCGCCGCAGACAAATGAGAACTATATACGTACAATAATAATTTAAATAAATGGATACATGGAAACAGATAAGCGAATTGCGGATTATGTACGGTAAACGCATTACGGATAGCGCAATCCTGATACATGGATACATAGCCTTAAAATCTGTGATTAATTGGACTTCCTTCGTATTAGCTAATCTAATCTGAACACGGCCTACGTCTAAGGCCGTGTTCTCACTGAAGTGTTAATCAGGAATAACGCCATACCTCAGTATGGCGTTATACCAGTTAAGTCTCTAGTGAGAACACAGCCTACCAGTAAAGCTGCTTACCTAGCCTCTCCATAACCGAAGAACACATTGAGACATTACCCATCGAAATTTCAATACAAAAAGGTAAAAACACAATCATTGGTACAATTTATAGGCCTACAGACAATAACTGTAACAAATTCATCGAATTATTAGGCAAAATTCTAGATATAATTCAAGCTGAAAACAAGACATCCTACCTCATGGGTGATATTGATCTGAAAATACAGAACTGTTGTCAAACAAAAGACTTCATCAACCTGTTAAATACTTACTTTTACTATCCGACGATAACCAAACCAACTAGATTAACCGAATCCACGGCCACCGTCGTTGACAACATATACTACAATAACAGTAATCAGAACATTAACAAAACCCAGGTCGGAACTTTTGTAGCTGACATTTCAGATCATCTACCAACATTTTTATTCGAAAAACAACAAACATTTCAAAAGCAATTTGAGCGTGAAAAGTTTGAATGCAGAGATTACTCTCAGGTCAATATTGAAAATTTCAAAATGTCCATGTCAGAGGTTGACTGGTTTACAATAATAGACATACATTTTTGTGAACATGCCTACAAGAAATTCCATGATATCTTTATTTGAGCACAGCTTCCCCATGAAAGAAAAGAAGCGGTATAAGCACAATCCTACTAATCCGTGGCTCACGAATGTACTTATAGGTGGCTGCTATAAAACATCAACTATACTTGGCATTCATTAAGTGTCAAACAAAGCATAACGAAATACTATTAAAAATACCGAAATAAATTAGATCAAATAATAAACACGGCTAAGAAAACATAATACCAGAGTAAATTTGAACACTCAAAAACGACATAAAGGAGAAGCGCAACAAACACAATTTCTCCGCAATGGCAAGGTCATCATAGACAAGCTCGAAATTGCTAATGGATTTAATGATTATTTTGTCAATATTGGCCCAGAACTTTCAAATAAAATTCAGACATCATCTAACAGCGAATTTAGCGACTACCTCGCAGGCAGCTATCCGTCATCTTTCTTTAGCCTCGCTATTAATACAGAAGAAATTCTGAACATATTAAACTCATTCAACCCAACAAAAAGTGCCGGCATCGATGGCTTTAAATGGCGTATCACATCTGCAATCTATCCTTAGTGCAAGGCATCTTCCAAGCAAAACTAAAAATAGCCCGTGTTACACCAATATACAAAGTATTCTACTAACTTGTCAAATTACAGGCCATTCTCCATACTTCCACTTTTCTCAAAACTGTTAGAACGCTTAATGTATAATAGAATGATAAACTATCTGGATCAAAAATCAATTTTATATAAATCGCAATATGGATTCCGTGAAAAACAATCAACAATGCTTGCAATAGTAAAAATAACAGAACAAATTATAAAATCCTCAGAAAAAAAGGAAAGTACAATAGGAATTTTTGGACTTCTCAAAAGCTTTTGACGCAATTAACCATCAGATCCTATTAGATAAACCTGTATATTGTGGTATAAGAGGATGTGCACTCGACTAGTTCCAGATGTATCTAAGTGAAAGAACTTAATGCGTACAATTTAATGCAACATCTAAAACCAGGAAACTAGCTTATGGTGTTCCTCAGGGATCTATTTTTGGCCCCCTACTGTTCGTTTTATATATGGATGACTTACCAAACCTCTGTAAGCACATAAGATAAGATAAGATAAGATAAGAATCTTTATTTATCGAGGGTAAATCTTCAGAGCAATGCCCTGATCTCCCAGAGGCCCTCGCCAAATAACTATATAAACTAATTAGAATTATATTTACAAAATTTACAAATCATGCACAAAATATATACAAAACTATACATAATTGTTGCAATGAAAACCTATTTTCAACCATTTCAATATCAAATATCAAATGGCGGAAAGACGACAATAATAAGTATGTATTTGTAATTCTATGCTAATGTAATAAACATGCTGTTGAGTATTTTGAAACTAATTTGACTGGGTGTCGTTTCTGCCTTAGGCAGATACAGCACTCAGACAAACTAGCTTCAAAATATCCAATAGTTTATTTAGTTTTCTATAAAATGATATCCAAAATCTGCGGAGATCGACCGATTCCAACACGAATGATGAGTAGGTGGAGCTTCGATAGAGATGGACGGGGCATAGATAAACCCGGAGAAGTCCGTTAGTTTCGGGAGATTAATGAACACTGGGGCCCAGAAAGTTATTAGCCCTGGGCCCCGAGCAGGTTAAATTCGGCTCTTATGGTTAGATACTATTATATTTTGCAATCGATAAATTATTATTATTATTATTATTATTATTAATTATTATTATTATTATTATTATTATTATTATTATTATTAATGCAGGTACGTTGAAACAAAGCATAAAATCATTGAAAGTGTGTATGTATGTGCATGTTGTGCTTAAAAGATGATAGCGTTTCTGAATTTATAACACACGTAGGAAGGGAATTCCAATTTTGACTAGCTGTGTATGTGACCTGTATTTTCCATAGTTGGTTCGTATTTTCGGAGGCTTCAAATGGCTATTAGTTTTAGATCGTAGATGTAATGTGTGTGCTGTCTCTATGGGTGTAAGCATGTCGCTGATGTACTTAGGTGTATGGTTGTTTAGTGCTTTGTATGTCATAATGTTTGATTTAATAGTTATACGTTGTGATAGTGGCGTCAATTTTAATTCATCATATAATTGCCGTGATGGTGTTCTATGTGGGACGTCTAAGATGATTCTCGCTGCACGTTTTTGAAGTTTTTCTAGTTTGCTCAACAATGTTGGCATACCTGCGTAATATACGAGAGAACAGTAATCAATGTGCGAAAGTATGTATGATTTGTAAAATAAGGTTCGTTGCTCAACATTCATGTACCGTTTATTTTTCTTTAACATAAAAATTAGGGAAGATATTTTGCTACAAATTTTGTTGATGTGTTGTTGCCAGGAGAGATTGTTGTTAATATTTAAGCCTAAGAGTTTTGCATTTTCTACACTTTCTATTTCTCCATCGACGATAGATATTTTAATTTCCGGATTTATCTGTTTTAGTTTGAATTTAGTGCCTATCATTAGTAATTTGGTCTTGTCGGTATTTATAACCATTTTATTGTTTTGACACCAATCATGGACGGATGCCATATCAGCTGTTAATTTTTCAGTTATATTTGCTACATTATCGAAATGGCAATGCATGGTTGTATCGTCACAATACATATCGACATTACAGGTAAGATTCATATGGAGGTCATTCACGTAGATAATAAATAGCAAAGGTCCTAACACCGAGCCTTGCGGTACGCCTACCGTGACTGGTAACATGCCAGATGTTTTGTCCGAGATTGAAACATACTGCTGTCTGTTTTCTAAATACGATCTAAACCATTTTTGCGCAAATGCATGAAACTTATAAATGCCTAGTTTTCGTAGCAGTATGTCGTGGTTTACAAGGTCAAACGCTTTTCTGAAGTCTATCATAATAGCTCCAACGAATTCTCCATTATCGACTACAAATCGCCACGTGTCTATTAATTTTAGCAACGCGGTTTCGCAGGAGTGTTTGAGTCTAAAGCCGGACTGAGATTCGCATAATAGATCATATGTAGTCAAAAATGTATATAGATAATTGTGTACATGTCTTTCCAGAATTTTCGATAAAATTGGCAGAATAGAAATGGGCTTATAATTACTAATTTCGCTTTTATTATCGGACTTGTGTAAGGGTTTAACTTTTGCGCATTTCCACATGGTAGGAAATACTCCTGTATCAATACTCTTATTAATAATGGCGGTGATTGATGGTGCGATAACTGGAGCGGCCAGCTTTAGGAAATGCGCGTTCAAAGTATCATACCCTGCGGATTTATTAGTTTTTAAACGGGAAATTTCACGGTAAACACAATCTACTGTTATTCCAGGTATTTTAAACTGGACATCGTTTGGAACTCTACTGTTAACATGCATTACAAGATCCTGTGAAATCGCGTGGTTTTTATTTTGTATGGCATTCGCAAGGTCGGATGCAACAGTAGCAAAGTATTTATTGAACATCTCACAATGTTGTCCGGTATCTCTAACCTCATTTCCCTGGTTATCTAATAATATTAATGGCATTTTGTTTGTTTTGGGGCTGATGCTTTTTAAGATCTTCCATATATTTGAAGGATTATGCTTATTTTCTGTCAGCTGTATACCGAAATAGTGCCGCTTCGCGTTTTCTATCAATGACATTACCTTATTCTTCAATTCCCGGTATTTGACAATATTTTTAAACTTTTTGTGATAATCTCGGTCTTTCATCGTTTTCAAGATGTCTTGGTTCATCCATCCAGGTTGGGAGTACTTTTTAACTCGTCGCTCGACAATCGGGGCGTGGTTATTTAAAATATTAAGGAATGTTTCATGCCAAACGCTTAGTGCTTCGTTTGGATCGTTGACGAAATTAATTATATCCCAATTATATTCTAATAAATTTTGAATAAACTTGTTGCTGTTAAATTTTTTCTTACATTTGTATTTTATTGAATGATGACTATTAGTTTTATTAGTGACACTATGCCGCACTGCAAATACGGGAAAATGGTCGCTTAGCGCAAGCTCGCCTACACTCGCAGAAGTAAGCTTGCTTTTTTCAGTGCAATATACATGATCGATTATTTTAGCAGTCGTTTCTGTTATTCTGGTCGGTTTATCTATTAACTGCACTAAGTGAAATGCATCCATTAATGACTGCCATTTTGCTATTATGGGAACATTAAAATCTATATTAAAATCGCCTATCAGTACAATATCAGTATTATATAAATATGCGGCCTCGAGTAAAGATTCGAATTCGTCAATCCAGCTAGACGGTGAATCCGGCGGTCTATAAACACAGCCTAATAAAAATGGTTTTGTTTTGTACGGCTTAACTTCAATCCATAGTGCCTCCAAAGTCTCAGATTCTAGCTCCGCCCTCCTAAAATATGATTGGCTCTCCTCAACGTAGACTACAATGCCGCCTCCCGAGCGATTTGACCTATCTTTTCTCTCGATATTATAGCTATTAATTTCGATTAGGTTATTAGTCGAGATACTGCTAAGAAAAGTTTCTGTTGTACCAAGAATTTCAATTTGTTTTATGCTTGTTTCCATCATTATTTTCAATTGGCTTATTTTGGGCAACAAGTGCTGTACGTTTAAGTGGCCTATGCGTATGCCTTTCGCATTTGAATTGAACAATGGGGAGTCATATTGTTTTGTTAATTTGATAAAAGCATTGTTACATTTCCATTGATCAAGAGGTGACCTAACACTTGCATGTGTTTGTTGGTCGGTTATCTTTCCAACGACACAGTATGAAATAATATTGATGAAATTTAGAAAACTTACTTTGGACATATTCATGTAGTAGAAAATATTTACGAATTTTAGATAATTATTATCCGTAATCCTCATATTACAATTCTCTCCACTCATGGTATTATTTGCAAAGGAGAGATTATTATTATTATTAATATTATTATTATTATTATTATTATTATTATTATTATTATTATTATTATTATTATTATCATAACATAGATTAGCACTAGTAGCGGTATGTGGAAATGTGGTAATATGAGCACTATAATGAACGCGTGGAGATGCGACAACTGGGTTGGCGGGTATACAAGCATTATCAGGGGTGCATGGGTTGGCGGGTATACACGCATTTTCAGGGGTGCATGGGTTTGCGGGTATACAAACACTACCCGGGGCGCATGAGTTGGCCGGTATACAAGCGCTACCAGGGGCGCATGTGTTGGTGGGTATACAAGCGCTATCAGGGGCGCATGGGTTGGCGGTAAGATAAGCATTATCAGGGGCGCATAGGTTGGCGGTAAGACAAGCACTACCAGGGGTGCACAGGCTGTCTGTAATACAAACACTAAACGGGGCACATGTCTTGGCGGGTATAAAAGCGGTACCAGGGGCGCATGGGCTGGCGGGTATACAAGCGCTATCAGGGGCGCATGGAACATCATTTGGAATGGCAATAGGTATATGACTTGTATCATCATCAAGACAGCACTTTGTAGTAGGTGTCATAGAATTAACATTAGCGATAACAGTTACTGTATTAGTGACAGTACAAGTAGCACTAGCAGTTCCTAATACAACAGAAGGAGACTTTGAACTGATAGGTGGATGGTCATAATTTGATGATATACGGCTATTATTCTCATCATCGAAATATCTTAATAAATCATATCTGTTACTGGTTACAACATTATACATATATTCCGTGGAATAAATACACGTACAATTATTAATATTATTATTATTATTATTATTATTATTATTATTATTATTATTATTATTATTATACTTTGTTTGAGAAATATTTTTGTTAATTTTACACAGTTTGTTTACAATAGGCGCTCCTTCTTGGCCGGCCAATTAATGTCCAAGGCACCGATTTGATTTATGACCGTAGCCGTAACAGGAATAGCATTGAACCAGTTGACCATGACGACACATGGATGATTTGTGATTGGGCTCACCACAAAACCTACACACCGCGTTTCGAAGAATGGTCACGTAATCATTTATGCAACGTACCAGTAGAGAAGATCCGGTTTTGTTTATATGCACTTTATCTGCATAAAACAGGGAATTGTTTATCATACCCGCTCGTGAATAAAATAAGTCCGCCGACTCAATAAGAGTGAAGTCCAAGAACTGCTCCCAATACATGCCACTAATACTCTTCTCTGATGACACCAATGTTTTTGCGGCGATAAGAACATAGATAGGTTATATGCAAAAGTAAAGTATTGGAAGAAATTACGAATTGGTTCTCTATAAATAAACTATCACTAAATGTCGATAAAACAAATTAAACATGACGAAACTAAAGAAAATTGAAATTCCTAAATCCTACATTAACAATAATGAGATCGAAGAAGCGCCATTCGCTAAATCTCTTGGAGTATACTTAGACACACATCTGACCTGGGCTAAGCAAATTGAAATAGTTACGGCAAAAGTGGCCAGGGGCGCAGGTGTTATTCAAAGACTAAAGCCATACATGACACCAGCCACTGTTAAAACTCTGTACTGCACACTTGTCCTCCCTCATCTCACCTATTGCAATGCTATCTGGACTGCAGCACATAAGAGCAAACTAACAAACCTTCAGAAAAAATGTCATTAAACTCTTTACTAAACCAGCAGTTGGCCAGAATATATTCAAAGCGGCGAAATTACTTAAACTCAAAGACATAGGCGAATTACAGATGTATAATATTGTAAGAGACTCACCACACGGCATTAGCATAAACCATCGCCTCCAACTTTACAGTCAACACCGACATCTGTAAACACAATACTAGAAATAAACATAATCTACATACACAATTCACAAGAAAAGAAACAGGAGCGCAACATATTACAATAACAGCCACCAAATTATGGAACAACACCAGCACAAAGACACGGGAACAGATCCTAAATAGAAAATCGTTTAAGAAATGTGCAAGGAGTCCACAATTGTTGGGTACTGAAGTGTAGTACATTTGTACTTGTCAATGTATGGATTCCCTGATAATCAACCCCCTAACTGTTACTACTGCTGCTGCTGCTGCTACTGCTGCTACTGCTGCTGCTACTATTACTACTACTACTACTACTACTACTACTACTACTACTACTACTACTACTACTACTACTACTACTACTACTGTTTCAATATCGTGGGTGGGGTGTTTTACAGATTTAATTATACACAACTGGACAGCCATATGACGCCAATCATAGATGTATTCACTACGACGTGCGGTACAGAACAGAGAGCGATTATATGTAGACCAGTAAATATATAAGTTGGCTTATAGCGAGTGGTAATGTGATAGGGGTATGTGTTTCTAGCTAGATCCGATATTGCTACATCCTCTCCGCTAACGAAGAGAAGGTCGTGATTCATGATCTGGGTATCTTTGTGGCCTTTTGATATTGCGACCTGACCTTGTGGTATTTGACCTCGAACCTGGGGACAGTGAACAATGCTGTCTCCTATTGCGAATGATACCCTCAGTCTCAGCATTGGACCGGAATTAATTGAGGAGGGGTTAATTGGCGCTGTACTCCCAGTTGGACATAGTCATCATCAGACAGCATATCGTGTGTTGCTCTCAGATCACGTCTGTTTCGTCTAAGTCGTTGGCCCTCATGGGTTTCAACAGTGTAGGAGCGCTGACCTACTTTCTCAATAACGCTGCCTCTCTTCCATGATTTGTCACCAAGCTTATTAGGTTTTATGCGGACAACATCACCAACTTTAAGAGGGCGGAGATCTTTCGCTGTTCTGTTGTACCCGTGTTGTTGGCGCTCTTGCTCAGCTTCAAGTTTCTCAACGATACCACTCTTGTCAACCTCAGTTGCTAAAAGTTTCTGTGAGGCAGGCATGCTTGTTTTTGTTCTGTGTCCAAAAAGCATCTGGGCTGGGCTTAAACCAGTTTTCTGTTGTGGAATATTTCTACTTATTAATAGAGCTTCATAGAAATCTGTGCCAGAGTTTGCTGTCTTCATAAGCAGTTTCTTCGCAGCATTCACCGCAGCCTCTGCTTTACCATTTGATTGGTGATAATGAGGTGAGCTCATATTATGATCAATATCCCATTCGACCATAAATCGTTGGAACTCACTAGATGTAAACTGCGGCCCACAATCACTAACTATGGTGTCTGGCTTCTCATAGCGAGCAAAATGTGTCTTACACTTACGGAGAACCGCTTTAGTAGTTGTGTCATACAGGCGATCAAGCTCCCAGAAATTTGAATGGTAGCAAACAGTAACAAGATAGGACTTCTCTTCAAATGAGAGTAGGTCAATGCCTACCACCTGCCATGGCCTTTCGGGAATCTCGGAGCACACAAGTTTCTTTAGGTTGAGAGACATCAAATTCTCTACACACCGCACACTTCTGTAGGAATATATATATATATATATATATATATATATATATATATATATATATATATATATATATATATATATATATATATATATATATATATATATATATATATATATATATATATATATATATATATATACCTGTGTCATTGTGTTGTGTTTAATAATCGTCGTATCGGTTGGAATATCTTATTACTGGAATACATAAGTCACCCTAAATATCATCACCGTGCCATTGAACTGTTCTGTGTTCTATCCACACTGTACCAGTTTCTCTGCTATAGACATAATAAAAGATGGAATATTGCCATCAGAGAGGTAGGTGTTAACAAATTTAGGAGAGCTATACCATGCTGAAAAGCACATACAATGCTGAAAAGCACATACAATGCTGAAAAGCACATACAATGCTGAAAAGCACATACCATGCTGAAAGGCACATACCATGCTGAAAAGCACATACCATGCTGAAAAGCCCATACCATGTTGAAAAGCACATACCACGCTGAAAAGCACATACAATGCTGAAAAGCACATACCATGCTGAAAAACACATACAATGCTGAAAAGCACATACAATGCTGAAAAGCACATACAATGCTGAAATGCACATACAATGCTGAAAGACACATACAATGCTGAAAAGCACATACCATGCTGAAAAGCACATACAATGCTGAAAGACACATACAATGCTGAAAAGCACATAGCATGCTGAAAAGCACATACCATGCTGAAAAGCACATACCATGCTGAAAAGCACATACCATGCTGAAAAGCACATACAATGCTAAAAGGCATATAATGAGCCAAAATAGAAGGTCCCTATCAGATCTCAATTAGCTGTGAACGTTCATCTGCTATTCCTTTTCTCAGTGGTTATATCAGATGTCACCACTCTACTATAAAATATTTATGTAAGTCACAACCACCAACAACTTTCTTACTCTAATACTGGTGTGTCATTGTTGAACACGACCACCACACCCTTCCCCCACCCAACCCAACCCCATCCCCACTCCCAATGTACCATATTAAAAACCTTGTATCTACAATAAATATCCTAGATTGTAGCTAGTCACAAAATAATATGATGATCGTTTATGTGTGGTACAAAAGAAATATATGCGTTAATATTACATTACGGATGTTTGTCTTGTTTTGTGTGTATGGGTCCATCGATTCATAGGCTCTGCCTTTGATGGACTGCCCAGTTGTGATGTATGCATATTATATATTAAACACGAAATAAATAATTTTGAATCTTGAATCTAGCGGGATATCCAGCCGGAGGTAGTTTGGGCATTGCATTGTGGGAATGTATTTTCCCAAAATACGTCAATGCGGAAAGGTGTATTCCTATTAACCATAGACGTATTATAGCAATAGACCGGGCGTCCGTACACCTTCCTTATGGGACAAGTTGTCCAGATCGACCGTGGCGTGAGTTCAGTAAAATGCAAAACTTTGAGCCTGACCGGGTATTTTCAGATTTTGATATGTCGCTGTCAGTAACAGCTGTTCAGCGGCTTTGTTTCAGTCCTAGATCTCTGTCATAATGCCGAGATGGCCATTCCCATACCTTCATTGTGGTGCGAGTTATAGTGACCACCAATGGCGACAGTTTAGTGAAACGCATCGACCCGATATCTAGGATCTACCTGACGACATAGCGCCAATCTATCACAAGAATCGCCAATGAAATGCGTCGCTTCAACCTTTGAAAGTTATCATACCACAATATGACGATCGGTATGTATGTATGCAAGACCTACAAGTACGCCCTCACCATCGTCGATGTAGCCAGCAGATACAAGGCAGCAGTGCCTCACAGATAAGTCCGTGGTTCAGGCGGCTTCCAGGTACAATGCGGCAGTGCCTCTCATGGATAAGTCCGCGGGTCAGGTGGCTGTCAGGTTCCAGAGTATCTATGAAGACCCACAAAATCCTCTCCAGTATCCACAGTTGCTGCAAGTGGATGAGGGTAAGGAGTTTAGAGATGAGACTGCGTCCCTCACGTGCAAACATGGTGTGGCGATTAGGCGAGGTGAGGGATGGGTGAGAGGCTTGCCCATTGTGGTGGAGAGATCACATGTTGAGGTTACTAGGCTGATAGGAGAGAAGCCAGTCAAGGCCATTCAGCGATTCTCTGTGGCCCAACCTCGATGTTCTGTTCAAGAGCTGTGCTCGGAGGACACACTTCCAGCCAATTCCCTTGTTCGGTATTTGTATGAGCCCGGCGAGTTGGAGGGCGGACGTAGGCTGGCGACTGATCCCAACTGGTCGATAGATGTACACAAGATTGACAGGTATGTGGAGGCCGCTGGACAGCCTACACTGTACTACCTGGCACAGCTTATGTCAAGTAGACATCCTCCAGATGGTGTCTACATTGAGCGCTGACACGCGTGCGCTGGTTGAACCATGGTAGGCTATGTCACATGATACTCGATGTGCTCGGTGTGGACACCATCTGGTAGCACATATCTCTTATCATAGTAGGCAGAGAGGCCAGGTTTTTCCTGTTCATACGTTACAATACCTTGGTTGGGCATACGGAGGCCTCGATTTATGGCCCTGTCCACTACACCATAGAGGGCGCTGTAGAACCTCTGCCAGGAGACCTCATTCTGCCGTTTAGACATTCCCTTTGCTGAGCACTTCACTTGTCATTCCGACATGTCTGCGCTGTCCACGTAGTAGCACGTGGAGCAGAGAGCAATACCCCGAGTGCCTTTGAACTCAAGCTTGAACAGGCCTGGTGTCCATTGTTACGTTACAGTCTAGGGGTATGCGATTATGGCAACAAGAGGGAGAATAATGGATGACAACAAGAGGGTGAATAATTAATTATGACGCGGAAAGGGATGTCAGAATTGTGACGGAATCGATGACATTGCTGACAATGCTACTACAGGTCAAATGACACGTTCAGCGACTACTCAATAGTCAAAATATTAGCAGAGGAGACTAAATTTATTCAAAGACATAATTTCGCACTCGCGCACATCCATTCATTCATTCACATATTCACACAAATACGATAACAGAGATAACATATAAAGTCAAAGAGAGTGATGATGCGTGTTGCAGTTGGTGGTTATTTCCTCAACCCAACCCCAGATATATAGGCCTGTGTCAAATTTGGTGTAGGCTATAGTTACTGAATAGTTGATGCACAATTATTAATTGGTAGGCCTACAGGTTCGCACTCCACAACATCTATTAGTCGTATATCCGGATCCAACTATATGAACGATGAGAGCGACACACTGTTCAGAGTTGACCACCACACGTATTGCCAATTTCGAACCACCCACCACCGAGGTTATCAGGTTAAGTTACAGACTCAGTTAGTAATGGCTGATGCCAACATTTGGCAATTCACAATGACTACGCCCGTGATTATCAGGTTAAGTTACAGACTCAGTTGCCAACATTTGGCAATTCGCAATGACTACGCCCGTGACTGACTCATTAGACTGTCTCAAATTGGTTGTCCTCGAAATACACCAGTTCTAAGGACGCTCAGAGACGCAAAATGTGGCAACCATTGCCACCGATAAGGAGACAACAGGAACAGCTCCTAAATACATGACATTGTTCCTTCAGCCACGAATCTACCACTGCCCGCCAACACTATATCTGGACTCGCTCCTCGTCTCCATCCGCTTGCCAGGCCACCTTTGGTTTTTTTCTCTCTCACGTGCGCGCGTAGTAATCTTCCCTGGCGTCAATTGGTGAACCGTCCTCCGCGCAGGAAGATAAATTAATATGACGCAACCTGAGTATAATACAGTAACTGTTATTCAATTATTGGCGTTATGCTCGTTATAAAATTAAACAGTAATAAGTATGTTAGCTGTATCCAACCCATACCTAACTTTAGCTGATTTTGAAGTGTGGAAACGGTTGCACAGTTTAGCACGAAACTGGAGACACTCACACATACACTCCCTAGGCTAACACATAGAAAAATAGTCAATTACGTAATACCCCGCACGCTTAAGAGATGGCAAGAGGGGTGAAATTTCCCTAAAATATCACACCTATTAACATCTCCACAAACATGGTTCGAATAATAATGCTGGTAACTTCTGAAAGGACACCTAGGGACTTGCACTTAAATCCGTGCAGAGTGCCGTTCATAGCTGATAGACAAAGTATTTGAAAAGTTGAGTGATTAACGCTCTTTAACGTTATTCGATTAACAGTTCAAACGTAATTCCCCACTTCGTCAATCACGTTTAACAGTCCCGTCATATATATATATATATATATATATATATATATATATATATATATATATATATATATATATATATATATATATATATATATATATATACACACACACACACACACACACACACACACACACACACACGCACGCGCACGCACGCGCACGCACGCACGCACGCACGCACGCACGCATATATATATATATATCGTCCGGGAAATCTTAATCAAAATTAATAGACAATCAACATATTACATCGTATTATTATAATCCGTCAGTGTAGCTTTAATAAAAAAAAATACTACGGGATTACTACAACAGCAAAACAAGGAACTACGGGCGTATATTTCCGACCTATTTATAGCCTGCCGAATCTACAGATTGGCACAATAATATAATTTTAACATTATTATAAGTAAATAGATTTATAATTGCATTTCGCAGGTTATTCAACATCACAAAAATTATAGTTTAATTCAGGAATACAAGCATTTTACGCGTACTGTCTTATTAGACTGTTGCTTTTGTATACAGCCCGAATAATACAGCAAATGCAAACTTTATACACGTGACAATAAGCTACTCGGCCTCTCGTAGTTCAAAAAAAATAATAACTTTGTCAAAATACAAATAAACAAACGCATATCGACGCGGGGAATCAGCTGATTTAACCCTTTCAAGAACATTGAAAATTCACAAACTTTAACATAGTGTTGAATACGATTATTCACATTAAATAGCAAAATTGACAATCAACCCTGATAACGCAGCTTACTGGGCCTATGCTGGGCCGATACCGGGCCGATACTGGAAGTATCGGCACGGTATCGGCCCAGTATGCTGCGTTATCTGGGAATATTGTATTACACGCGTGACAAAGCGTCCGCTATCACGTTTTCGCGTCCGCTTATATGGTGTATGCACAAGTTATACCCCTGCAAAAGTAAACTCCATCGCATCAGTCGCTGATTTTTACTAGACAGTCGACTTAAAAACGTTAATGGGTTATGATCCGTCCATACTTCTATGAGAAACTCGGAACTTTCTACATAAAAATTAAAATGTTGCAACGCCAGCAACAAGGAAAGGGTTTCCGACATCCGAGAAATTTGGACAAAATTTACGATAAAATCCGCACATACCGAGAAAACGTAATAATTCTTTACGAGTAATGGGTCCTGGGTAGGAAATTATCGCATCAATATTTTGCTGTACACGGTCTATCTTCACCACTACCGACAATGTGACCTAGATATTCCGCAGTGGAATGGGCAAAGTCGCTCTTTTTCAAATTGATCACTAGACCTGCCTCAGCCATTCGCTCAAAGAACTTACTAATCGTATTCAAATGATCTGACCAAAACTCATGACGTTATAGCGGTAAAATCCGTGTGACGTCACAAAAGCTGATATATCTTTTGCCCGCTGGGTGAGGGGCACCTGATAATAACCCTTTAACAAGTCCAGTTTAGTGGCATACTTTGCTCGGCCTATTTTGTCGATAAACGCATCTATTCTCGGCAGAAGATACCCATCACTGCGTGTGACGTCATTAATTTTGCGGTAGTCTGTCACAAATCTCGCGCTACCGTCGGGTTTTGGCACTGGCAAGCACGGCGAACACCAATGACTATTACTGGTTTCAATTAGAGTTTGCTGTAACATGTATGCAATTTCTTTTTCCATTATAGCCGATTTTTTCGGACTACACCTATTTGGTGCTTGCTTGATTGGGGTAGCAGCACCAACATCTATATCATGTTCTATAGCAATGGTCCTACCTGGACTATCAGAAAATAATGGTAAATGCTTATCTATCAGTCTAAGTAAGTCATCTTGTTGAGTGGGGTCGAGCTGGCCTAGCTCTCCTGGTAACTCTTTCAGTGCTACAGTCTTACTCCATAGTCTTTTAATAAGTTTTCCACATCACAATCTACAGACGCATGGCTTCCACTAACGACCACCTGACATACCTCTTTACAGTCACCTGCACCATGATATGGATTTTCTACGACCTGGGGTTCTTACGACATAATTAAGATCACTGTGTTTTTCTACTATTCGATATGGTCCTTCATACCTTACTTGAAGGGTACCGGGTTGAGGTAGTAAAAGTAAAACTTTGTCACCGATTTCAAACTTTCTTTCTACAGTTTTCCGGTCAACACACTTTTCATGTGGGTTTGCGCAGTTAACAAATTAGTTCTAGCAAATTCTCTGGTACGTTCTAATCTTTCTTTGAATCCTGTAACATATTGACTAATATCACAAGTTTCTCTGCGATCGAGCAAGCAGTTTCGCAATAGCTTTAACGGACATGTGACCTCGTAACCAAATACTAGTTCATTAGGACTGTAGCCAAGCGACTCTTGTACGGAGTTTCTAAATGAAGACATGAGAAATGGTACACCTTCATCCCAGTCATTAGCCGTTTGATAACAATACCGTAGTAACATCGACTTCAGGGTTTGGTGCATTCTTTCAAGGGCACCTTGCGTTTCTGGATGATAAGCTGTAGATATTACAGTAGTGACATTTAAAGCGTCAGCTATTTGTTTAAAAGCCGCTGACGTGAAGTTAGAACCTTGATCTGACCGTATCGTTCTAGGCAATCCAAAAGTTTAAAAAAATCTAACCAGTGCTTGGACCACACACTTTGTAGCAATATTACGTAGAGGAAAGGCATCGCAATATCTGGTTGATTGGCACATTATGGTTAATAGGTACATGTTACCATGCTTAGAACGAGTCATCGGGCCTACACAATCCAGAATTACAGTTGAGAAAGGCTCTTCAAATGCGGGTATTGGCTGCAAAGGTGCTTTAGTAATTGTCTGATTAGGTTTGCCACACATGGCAACAACGACAAAAGTTAACTATATCTCGGTTAATATTAGGCCAGTAAAAATTACGCATTACTTTTGTTGCAGTTTTCGTAACGCCTAGATGACCTGTATTTGATTCACCATGTGCCATTTCCAAAATTTTGTTTCTGTAAGCGAGTGGCACAATGACCTGATGAACTTCTCTCCATGGTTCATTAACACTAGCATCTCTAGGTCGCCATTTTCTCATTAGCACATCATTCTGTAAATAATAACACACACGCTGATCTTTCTGATCACAATCTGAATTAACCATTTCATAATTTTGTGCCAAAGTTTCATCCGATTTTTGTTCTTCAATGAGGGAAAGCTTACTCGGGCCTGTTGGTACAAATAGGTGAACATTTGGAGCAGAAATAAATGTGTCTTCTAGCAAGTGATCATTAGTAGCTTGAATTGGTCTTTTATGACTTTAAAATCGGGTTAAAACACAAGAAGGATTGGACACATTAATGTCTATACTTTCTGCAGGAACATTACTCACTATAGGGTCGGGTACCAACGAAGTCGGACACTCATCATTAGCGTCAGTCTGAGTACACGTACTTCCCGGCAACACTGATCCTAAATCATTCCCAAGCAGGACATCCACCGCCTCAACTGGAATATAATCCCTACAACCGTCTCGCCACTATACTGTTTTTTAAGCATGGCCCTATGTAACGGACAATGTAACGCTCATACAACCCATTTCTACGCCACACATTACTACACTTTCGCCCATTTCGCTGGCTTCAGAGAATGGGAGAATCGCTCTTCGAACAAGGGTTTGTGAGGCACCCGTGTCTCGCAACATAGTAACATGGACTTTTCCCGTTCTATCGCCTAATGAAATTTCAGCGTCCGATATACACGGCAAAATATAGGCGGTACAGGCGGTGGTACTTTCACTAATTTTCTGATTTTATCATACTCATTTTCTTCGCGGCGCACCGTCGAATTAAGCTGTTTTACAACAGCGTGGGCGTTCCCAGTTGGTTTATATCACGTTCGGATTGCGGAGTGTGTTTCTTTAAGTCAGATATCCTAAGTCTACATTGCGCTATACGGTGACCCGGTTTTTTGACAGTAGAAACAGTTACCCGTCTGCATACGCTGATCCAGCGCGCGATTGCTAGAGCTGTCAGGTGTGCGTTTCTCCTGAAAGGTATTACTCGGGTTATCGGCGAACCTTTGAATCGTCACACTCTTACGACAAGACGACGACGACAATAATAATCGTTATTTATTGAGGGTAAATCTTCAAGTACACGGCCTGATCTAACAGAGGCCCTCATTAACATATATACAAATTGAGTGCATATGTTGGATTTGAAAGATGAAAGCGTTGTCGATTGTGTAATCTTTTGAGGTGGTGAGTTGCACATTTGTTTTGCGCAGTATGTATAGCTGTTCTTACCACAGCAGGTAGCAAAATAGCCTACCATCTGACAGCTCAGCACCTGGCAGCTGTACACAACCTATATACCTAGATGACTGGTTTACTATAGAGTAGGACAGCCCACCCTATGCATAGTAGCATTATACACATGTGTACTATATTCACATACTCCTTCAAATTTAATTAATTCATCATTAACTGTCTGACTGCTGCAATCCATCAGACAATAATTTCAACTGACAATAAGTTTTTGATCGCAGATTTAGTGTATGTGCTTCGTCTATGGTTGTAAACCTATTTTTAATGTATTTAGGGTGTGAGGTTGTTTAGTGCTTTGTATGTCATTATATTTGTTTTTATAGCCATTCTTTCAGTTAACGACGTCCACTTTAGGGTGGCATATAATTGCTTTGATGGAGTTCTATATGGGACGTCTAAGATAATTCTTGCAGCACGCTTTTGTAATTTTTCTAAAGCCGCAGCTCTCACTCCATGGGTTGAGATGAAATTAATACCCTATGAGGCGGAGCTTCTATAATGACGCGTATGGCGCATGCGTAAAATAGCCTACCATCTGACAGCTCAGCACCTGGCCGCTGTACACAGCCTATATTATACCTAGATGATTGGTTTACTATAGAGTAGGACAGTCCACCCTCTGCATAGTAACACTATACACATGCGTACTATATTCACATACTCCTTCAAAAAGATGTATTTAATTAATTTATCATTAACTGGCTGACTACTGCAAGCCATCAGACAATAATTTCAACTGACAATAACTGCTGACTATTTTGAAAACAACTTGACTGAAAGTGGTTGGTGATGTTAGTCAAATTGTTTCCAAAATATTCAGCATATATCCAGAGTTAAACCCTGTTGAAAATGTAGCCTACAGGAATTCAGCAGTCAAAAAATTAAGCCAATATATCTAGCAATACATTTAGCTTAAGATTGAGGTATTAGAAAGTTTTATTAGATAGTGATGCATGTAGTATTCTTAATGTGGTTATTTTGAAAATGGGAATGGGGATATCTGTTACTGTCAAATGCAGCAACAGTTTTCTGCAACACTTGTCACACTGATAACTAAAGATTAATTGTTACAAAGCCGGTATTAGAAAGGCAAATATACAGTTTACAAACACTGTTGCTGAAGGCTGTTGCTGCCTAACAGCTTACACCACCCTTATTTGCAGTTATAGGTGGCAATAAGACCCCCACTTCTTATCAAGATAATGTGTTTATTTATTTATTACTGCATGTTCTCTCTCTATATATGATATAGGATAATATACGTGGCTGCTATCAGCTGTTTACACTATAAATCATTCAGAGAACATTTTCCCGCAATACGATGTCACAGCTTTAGCTCCGCCCACTAAATTCAAATTTTATTCAGCTCTCATGTTTATTTGAGATAATTCTCATCTAAATGAATATTTTCCAACAATTTCTTCGATATGACAGTACCAGTGCTATACCATGAATGTACTGTGCAAATATCTAAGAAATTTGTAAGGGGTTTATACCTTATTTTAAAAAATATGCTACCTAGATGTGAAAGGTGGTTAGATTTTGATGGATGTGACACCAGCGCCATCTCGTGCCTTTTATAGTCAAGGTGGGCCTTTAAGAAAGTCGGCGTACCTATATAATAAACAAGACAGCAATAATCTATATGTGATAGTATGTATGCTTTGTAAAATAAGTTGCGTTCCCCGATATTCATGTACTGTTTGTTTTTCCTTAGCATGTAGGCCTATATAAGGGAGGCTATTTTGCTGCATATTTTGTTTACGTGTTGTTGCCAAGATAAATTCCCGTTTATATGTACGCCTAAAAGTTTTGCATTGTCTACAATACCTAATTCTCCGTTATATATATATGTATTTTAATTTCTGCATCATTAATCTGATTAAGTTTGTGCTTAGTGGATATCATTAATAATTTGGCTTTGTCAGAATTTATAATCATTTTATTATTTTCACACCAGTTTTGGACAGCCGCCATATCCCCAGACAGTTGTTCAGTTATATTTCGTAAATTGTCAAAGTTACAATACATAGTTGTATCATCGCAATACAAGTCTACATTGCTGTTAATGCCCATATGTAGGTCATTTACATAAGGGATAAATAGCAGAGGTCCTAGCACAGAACCCTGAGGGACGCCTACTGTTACCGGTAAAAGACCCGAAATCTTGTCAGAAATAGACACGTATTGCTGTCTCTTCCAGATACGATGCGAACCAATTTAGCGTAAGTGAATCAAATTTATAGATGGCTAAATTTTGTAGCAGAATATCATGATTTACAAAGTCAAACGCTTTCCTGAAATCTATCATAATAGCTCCTACGATCTCGCCATTATCGACCGTGAATCGCCATTTTTCTATTAATTTTAATAATGCGGTTTTGCAAGAATGCTTTGGCCTGAAGCCAGACTGCGATTCATATAGTAAATTATATGTACTTAGAAATTTATATAAATTATTATGGACGTATCTTTCAATGATTTTGGACAAAATTGGTAGAATTGGTCTGTAATTACTGATCTCGCTTTTATTACGTGACTTGTGTAAAAGTTTTACTTTAGCGCATTTCCACATCGTTGGAAATACACCTGCGTCTATACTTTTATTAATAATGGCTGTAACTGATGGCGCGATAACTGATGCAGCTATTTTTAGAAAATGGGCGTTCAACTCGTCATATACTGCCGACTTATTCGTTTTTAAATTTGTAAGTTCTTTGTAAACGTAATCTACGGTTATTAGAGAAATTTTAAACTCGATTTCATTTGGCACTCTACTGTTAACATGCATTTTAAGATCATTCGATATCGCGTGATATGGGCCGTTTATTAATTTTGAGAGATCTGCAGCGACTGTACTAAAATATTTATTGAACATCTCGCAATATTGCGCTATGTTTCCAATGTCATTACCTTCGGAATTATATAACACTAATGGCATTTTACTAGATTTTGGGTTTATGTTTCTCATAATGGTCCATGTATTAGAAAGATTATTTTTCCTTTCAGCAAGCTGTTTACCGAAATAGTTTCGCTTAGCGCTTTCTATTAGGGACATTACTTTATTTTTAAACTCTTTGTATTTGACCATATCTTTTACTTTTTTGAAATAATGGCGATCTTTCATGGCTTTTAAAATACCCTCATTAATCCATCCAGGTTGACAATACTTTTTAGTCGCTGATAGGGGCGTGGTTATTGAGAATAGTGAGGAACGTTTCATGCCATGTTTTAAGAGCTTCATTTGGGTCACTTATTAAATTAGTCAGTTCCCAATTATATTGTGATAAATTTTGAAGGAATTTAATATTATCAAAGTTTATCTTGCATCTGTATTTTATAGTATTAGTGGGGCGGATATGTAACAAATTTGAGGTAAGAGCATGAAATTTGGCATATGGGTGGTTTAAGGTATGCTGAACATAATTAGATGCGGTGCCACGTGATTCTACTAAGGGACCCCATTCAAAATGGCGGATTCAAAATGGCCGCCTTCCCAGCGGAAAATCTGCATTACTCAAGTTCTATATGGAGTAGAGGGCTGCAATTGATGTCAAATTAAAGGTTTCTTGGGTCACTGGTTATGATTTTACCCATTACAATACTCTAAATAGATAAACATGCTGAAAAATATATTATTATTATTATTATTATTATTATTATTATTATTATTATTGTTGTTGTTGTTGTGGTCGTCGTCGTCGTCGTCGTCGTCGTCGTCGTCGTCGTTGTTGTTGTAACATTTGTAAATTAGTAGTATTATTGCTAAACGTTTGTACACACATGTTCCGGGCGGAACATTTTAGAAACAAATTTTCGCTAATCAAAGCAATTGGTCTACACGTTTTCTCCAGTAAAAGTAATTGTATGCTCGCCCCTCGCTTCGCCAAGCATTATTTCGTTGCGGATTTCCATATAATTATTGTAGTTTCCTAAACTCACACTGACTATTTAAATATATCAGGAGAATACATAGCTGCATAACAATCACGCACAAGCGTATTGTGCTCTGCTTATAGACAGAGACAATAGCCTATTATATTCTCGCATTCAAGTCAATATGTCAAAGAAAGTGAAATTGGCATCTGATCCCACAGTGGATTAAGCACACACGAACTGGTCCCTGTGTGTTATTTGCCAGCAGTCCACAACGGAGCATCTCATAGATCCATGTAGTAACACAAATAGGATGTTTGGAAGCATTAGTAGCTCGTGCAGCTGCTTGTCCAGAGGTTGAAGTGAAGATCATTGACGGAGCAGCATTGATGCATAATCTAGATCCCAAGAAATCAAACGTGGTTGTGAACACATTGCTAGACAACTACAGACAGCTAAAAGATTGGATGTTGTATGGGACGTGTAGAAGGCGGGAAGCTTTGAAGACACACGCTAGAGAATTACGGGGACATGGTGAAGCTCTTCGTATTGCATCGAGTACAAGACTCCCTCAAAATTGGAAAACTTTCCTACGAGTTGATGCAAACAAAACAGGCCTCTTCACCTTTCTGGCACATACATTGGAGTGATTCGAGCTACCAGAAGGAAAGATACTCGTCACAACATGCACAGGCCTTTGAATTTTCGTCCATCCATATCACTACTACATATCCCCCTACTACATGTATATATACCTACTATATATAATATACACAAGGTGTGAAACCAATGGTGACACCCGGGTTGGATAGGCGACGCTTAAATTCATATTATTAATTGCATCGCTTAATTATCGATGCCTACATGTAGAGGAATGATTGCTCTCAACGGAAACATATAACACTTTAGGTTTATTAAGGTATATCATATAAAATTACGAACTAATATATGCTCCGGACGAAATCTGTGGGGACCATTGACAGCCGCTAGCTAGTTTCAGTGAATAACCGTACTGCAACTATTCGCTGGCAGGGTGCATATAAGAGCTGGAAAGGAACTAAAATCGCCGGATTTACGGGACATGAACAAACACCATCGAAAATCGTCGGACATAAATCATAGCGTATCACACCCATAACTCAGCAGAAACATTCTAATACAAATAACACGCCCCTTCCACCACATAGCAGAAGTACATGCATCACAATGGATGGATCCAATCTGTCGCTCAAGAAATGAGATGTTGACACACTGGAAAATGTTGAATGTAGAGCGACGAGGCGTGTGCCTTCATTAAAGGAAGTTGACTACACACAGGGGCTAAATATACTGCAGCTACCAACAATTAAAATACAGGCGGATTAGAGGGGATATTATAGAAACATACAAAATCATTCAGGGCATCTATGATAAACGAGTCACACATCAAATCTTCACGTTCAACTGACGGACAACATGGCTGATACCAGAGGACATAACTATAAAATCGACAAAAACTACTCAAGATTGGATATTAGGAAATCGAGTGACAGACATATGGAATGGACTTCCACACGAGGTCATTAATGCGGCCAATCTCCAGTGTTTTGATAGTAGATTGGATAGGTTCTGTAAGGATCAGGACATGAAGTACGACCACAGCAAGAACTATTCTGTGATATGAATGATGAGTAGATTGGAATACAGACCAGCCTCGGTATACAATGTGGAGCTAGCGGCGTCTATACATTACAAACTTGATGGATTGGGATGTATTTTAGGATTGTGAGCGGGCAGATATGGGCACAGTATCCATGTCAGATCTCCCTGCCTCATAGCTACCTGTATTATGCCTGTAGTATATACCCTGGGTGTGTATGTATATCTTATATACTGTACTAGATTGGTTGTATTTAAAATACAACCTGTAACCTGTATTATACCCGTAGTATATACCCTCGGTATGTATATGTATTTTATATACTGTACTTAGTAAGAGGGATATGAAACTACGAACCCAATGAGGTTGGTGCATGCCCAAGCCACACCATGGAGAAGATGAACCCAGCTACAAACCAGTTCAAGCATCACACAATGCCAACACATCTCTCAAACCGATACTCAGTACTAAGCGGAGAAACTGCAAATATACCCAACAATGAGGCATCCAAATACACTATGAGTTGCAATGAAAACATAATAAGCTACACAACCTTGGACAATGGAAGGCATGAAAAAAACAAAACGCAAATACGTAAGGCATAAAAAACATGTAAAACGATTTAGGAACGACAAACGGGAATCATCTGCACGAACTTAATGCGTCAGAAGCTTGGAACCTCCTACTCAAAACATTGATCACAATGAAAGAGCAGTATACCCATTCTTTAAATAAATTCGGTAAGAAAAAGCACCTTACAAAATTGCTAGAAACAAAGCGACAGCATGCATCAGAAAATCAAAACAGACATTTGAACTTAAAGTAGCAAGTGAAAGCAAGAGAAATCCCAAAGCTTTATGGAACTATGTCAAGAGTAAAACAGTTCTACGTGAATCAATTAGCAACCTACGTAACCCAGCTAATGGCACTATAACTACAGATGATAAAGAAAAAGCAAACATTCTTAACAAATTCCTCTCAAGTATGTACACTTCAGTAGATCTTCATTCTACACCAATCATTAACACCAGAAGCAATTGTATTGTACTAAAAGACATAATAGTAATAACACCTAGTGCCATCGAAAATTAATTGAAAGGACTCAACCCCAATAAAAGCAATGGCTCGGATGAAATACCAGTGAGATTATTAAAGGCAGTGGCTAAAGAAATTAGTACACAACTATGCATAATATTTAACAAGTCTCTGGAAGAATGCATATTACCTCACATCTGGAAAATGGCAAATGTATGCTGGATACACAAAAAAGTTTGCTAAAAACGGCCCAAGCAACTACAGGCCAATCAGTCTCATCTCTACCTTATGTAAGGTCCTAGAGTCTTTTATAAGAGACAGCATTGTAAATTTGCTGGAAACCGCCAATCTATTTACCAAACGTCAACATGGATTCAGGCATAATAGATCATGTAAAACCCAACTACTAGAATACCTCGAAGATATAACAGCCAAACTTGACTCAAATAGAATATTTAGACTTCGCAAAAGCATTCGACACTGTACCACACAAACGACTCCAAACAAAACTGAGAAGCTTTGGTATTGGTGACAACTTATTAAGATGGATAGGAAACTACCTATGTAACAGAAGCCAGAGAGTGAGGATCAATGACACAACATCAGACTGGATTGAGGTGACCAGCGCCATGCCACAAGGAAGTGTCCTAGGACCTATGCTTTATATATATATATAAATGACCTACCTGACGGACTAACCTGCCACTGAAAAATATTTGCAGACGACACAAAGATATATGGCAACCCAGCTACCAGTAAGATTCAGGACAATATAGACAAAGTATGTAAGTGGTCAAAGATATGACAACTATCTTTCAACACAGATAAAACGCATGCCATACATTTTGGCAGAAACAACCCTCAAACCAAATACTATGTGACAGATATGCCTGATGTGCATCCTGAATCAACGTCAGAGGTAGAAAAAGACGTGAGAGTACATATTGACAGGAACCTTTCATTTGATATACATATAGGGAATATCCAAGGCGAACAGCACATTAGGACTAATCAAGAGAACATTTACCAACATTGACCCATCTACTTTCACGCTCTTGTACAAAGCTCTAGTGAGACCTATTCTCAAATACTGCAACTCGGCATGGTCACCAAGATTGAAAAGGCAATCACAGCTATTAGAAAGAGTTCAACGCTGAGCAACAAAACTTATCCCGCACAGCAAAGAGTATAGCTACACGGAACGACTTGAAGCCCTAAATCTAATGTCACTGAAATATAGACGATTTCGGGGAGATTTAATTGAAACATTCAAGCTCATCAGGGATCTATATAATATTGATAAGGACTACTTTTTCGAGCCATCCAGTATTACACAGACCAGAGGGCATAGGTTCAAGCTCAACATAAAGCGCAGCAACAAAGATATTCGCAAGCACTGTTTCGCTAACAAAGTGGTACCGCAATGGAATTCACTGCCAGCTACAATAGTTGAAGCAACAGCACTTGACTTATTCAAGAACAAACTAGATATCTACTTCAAGGTGAGATCATTTGAATTCGACTGAACAGGCATACGTATACCAGCCCATCACAAAGTCATACGGCAATTGTTCCAATACAGTGGACTTCACTTGGAGTAGCCTGTAGATCTACAAAACATGCTCTGTAGCGATTCCAGGCCTGGCGTGCGTGGGAAGGGACGTATTAAATAATCTGTTCTTTAATGTGGTTTTTTAAAGTTATAATTTGAACATTATTTTGTTTGTGCCCTCCAGTTTTCTCATCAAGAGAGCCATTTAATTAGCGATATTAACCATAGGGATCACAACACAAGGTGATCCCGGTTTTCGTATTGCCGCCATCATGATTTTTTTTCTGGATTTCATGGGTCTCCAGTCTAATTAAATTGCATCTCTACTCTCCGGCACTGATTTTAACAAACTGTTATCTATATTATTTTGCGAACACGCCCCTGGTCTCACTCCTCATTCCTCTTGTGCAACATTTTGTTTTACAATGTCATTTTTGGTAGGTGATTTTCTTGTCGACCTGACCTCACTCATTGTTTCACTTTCGCTTCTTTCATGGAAACAAGGAGAAAGGATGAATAGTTGTTGATAGATTTCTCTAGGTGTCGATGATTATCTTGCCGTGTTCGGGGAGGGGTCGTGGCTTGCCCGTGGTATAGCCCTGCTCTGGAGTCATTATGATGTCATCATTATGACATCATAATACATTGTGCCGTCATACTCTCCAACGTGGTTTGATCCGGGTGTGGGTTGCATGCCGTTCGCGAACACGCCCCTGGTCTCACTCATCGTTCCTCTCTTGTTGGCTTGGAGATTATTGATAAATGGGTAACGAATAGAAACGTGGGCCAAAATTTCTCTCTTGCTCTCCATCTCTCTCTCTCTCTCTCCCCCCGCCCCCCCCCCCCCTATCGCCACGCTCCCCCCCCCTCTCTCTCTCAACCGTTGAACGGAATTCGAACAAATTTGGCATGTTCTTTACCCATATAGATGATGATGATGATGATAATGATCATCATCATCATCATCATCATCATCATCATGATATCAGTCAATTGCCCTTGGCGATAGTCCTTAGCTCAAATATGTTCCTCTTGGTTGTCAACATAGATCATCTTTGTTGGGCCACGTTCACTGACAGTGGGATTGTATTGTCCATAATGCATAGCGCGTCATTGAACTGATGAGTCACCTGGACTAATAGCTAATTCATTCGATGATGGAAACAGTCCGGAGTGTCAGTTTGATAATCTGGCTTATCAAATTGTACATAGTATAAGGATTCAACAGCCACATGGCCAGTCAGCTGGCGTGGACATCTCTAACAGTTCCTTGATAACACTGTGGAATTAGGGAATGAATTTGTGTTCCCCTGGAAGTATCAGCTGGAAACAATATTCATCTAGTTGTTTAATCTCTAACAAGAACGGTGGCCAACAAAAGTCTATGCAGAGGACAGACAAAAAATATAATGGTTGTCATGAGGAAATGAATAACTTTGACTGAGAAGTTATCGAAAGTCAGTTTTAAAACCACACATGGAGTGTGCTTGACATCTCCTTTTATAGTCACTGAAGTTCCTAAAAAGGTGTACCTCTAAAGGTGAGGAAACCAATCAGTGTGCAAGAGATGGGGCAGGAAGTTGGGTGCGTCGTTTGAGATTATACTGTCCATGACAGACATCGGCCCACAACTGGTGTCTAGCATCATAGCACACAATCGCTTCCATCAAGCAAACGCCATAGGACAAAATCCTATTTTGTCGATGAGGCCTTTACTAGTGTAGATTTGTGAGACACAGTGGAATTCTGTGGTAAACACGTGAAAGAATAGGATTTTTGTCCTGCGGCATTGATCTGATGGAAGCGGTTGTGAGCTATGATGCTAAGCACTGGTGCAATTCCTGGGTCCAATTCCACACATTACTGAGTTGTTCTGCAGCTTTAGGGAGGTTATCGAGTGGCTTCTTTTTCACATCTATGACATCCTCTATTATCTGCGCACTCCATCTCTAGTGTCAGGCACAATGGAGATACTGGTGGGTTTGGACTTGTGGAGTGTTCTCTCACAGATGAGAGAGCTTTGGTAAACACAACACCGCAGAGCCAACTCCATATGTAAAAGCAAGGAAGTTCTCGAAAGCTGCATATCCCACATTGTTGCTCCTCATTCATCACCATTGCGATCAGCATATTTGATGTTTGATGGTGTTAAAGGCCTGTGATATGTCGATGCTCATCTTAGGAAAGCCCCGGTACTTGGACCTGACCACTGACATGGGCATTCGATGTGCCCATACAATGTCAGTGCAGCTGCATCTTCATCTAAAACAGCTCTGGTAGGCTCGAGTGAAACTGTTAATCTTTCCTCGGATGCAGTACAGTGTCACAGTGGATGCTGTTGAGGAGCACTCTATGCATATAGGTTTGCTGGTGGACTAGGAGGTTCGTGGGTTTGATCAGGGTAGATTGGCCAACAGCGGCGAAAGTTTATTATGTGCGTGATTGGTTTGGAGAAGCTATCACCTGTATACTTAAAGTGCATTGACGATGCTGTCAGGTCCATTTCTCAGGGCCTTAATTGCTTTCTCAACCTCAGTTGCTTCGATCAGTGTTTGTGGAGGGCTACAATCGACTGCAAATAGGTGTAATTGCTTACCGTCTGTATTTGTGAACTGGCATCAACTTTCTCCCTGGTCAGTCGGTAAGTTACTGTCAATGTTATGCATGAAAAGCGATGGTGGTGGACCAGCAACTCTCAGAGCCCAGGCCACCCTAGACATTTTACGACAATCAACTGTGGCTGTGATGTCATCTACCAAAATGTCTGCTTGTAGGTTGGCGAGGCTTTTCAGTTGTTCACTAATCTGACAGTATTGCATTGTGTTCTTGATGTAGCTTTGTGCGGTCTTTGCTCATTGATAGGCGAGGGGCGGTAGTACCGTGTGTTGTTCGGACAGCTTTACAAGGAACACATGTGTCTACATCGTAATGTTCAGCTCTGTTGTTATGCTGGACAACTTCTATTATATTGGTCGCAAATGTTTCAATGCATTTGAGTACTCTGGATAAGGCATCATTTGGATTTGGGTCTATGACAATAGTTTGTATCTGTTCCTCATGGACCCTCTTCTATGACAGTTGGGTTGTGGTGTCATTGACGAGCCTCTCTAGATTAAAGCTAAGCTTGCAAGTTGGTTGATATGGTGCGTATGCAGCAGGCAAATGTGGTGTATGCCTTCACATGAACGTGAATCCTGAACTAGTGGCTTTACACTGATTTTACCCATCACATCAATTGGGTTGAAGACAGCTGTTGTGGCATTGGAGCCTGTTTCTGTTCTATGGTCTATGGTGTTTCCTGTCCATGTTGTTTTGTTATGGCACAGATGTTTGAAGACAATGTGGCAAAGAGGCCATGAACACGGATAAACAAGGCCACGCTAGAGCATCTCCATTGCTGTTACGCTTGCCCATAGCATAAAACACCATGTATGTGTTGAGTCCTGCATCCTTGTCTGCCTTGATGAGACTTTCTAGCTTACAATTAGGTCTTCACACACAACGAATTGTCATCTGGTTGAAATGGTGATGGGTGACCTCAGTTCGGCATAGAAAGACTCGATCGAGGAAGGATTCTTCTTGTTTTTTCGGCAGGTGGGGCATATGCATAACAATGCGGCGCTTGGTGGTGGCACCATCTCGCAGTGGCAAATCCAGGTCAATGAATGCAACATAATCACTGCTGCATCTGAAAGTTAAGATGTGATCCAAGAGCCCCGTTCCAATTACAAAGACCAGGACATGGCGCAGTCTGTTTCTATTGTGAGGATCAGATTGTGAGGATGGTCATCTGTAAATAAGTGGAGACGTTTGCTTCTTGGATTCATGCAGTGCCAATGTTTTAAATGTTCACAGTCTGATCTTAATGTTTATCACTGAGATGCAGTAGTCAGTCAACATACTTTGCATGTTGCTACTGAAAACTCGTTGGGAGATTATGACGAATGGCGATCTTGAATGCAGTTTCTTGGAAGAATTGCCTCAGAATGTGGTTGTCATCGTACAAACCGTATGACATTAATTTCCCAATTAAGTTGGTTTTCCAAATAATTTGGTACTTGCGTAGTGTGTGACCAGAAACGCTGTTGCTATCGCTCATAAAGTAATAGATGAATCAGATCTGCCACTCAAAGATATGACGGCATAACCAACTAAATCACATGTAGGCTGATATCACAATCAAAATGCGTAATAAATGCTGTATCTAGGTACGTGGTGAGTGTACGAATTGTATGTCTTTAATATTTAATAAACATTCTAGCTGTTGAATATTTTCAAAATAATTCGACTGGTCGCTGTTGCTGCCATAGACAGAAACCACTGTTGCTGTCATAGGCAGCAGCATCACCCAATCAAAATATTGAATAAGTTATCTGTAGGCTATAGTTACGTTGCTATTCCTAGGATTCTGCGAATTCACGGTTCTATCGATCCGAACACTGGAAAAAGAATGGGTGGAACTTAGCTAGAAATGGGGAGAGCATAGCTAGAAATGGCCGAGACATAGCTAGAAATGGATCCCTATATTGTTTTTTCATGTACCTGTATATAAGTTTCTTCCTTCTTTATAAGAGAGCCGCCAAGACAGCTATACTGCTCAGTGAGATCCAATCTGCGATTTATGGCACAGACACCACACATGGCAGACCGACGTTTTTTCGACCCCACTGCCAAAAGACGTGTCAGGTGAATGACACATGGAGCAGCCAAATATTATACACCTTGATCGCATACCTGAATGCGGGATCGTCGGGATCAAACCCGCTTCTTTGGATTGGAATTCCAAGCACAGCACAGCCGTTTAACCCAAAAGCCATTCATTGATATTCTGAAAGGCCACACACGTTCAGACCGTTGCGGATGTTCAGATGACTCAATTAATTAAGGTGATCACTCTTGTTGTGCAGTATGTGGTATGATATGGCATGGTAGACACGCTTGACCATTTTTATATATATACACCTGTGCAAAAGTTAAGCACCAGCAAAAACAATAGAACATAGAAACATGATGGTACAACTAGGCTGCCATACTTTTTGTCCCCGCGTTAGCTGACATAATTCCAAGTACGAAATGCACATGCATGCATGACTTCACGCCGCTTGATGTCCGTGCGTGGCGGGAAACAGCACACGTGTTCAGTTATGTAAAAGTCCCGTTTGAGGTGTAGAACATTACATACAGATTTAGGCGACAAGATTAGGAATTTTGTGTTCATGACCGTGGTTTATTTGTACAGAGAGAATTAGCTCTTGATTGTGAACCGCTATGGCAAGACGAAGGTTAAGTGATCGTGTGAAATGGCAAATCATAGGCATGCATACCACTGGTATGTCATGCAGAGAGATTGGCAGACAGCTGAACATTAACCATACTGTAATCAGTCGTTTGATTGCAAAACATGGGCAAACTAACGAGGTGAAGGACAGGCCTAGATCTGGAAGACCGAAGAAGACTAATGCCCGTGATGATCGAGCCCTAGTACGCCTTGTTAGGAGATCTCCATTCACCAACAGCAGAGTGCTCAGCCAGCAATGGGAAACGCGCAATAGAGTGTCAATGTCTACCGTCAAAAGGAGACTGTACGCTGCTGGCATGAAAGCTAGGAGACCTGTCAGACGTCCTCTCCTCACTGCACACCACAAAGAGGAGCGTCTGAGGTGGTGCAACGAAAGAAGACACTGGAACATGAGATCCTGGAGACGGGTACACTGGTCCGATGAAAGTCGGTTCCTGCTTCATGCCACAGATGGTCGAACTCGTGTATGGAGGTCCAGACGCACGGCGTACGACCAACGTAACATCATGGAAGAAGTTCCATTTGGTGGATGTTCCGTTATGATATGGGGGTGCATCTCATTTGATTGTAAGCTGGATCTGTTGACTGTACCTGGAACACTAAATGGACAAAGATATCAAGATTCCATACTGGATAGAGTTGTGGTCCCTCATTTTGTAAATCATGCACCTGGAACCCACCCTATATTCATGGATGACAACGCCCGACCACATCGTGCCAGAGCTGTGCATGAATACCTCCGCCAGAATGCTATCGAAACCCTACCATGGCCAGCAAGGAGCCCTGACATGAACCCTATTGAGCATATCTGGGACATTCTGGGAAACATGGTGAGAAGGAGGGATCCTCCTGTGCAGAACCTACAGGAATTAACAGACGCACTCCATCTTGAATGGCAACGAATACCACAATGGCGTATCAGTCGGTTGGTGACCAGCATGAGACGTCGTGTCCAGGCCGTCATCCAGGCACAAGGTGGATATACCCGGTATTAATAATGACAGTCTCAAACTCATGCACAGATGTTAAACTTCGTTTTCAGACACCATTGATGACAATCTAGCCACGTGTGTCAACTGTAGGGCAATTGTTGTCAGTTGTGTCAACGTAACCATATTCAGGCCTCGTTTTCAAGTTCAAACAAAAACATACAGTGTTTCCCCACCATCATAATCAGCATTCCTCTAGTTGCATTATTACCTCTTGCACTAAGATGGATGGGTACATAAATGTTTATGCTATTGCTTTCTTCATAGCACATGAATATACCCTCGCATGTGCGTAAAATAGGGTGGTGCTTAACTTTTGCACAGGTGTATAGCAATGCATATTTTGCTAACCGTTTGCCTTTGATCCATATAGGCTAGTTCGTACTTTCCCTAAACCCGTTAATAGTATTATTCGACGCATTAAAAATGATATTGCTTCGAATTAACTTAATCCCCATTATTTATTTAGAGTGCAATTGTTGAGTCTATATGAAAAAACTGTGTGAAAAATTTATTTGTTGTGACTAATGTAACATTAGAAATTAGATTTTGACAACTAGATCGCCTTGTAGCATTTACTGCGAGCCGACCATCTACCGCTGTCAATGGTCCCCACAGATTTCGTTCGGAGCGTATATTAGTTCATAATTTTATATGATAGACCTTAATAACCCTAAAGTGTTATATGTTTCCGTTGAGAGCAATCATTCCTCTACATGTAGGCATCGATAATTAAGCGATGCAATTAATAATATGAATTTAAGCGTCGCCTATCCAACCCGGGTGTCACCATTGGTTTCACACCTTGTGTATATTATATATAGTAGGTATATATACATGTAGTAGGGGGATATGCGGTAGTGATATGGATGGACGAAAATTCAAAGGCCTGTGCAACATGTGAGAAAAACGTGCTGATGAGGCCAGAGCATGACGTCTCGCAACTCGCAGCATGCATGCAAGATAAAGCAGATGGTAGAATGTTGCTCCACGCCTTCCATGCATATCACCAAGGTTATTGAACAATAATGATTCATGCTACAGATACAGACGTCGTAGTCCTAGCCATACGGAGAGCAAACTTTCTTCATGGGTGTGATCTCTGGGTCGCATTTGGCCATGGGAAGACCTTCCGCTATGTATCAGCTCATGGCATTGCAACAGCTTTGGGTGCAGAAGCGTCACAAGGACTGCTATTTATGCATGCTTTCTATGGGTGTGACACTGTGTCTGCACTTTGTGGGATTGGCAAGAAGACAGCATGGGAAGTTTGGAGGACTTCAGATCTATTCAAGTCACTATTTAGGAGACTGTCTGATGCCCCGGCGTCTCTGTGTGACAATGACATGGAAACGCTGGAGAGGTTTGTCGTACTACTGTACAAACGCACATCACCATTGTCAAAGGCTAATGAGGCACGAAAACGGCTTTTCGCTTTGGCAACAGGCAGCTAGAAAACATTCCTCCGACGAGTGCAGCTCTGCTGCAACACACCAAACGTGCTGCGTTCCAGGCAGGTAATCTTTGGGGCCAATCACTCAACGCAAATGCAAAAACGCCATTGCCAGCTGACTGGTGTTGGGTCAGAGATGGAGACACTTGGTCACCACAATAGAGTTTGCTTGCAGACGCATCTAAGGCATGCCGGGAACTCGTGAAATGTGCTTGCAAAAGTAATTGCACTGGCAGATGCAAATGCTATAAATCCAACTTACCTTGTACACAGTTGTGCTCATGCGGTGCACAGTGCGTGCGACGTCTGTGAATCATGATTCACCAATCAACAGCATCATGTATATCCTTGCATACTCTAATAGGATAATTGAACGTATCTATAACGACCATTACTTGGTTCGATATTAAGAAAACAAGTAATTTAAACTATTTCTAGATGCTATATTGCTTTTGTTCTCAAGAGATGGATCTTTTAGATAACACATCTTAAAGAACCACCGTCTTGACATCAAACACAGGTGGTCGCTATGGAAGGATTGATATTTACATATTTAGCGTATTGTAGTGAGTAGAATTATAACGATTGACCCATGAAACCCGTAAATTGACACTAATCCCATCTCTCTACTCCGTCTAGAGCTTGAGTAATGCGAATTTTCCGCTGGGAAGGTGGCCATTTTGAATCCGCCATTTTTAATGGGTTCCCTTGATAGAATCACGTGGCACCGCATCTAATTATGCTCAGGATACATTAAACCACCTATATGCCAAATTCCATGCTTTCTGCCATAATGGAACATCTTTTTCACATATCTGCCCTACTATATTGTGAGTGTGAGTTTTGTGAGTGACGCTTTTCCGCACAGCAAATACAGGAAGGTGGTCTGCCAGGGCTAACTCGCCTACGCTTACTGAAGTGATTTTACTTTTGTCGTTGACATATACATGATCTATTATGGTGGCTGTCGTTTCTGTGTCACGACGACTCTTGACGCAACAAGACATATTCATCAGCTATCCTAGCCGCTTCAGAAGCAGTTTTACGTGCTGCTCCTCCAAGTAAATTTTCAAATCACGACCTACACAGGTTTTGAACTGTTCTAACAGCATTAATTCCCGCAAAGTCGCATTTTGAGTAGCTAACCCCGCTATTTCCGTCCAACGGTTAAACCACGTCTCCTGTTCTCTCGATAATTCTTTGTAGGAAATGTCAGGCTGTTTTGACAGATTACGAAACTTTTGCTTATATGCTTCTGGGGACTGCACATACGCGTTCAAAATACTGCGTTTTAGGACGTCGTAGTCGTTGTTTTGATCAACGGGTAACGAAGCATACGCACGCTGTGCCTGTCCAGTCAAAACAGTTTGCAACAGCAATGGCCAATAAGACTTGGGCCATTTTATGTTAACAGCCACACGCTCAAAAACATCAAAATATTTATCTACATCGGCTTTACGAAAATTTGGCACTAAACGCACTTGCTGAGCAACATTAAAATCATGGGTGGGGGCAGGTGAGGGAGCATGTTTAGCTAATTCCAAATCTTTGAGTCTAATCTCTCTGTCCAAGTCAATTCGTAATTTAACAATCTGTAACTCATGTTCAAGTTCCAGTTTTCTAATAGTTAATTGTACATTTTCAGAACTGTCGGTGTATTCGTCCTTCACCCCTCCACTATCCACATAAGCAATGTCAGCTGTCAACTTCTTAAACAATCTGTCTACAAGTACCTGCTTACTGTCAGTAATCTTGGCCTCATCAAACCCAAACGATTTACTAGTATCATACAAAACTTCTCGGGTCAATTTTCCGAGATACTCTTCAGTTGAGTCAGCCATGAACGCTTCTCTATCAAACTTAGACATTTTCAATTTCAATCAAAATGCGTAACGTCAATGTCGTCGATAACTATCACACTTCTCTAACTTGATATCCCAGATCAGAAACTTTCTTAAGAACGTTCTAATCCTGAACGAGTGCCCTCAATTGTTACATTACGGTCTAGGGGTATGCGATTATGGCAACAAGAGGGAGAATAATGGATGACAACAAGAGGGTGAATAATTAATTATGACGCGGAAAGGGATGTCAGAATTGTGATGGAATCGATGACATTGCTGACAACGCTACTACAGGTCAAATGACACATTCAGCGACTACTCAATAGTCAAAATATTAGCAGAGGAGACTATAAAATTATTCAAAGACATATAATTTCGCACTCGCGCACATCCAGTCATTCATTCACACATTCACACAAATACGATAACATATAAAGTCAAAGAGAGTGATGATGCGTGTTGCAGTTGGTGGTTATTTCCTCAACCCAACCCCAGATATATAGGCCTGTGTCAAATTTGGTGTAGGCTATAGTTACTGAATAGTTGGTGCACAATTATTAATTGGTAGGCCTACCATAACACCATCCAGACCATTTGTCCCATGACAACCAGTCCAGTGTGCTGGCCTGGTACTCCATTCGCATCTCTGGGTGTATCACCTCGTCAAGGTTGGAGCATGCTATGACAATGTACATGGAATTGGTATCCATCTACAGGTACGCGAAGCTGTCGCGAGCTACGTAGCGGTCTAGGAAGTCGTAGTAGAACTCCAGCATTCACAGCTTCGTGAACTCGTATACTGCTATACCCACCTGGAAGGGGCGACGAATGGTAACTTTAGGCTTATGGCTCTGCAGCTCATAGGACTCACCGATCTTTTCAAGATCCTCGAACCATGCGCTGCACAGGGCTCTATCTACCGCGCGTTCATCCTTGGTGAAACTCGTGTTGATACAACGTTCTAGGGCCTCGATTAGCTTTCCGTAGGCACTGTTGCCGAGGAGTTTGAACAGCTCTGCCAAGAGCGCTTTGCTCTTATACACACCTCCTGAGCGGTGGGCATCTGTAACAGCATTCACAAACCACTCGAATGGGCGCTGTGGCTCATAGTCTATAGTGCGGTAGACAGCAGTGATCTCT
The DNA here is from genome assembly GCA_034401795.1 of Chaetoderma sp. LZ-2023a. Lineage (NCBI taxonomy): Eukaryota > Metazoa > Mollusca > Caudofoveata > Chaetodermatida > Chaetodermatidae > Chaetoderma > Chaetoderma sp. LZ-2023a. The sequence continues at coordinate 3,579,534 of CM067374.1, forward strand.
AGACCGTGGGCGATATAACATTTGAGTGTTGGTGCGTACAGAAGCCTTTTCTTGCCAGAGAGGGAACCGACCAGCTTGCTGGTGATGGGGTGCTTCCGACCCATTTTCTCAAGGTATGCGAGCATCTCAGGAGGTACCACCTCTACCAGGATCTCACGGTTGTAGAAGAGAGGAGGCATCTCCTCGAACTTCGTCCACACAGCCATAGGCACCTCTATGTCCACCTCAGCGAACCCGTACCAGCGATCTGCTAGGAGATCCTCCTTAAAGCGTTCTATGTCCCTAGTGCCAGACCACTGCCGTACAGTCTCTTTACCACATGGCATCTCTTGGGCCATTGTAGACAGGTACAGAGCATTCGCATCATAACCCAGGAGACGCTGGCAGACACGCTCGCCTTGACGAATTCAGTTAAGACCAGACTCATGGTATCTTGTAAACACGATGCTGGGTCCACCGACAATGGCACGCTTCAGCATCTCATAGGCTTCCTTGCCTGGGCGTATAGGCTAACATCTGGCATGTGCTGAGCAGTTCCGCGATGTAGATACTGTAGTGACACCCCCGGGAGGGAGATCACATCTTTCAGAATGTCTATACCTCGTTCTGTGTGCAACTGTCGCATCCGCTCTAGGGCTTCTCGGAAGGTCTGCTTAAATTGCTTCCACTCTGACAGCTTCAGGAGGTAGCCCCCTTGAGCTTGGACCATGCTGGGTAGTCTGAGAGATCTGGATACTCGAGCTTCTCGGGTGTATCGAACCATTCATAAGGCAACCAGCTCTTCTGTTGTGTGCACCCATACGCTTTGATCCTCGCCTGGTAGGAGACCCCAGGACCAAGGTAGTTCAGTACATCAAGAAACCTTAGTTCGGGTGTGATGAGGAACATTGTCTGGCTAGCCCTCTTGGCGACCTTCACCATGTTTGTTGTTCCTATGGAACTTGTGATCTCATCCACGAAGTACTTCTTGATGAGGTTCAGGTCGTACCGGCCAGAGTTGAACCTGAGCACAGGCACCTGGTCACACCACTCTGCGATCATTCACTGATGTCGTTTTGGTAGCTTGTCCAAGCCTGCGGGTAGATACTGCGACCGAACCCTTGCACGAATCGTAGTGGCTCGTAGTTGGATCTCCTGCATGAGCTCTGAGATCAGCACTTTGGTGTTAGCGTTACAGAGGTGAGTCGTCTCTTTCGCGCTACCATCTAAGGACCAGCTGACTGACACCAAGATAGGTGTGTGGGCACTCTCGATCGTGAGAGTCTCTGTAGGGTGGGTCTTGATCACATCTAGATGTCATAGACGATAAAGTGTGGGTATGGTACCGTCCGCACCTGTGCATGGACGCATGGACAGCGTTTTATACAGCACTCCCATTGTACCACAAGCATGCATCCAGATGCTCTCAGTTTCTCGTCTCTCACGACTGTCTTGTGGTATCTTTGTTTGGCATCCTCACCTCACTGGTGTTGTGAACATCCATGCCAGTGACAGCCATGAAACTGGTATACTGTGTCGGTTGTCGGATCATAACCATCTACGGGAGCCCCCTCAATCCAATGCTGGCCACCATGATCACACTCTGCGTGGTGTATGTGGGTTCCTCGGTTTCTCGACTCGTTTTCGATCCAACGAGTGGCCGCTGAACTGGCCGGTTGGCGTGGATAGAAGGCCTTCTCGTATGCTGACTGCGGTGCCTCTACTTTCTTCCCGAGTCACTTGATGGTCGTTTTTCCACCTGTAGATGCTTGGGTGAACTGCTGTTGACAGTGCCCGCAGATGAAAGTCTGGGCCAGCTTGGAGATGTTCTTAATGAAGAAGGCGTGGTGGTCGTATACTCCAATGGTCATGACACTCGGATAGCGAGCAGGTTTCCTGGTCAGATGCCAGATGCCCTCTTTGGTAAGCTCGTAAATGCGAATCCCTGTCTTCGCAAAGAACTCTACCTTGTCCAGCTGGTCCAGGGACGTCTTTGGCACGTCAGCCACAGGCCTGTTCATGCCGTAGACCTGTTTAGCAAGCTCTTGTGCAGGAGCCATACTTCTATCAGACCTCGCTCCTCGATGTACTGCTAGGCATCTCCAGAGACACATGTTTTCGTTGTAGGTATCGAGTGCCACAGTTCCCTTCTTCTGTCGTAGCCAGTCTTGTAGGGGGCCTGCCCCTAGCAGAGGCTGGCAGTCGATGACAGCCTTGACCTCGACATTGATTGATCGGACGAAGACCCACTTGGTGTTGGGTCGATCGATATTGTCTGGGTCGAGGCGGGCTTGCTGTCCGGCCAACACCCAGGTCTGGGCCGCTCCTAGTGTATTTATCCATGGACACCCTGGAGCGTTCTTGTGGAAGAACATCACCCTACAATCCTCGATGTGTACAGTCTGGATCTTCTCCATGATCCGACCTGTAATGTATCCTTCTAGTCCCCTGAACAATGTCCACATACTGTTCGCCGTCCTCTCTCCTCTGTCTCCCTCCCATCGAGATGCTCGGTGAGAATCTGCTGACTTTCTCGCCTCATACCCCGGGTTAAGGGTTCAGATCTAGGCTCTCTCATCAATCATCTTCTGATTCTCTGTAGAAGCGGTAGGCGTTCATGTGGATGGCTTGCCATCCGAGTTGCTACAGCTTTGGCCTGTAAACTGACAGTCGTCTCCTCATACAAGTGACGAAGCTCACGGAGCAGCTGTGCTTTCTTGTGAGGGTTCCATGGATCCCCAGAGGTGAGCACCGGAAACTCCCTGTCTGTTGTGCTCAGGAAAATCACTTTAGCCACTCCTCGGCAATGGTGGGGAGTCGCTTTCGCCACTCCTCGGCATCGGTGCATTCAGTCCTCTGGAGCAGGTCGACTTGCTTTGCCATCACTCGAAAGTGTGTTACAGTAACCCTGATGGGGGCTTATATCAACTGAGGATGTGTTTCTAAATGGGCGCTCGGAATGTGTAATATGTGGTTGATCACAGGTGATCGGTATACCACTGAAGATGTGTTGTCTCTAAATGGGTGTTCAGACCATGTAAAGTGTGTGTCACACCTGTAGAATATGTATGTTCGGAAGTTGATGTATGACTTAGAATGTGTGTCTCTAAATAGGCGTTTTGCGATCTTGGCTGTAACGTTTCGGGTGTTGGGTGCTGAGGAGTTAACTTATAATTTATTTCGTCTCCAATTGGGTGTTCGGACCATGTAATGCGTGATCTGTATACCATCTAGAATGTGTGTCTCTAAATGGGCGTTTGGACCATGTAATGTGTATGTTCAGAAGTTGGTATACCACAGGATGCGTGTCTCTAAATGGGTGTTCTGACCTTCTTCCCATTTAGAGACATGAGGTATGACATGTATTTGCTGGGCCTATGTCTCAAATTCCTATGGGCCTAGAAATTGAGAAGGCGGTTGGGGCGGTGGATCGTGGATCAGCGGCCAGTGGAGGGTGGTGGTATCATTTTAATCCCAGCTATACTACTCACCAATTATTGGTGTTAACGCTTCTAGCATACAAGGTTATGTGTCAGCCAAGTTTCATAAAGGTGGCTCTTTCGTGTCATTGTCAGGCCAGAAATTTATTGAATCTCCCCTCGTGCACTATACAGTGGCGTACAGGATGGTATGCTATTTCATTGATGTTTTTTATTTTAACAGTAATCATTTTAAAGCAGCCGATGTTATTTAATTTTCCTTGATTCATTCTCATCTATTTAAAACTGAGATTCAAAATTTCAAATGATGAGTTAAGTCTATTCCTCTGTGCTCTGGCAGCTAAGGGGCATGCTATTGTTAATTAATATAATAGCATGATATCTCTTAACACTTATCACACTGATATCAGAAAATGGGCTTTTAAATAGCCAGTGTCAAATATTGATGTAGATTGTGGAAACAATGTTGCTAAAAGACAACAACAACTTACAACAACTTTGCTTCCAATATGTAATACAAGTCATAATACTAAATGAAACTGAAAATTGGGATCTAACAATTCAGTTCAGTTATCTGAGGGTTAAACATCAGAGTAATAGGCTTAATTCATTATTTGATTTATTTGTATCCCTCTGAAAGGTTTCTTTGCTATTGGTCATTTAGTCTACATATGGTTTACACCAATTATGTGTCAATCCAGTGGTTATACGTTATAACCATTGAGGACTGAGTTTGTCCTCTCATGTGTAATGTCTATGAACAGTATAGTTTATTTTATTCAAGTTTAAACGTACTCATCCAGTGGTTTTTGTGCTGATAACCATGTGACATGTAGTAATTGTATAAATCATTTAACCTCCATTGTTTTTAAATGTCAATAAATACACTGTTGCATTTCTGTACATAGAAATATTTGTTATATTCTTCAATGCATAAAATGGTGAACTGTGAACATCGATGTATTTGGAATACAAACATTCTGAAATAGTAAAAAGCAAAGCAAACTATCTCTATATGATGATTTGAATTATATCAGGGCGTTTGACTGATATAGTCTTATTAGTCTTTGAATGGCCAGGTATACCTTTGATCCTAAGGCCCGGTGAACCCTATAATCCGCACCTGATCAAGGGTTGCGAATTCAACTTTGAAGCGACACCCCTAAGACACAAACTGTGATCTAAACGCAGATTGAAAGTTTCGGCAGTGGTTGAAAAATACAAACGAACAATATATAAACCAGTATCACAGTCGCTTATGACATTTGTTTCTCAGTCCACAATGCGTATGCGTGAATGACGTGAAAATGGACCTTTCCAGTGTATCCATCCATCATGTGACATCCTAGTCAACTAACTGACGCGTAGGATGACGTCATAATCAATTACAGCATGAATGACTCGATTTAGTCAGTCTTAAACGCTTAATAGTCCGACACGGTGTACGAAATGTATGCCTTTACTATTTAATAAAAATTCTGTTGAATATTTGAAACAAATTAGTTTCCAAATATTTAACAGCTTATATGTTTATTTTTCTGGAAATTGATCGTCAGGGAGTCCAGGGATCGATCGATCCCAACACGAGCGAGGTATGGATAGAACTTAGCTTGAGATGGGCGGGGCATAGCTAAAACTGGAAAGTGCCATTGTTGTTCATGTCTGTATTCGTTCTGCGCAAAGTATACATTAGTATAAGTACAGATATAAATAGGCAGTCCATCTAAGGCAAAGGCGATGGACTCATGGCATAAATAAACATTCACATTTACATAACATTTAACATAGCATATATAGAACATAGATTACATACATAGAATTCACATACATTATGCCATCATTAAGTACATGCGACATATACATATATAAACATATATACATCCCAATGCCCGATATCATATGTTTAATGGGGATCCATATGGATCAGTATATCAGTAGAAAAGTGAGATGTTTGGTTGATTTCTAGCCCTATATGCACACAAACACATATCCACATAGACAAGAGATACGCACGCACTTACGCACGTACGCACTTACGTACATACGTACGCACGCACGCACGCACGCACGCACGCACGCACGCACGCACGCACGCACGCACGCACGCACGCACGCACGCACGCACTCACGCACGCACGTACGCACGCACGCACGCACACATATTTATATATATATATATATATATATATATATATATATATATATATATATATATATATATATATATATATATATATATATATACATGTATATGCGGATGTCAGCCCGCAATCCTTGATGACTTGGTTTCCCACCAAAGTTAGTACTTACGGAGGAGAGGGCGTGAAGGTGTCATCTTTCTTTGCAATGACGATTCATCTTTCTTTGCATTGAATGAAGATGAGCTACTACTATACTAGTGAGACCACTGCTTGCTGAGAGTATGAGTCAAGTCAGTGAAGTCTGTAGAGTTTGAGACCAATCGGCTCCCCATTGGGAGATGGTCTATCGCCGGTGCTTTTCACCCGTTACCTTGCTGCTGCATTGAAATTCGTGCGGGAAAGTTCCACAAGACCAACCCCCTCCAATGACAATACTGCGTATGCTACTTGAGATGGAATATCCAGATGATGTGGACTTCATAGACGAGGAAAAGAAACCCCTTGACGAGCTTCTCCCAATAGCTGCAAGCGAACTAAAAATTGAGAATCACTAGGAATGAAACCAAAACAGAGATCACCCACATGTACATATTTACAAAGCATGAAACTAAAGAAAATGCTCTCCACTTCGTGACTGCGAACCATGGAGGAAAAGTACAATCCGCGGCTCACTGCTTTGCAGTACTGCTGACATTGCTGCATGCTGCGTCATGGAGGGACATAGATTTCCAGTCCTTCTGGAAGCTATGGATTCGACAGATCAAAGATGCCCTTGATTAAAAGGCTACGTTTATACAATGCAACCTGCGTATCCTTGATGCTGTATAACTGTAGCAGCTGGGCAGTTCCAAAGGCAGCTCTAGACAAACTCGATGCATGCGACCGCATACACCTACGCACCATTACTGGACACCGATGGCCAGACTGCTTAATTTCCAATGATGCACTTTCCAAGATATGTAATACGTCGCCGCTGTCTGTAAAAGTCGCCCAGCAAAGATGGCCCATGTTTGACCATGTGCTAAGGATGTCGGAAGAGACATTAGCACAGAGAGCCTTGGAATTCGCCCTACTCAGAGCCAGCAAATACAAAGCCAGGAGAGGACGTTACCGCGTAAATCCGCTAAGCATGCTACGAGGTGACCTCAAGAAAGCAGGACCCGGTAAACCCAAGTCAAGAATGGACCTGAGGAAGCCAATGATTTTGGCTGAGGACAACACACAGTGGGCAAAAGCTAGTAGTAGTAGTAGTAGTAGTAGTAGTAGTAGTAGTAGTAGTAGTAGTAGTAGTAGTAGTAGTAGTAGTGGTGGTGGTGGAAGTAGTAGTAGTAGTAGTAGTAGTAGTAGTAGTAGTAGTAGTAGTAGTAGTAGTAGTAGTAGCGGTAGTATAGTTGCTGTTGCAGATATTATTTTATCATATAAACAAGGCTTCTAGCCTGTTCCAATATTTTTCGATATGAGCACACGTGCCATATTCAACGGAGTATTTTTATTGGCTGATGGGTGCACAACCCATTTAAATCGACCAATTAAAACATCGATTGATGTGAGCGTGACGAGTAGGAATTACTACGCGCTACTGTTATACTACGATTTGTTTACTACGATTTTGTCATTCATGAAACGTCATCGCAAAATGTCATCGTTTAACAGTTTATCAGTTGGCAGCGAAGTAACTAACGAGTGATGGCCGTGGCTCTGCAATAGTCTTAGAAGAAAAGTGTAGTTTACGGCTGACATCGCCAGATTTTGTGTTTGTCAATATATTTTGCTGCGTATTCAGTATCTGTTATCAAGTAGTGGTGCGTCACAGCGGCGGTATCGATTTCACGAAAATCAACAATGAGAAATCAGATAAAAGTCACATCAGCAACTATTGGCAAATATTTCAAAATTACAGTTTATATGATAAAGAAAATCTAAAACTCGGTCACCTTTCAAATCACTATTATGAACCTCGTTGAAAATTATCAATTTTGCACTCGCTAAAGCTTGTGCAAATTGATAAATTTCAACTCGGTCCATAATAGTGATATGAAAAGTGACCTCGTTCCAGATTCTCTAAGTTGTACTATACATGTAGTCTTGTATTCATTACTGTGGTGCCTGGATGCCTGACAGCTTACAACAGTGCTGGTGATGGGTATGATCGTGTTCACCTTTTTCACCCTGTTCTAATCAGCTGGGTAACAAATTTGGAAGGCAAACAAGTGTTAATTCCGAGGATCAATGCTGGCTCAATTTATTGCTGTCCTAGGACTTTCCTAGGACATCAGAAATTTACGCAGCAAGATTAATAGAACAAATACCCGGTATTATATTCGAGGGGAAGACAATTTATTATAATGCAGCGTGCTAAGGGTTGATCTAATACCTTTCTATTATTAAACTTTTAATATTTGGTTTATATGATTGTTGGGTACTGATTTGTGTGCAGATGTTTCTATCAGTGCTATGCCATAATGTGATGATTGGGTGGTGGGTTTTGGCCTGGATCATTCAGTGCCGCAGTAGCCTGTGTAATCTATTACTAGAGCTGGTGTTGCGCCAGTGTATTTCTGTGTTATTAAAAAAAGGTTTTGATGGGTGGGGGTGGGGTGGGTAGGCAAATTAGAGTTGTGAATATTTCGAAGAATAGAGAGGAGTTGAATTTTTCCAATATCTTCGAGCTTTAGAAGTTGTTCTGTTTTGAAAATATTTCGGCCCTCTGCTGTTTATAAAAAAAGTGTAATGACTTTCTTTTCTATTGCTTTCAGCTTTATGAGTTTAGATTGATATGTATTAGTCCATATGGTGTTACAGTATGTGATATGTGGGAGTATTAGTGTGCTATAAAGTGATTTAAAAAAGTTGTGTGGTGAGTAGGCTTTGAGTTGACGCATGCGAATTAGAATTTTAAAAATTTCCTTTGTATCCGTGGGATTTAAGAAAGTAGAAGATTGATAGTCGCCTGTCAGAGAATCTTTTATGCTAGCATCTGAATTAATTTGAATTTGCTGCGACATATTTGGCCCAATGTTAATAACATATTCATTAGATTTATTTTTAATTTCATGAGAATCAGTTATGACCTCGTTGATGTCGAGGAATCCTATTTGTTTAATAGTGTATTTATAAGTTTCCAGGTTTCTTTTATATCATTTTCCTGTTCATTAAATTAATTTTTGTAATAAAGATGTTTAAATGTTCTAATTATTTGATGTAATTTGTTTCGATATTTCTTGATGAAATTTAGATCTAATGTAATTCTTTTTATGTCAGGCAGCAATCAATCCACCCCCACCCCCTTGAACAGAGATTAGTAGTATTTATTTTAAATTTTCTTACTTTTTAGTGGAAATCTTTGTTCATAAATATCTGTGCATATAATGTGGAATATGTTGTAAGATGTTGTCTGGACCTGATGGCATGAGCAATGAACTATTCAAATATGCAAGTGACATTATCTCAAACCCGATCACGCACCTAATCAATTCAGCTTTTATGCACCACCTTCCCATCGACGCTGTATGCCAAGGCACCCTTATCACACTACCCAAACCCAAGAAGCCACCTGACCCCCAATCAATCTGTGCCCCCTTGTGCTCCTCACCAGCATACGGAAAATCCTATCCAATGTTACTCTATGCCGCATCGAAGACAAGATCGATTACTTCACCGGATTATGTCAAAGTGGCTTCAAATGTGGACGTAACTGCGCAGACATTGTATGGGCTCAACGCATGCTTGTGTCGGTGGTCATGTCCAAACACTGGGATTTCCACAAAATGGGCATTGACATGTCATGAGCCTTCGACACAATTCAACGCTCAAAGCTCCTAGATGTACTACGCCAGGCCAATTGCAATGAAGATGCGCTACGACTAGTGAGACTACTGCTTGCAGACACCAAGCTGAGAGTATGAGTCAAGTCAGTGTAGTCTGTAGAGTTTGAGACATCAATCAGCTCCCCACAGGGAGATGATTTATATCCGGTGCTTTTCACCAGCTACCTTGTTGCCACATTGAAATCCGTGCGGGAAAGTTCCACAAGACCACCAGCGGATGTCAGCCCGCAATCCTTGATGACTTAGATTCCCACCAAAGTTGGTACTTACGGAGGAGACCGGCGTGAAGGTGGCATCTTTCTTTGCAATGACGATTCATCTTTCTTTGCAATGAAGATGAGCTACTACTAGAGAGACTACTGCTTGCTGAGAGTATGAGTCAAGTCAGTGAAGTCTGTAGAGTTTGAAACCAATCGGCTCCCCAAAGGGAGATGGTCTATCTCCGGTGCTTTTCACCAGTTACCTTGATGCTGCACTGAAATTCGTGCGGGAAAGTTCCACAATACCAGCCCCCTCCAATGTCAATACTGGGTATGCCACTAGAGATAGAATATCCCAACGATGTGGACTTCATGGACGAGGAAAAGAAACCCCTTGACGAACCTCTCCCAATAGCTGCAAGTAAACTAAAAATTTAAAATCTCTATGAATGAATCCAAAACAGAGTTCACCCACATATACCTATCGACAAAGCATGAAACTATAGAAAATGACGACCCACTTCGTGGCGGCGAACCATGGAGGACAAGTAAAATCCTGGGCTCACATGGGGAACATAGCTTTCCAGTCCTTCTGGAAGTTATGGATTCGTAGATCAAAGATGCCCTTGAAAAAGAGGCTACGTTTATACAATGCAACCTGCATATCCTTGATTCTGTATAACTGGAGCAGCTGGGTAGTTCCAAAGGCAGCTGTATGCAAACTCGATGCCTGCCACTGCAAACACCTCTACACCATCACTGGACATCGATGGCCCGACTGCATAATTTCCAACGATGCACTATACAAGATGTGTAATACGTCGCCGCTGTCTGTAAAAGTTGCCCAGCAAAGATGGTCCATGTTTGGCCATGTGCTAAGGATGCCAGAAGAGACACCAGCACAGAGAGCTTTGGAATTCGCCCTACTTGGAGCCAGCAAATACAAAGCCAGGAGAGGATGTCATTCCATAAATCTGCTAAGCGTGCTACGAGGTGACATCAAGAAAGCAGGACGCAGTACACTCAAACCAAGAATGGACCTGAGGAAGCTAAGGATTTCGGCTGAGGACAAGACACAGTGGGAAAAAGCGAAGAAGGGCTGATTGCAGCTGTAGGATGTTTCTACTACTACAGCTGCAGAATACAGTAATCATACATGGTGTAGGCATCTTCACATGATTGTCTTTCAATTACTGTTTTCCACTCGACAGCAGCCATCTGGTTTTTTGAAATTTCTAATATTCTCGCCACTAAAATCTATTCTAGTTATTGGAGGTTCCAGGCCGCACGGCGCACTCTAATAAACCATGGATCCACGTACTTAACGCATATGATCATGTCAATAGTCACTTACAGGACTGGCGGTATGATCAGCGAACGAAAAGAAGAAGAAAGAAAGATTAGGATTAAGTTCTAATATGTCCAGATATGCACTGTGGGCGGGTAAATACACTAAGTAACTCATATTTCTAACTATATGTTTTCGCAGTGCTTCCTTCATTGGTGGGGTTATCTAGCTAACAAGTATCCGAAGATATGGAGGAGATGTGTGTGAATAAGCACCGTAACCATCACTGCTCGGAAACCTCCGATAGATTCCCAGGGTCAGATCTAATCAACGTGCTGATCGTGGAAAGAGACAATAACTTAATATATATGAGGCCCTATAGGTAACTGGCCAATTTTACACAACCTTGCCATAGTGCGGGGCTACATTACCGCAACAACCGGAAAAGAGCATACACTATATGTCTCCAAATGAAGAAATTGTCCCTAACCACTTAAACCTATCCTATCGAGCTGAATAGTATGTTTTAGTCGGTAACATGCCGACTCAAACAATTAGAGCATGTCCAGTGACCTCAGTGTAAAATTGATGATGGCGGGAATAAAGTGATGCAGATCTATCTGTTGCTGTATAGTATTTTCTAGCGTACTGTAGTCCAAACCTTTCTACAATTAAACAAAACATATTAACTGATTGGCTAACTGCCATATACAACTAACCAATGCAATAAGTAGAATGTAATTAAATGATGTAACTAAATATCACAGGTTGATGAGCTTATACAGTGTGGCTAGTTGAAAGCACCTACAGTAAGAAAAGATAATATACACAGTAAGACAGAAATTATAAATTGCGCTCCTAAGACCGGGAAGGTACCTGTTAGTCATCAGTACCATATACGGAAATTATAATTAAATGTACAATAGTATAGCTACTTGAGTACCTAATAGTCATTGATACGGAACAGGCTACTATGTTACTGAAATTGAGGTGCTAACGTATTCATAGCATGAGTCGGCACGTTCTCTGAAACTGGAAAGATTTCTGCAAGCAGATTTCTGCAGCTGATTTCCGCAGGCAGGTCTCCGTAAGCTGACTCCTCCAGATAGGGTAGACATGGTTCTTTTAGGAAAGTCCGCATGCGGAAAGTGTAACTTTAAATTTAGTCTATTGACCCCGGATGCCCGTCCGGGGTGTCAAAAAACTGGTGGAAGCCGAGGATGTCCTACCACCGTGGCTGTGCTGGGATCCGGAAGACACCAGATGAAGTGATAATCACTGTTGGTTAGCAGTTACATCTGTCATCCTGATGGTCCAGAGGTCTTGCACGGGTCAGCTTCCACACCGGTGATGCTCCTGATTCTCGATTTTCACCCCTTTTATACTACTTGTGACGTCAGAGGCGGATTCCTCAGCCAATCAGCGGCCAAGCAGTAGCCAATCAGCGTGCAGCTAGATCAGTGACGTATTTATCACGTGCACAGACCATTCTTGATAACTCAGCCATTTCTGGACCGATTTTAAAATAGTAAACAGTTCTAGAAAGCTCGTAAAGGTTTTTACGGGTACCAACTCTGTATACTATAGGCATGCACTTCTTCCAATTCCGTGACATGTTGCCAGGGATGCTCTGACGCGTGCGCATGTGCACCATGCGTTTTAACGGACGTAGCTGATTTTAACAAAAACCTCCCTCATAGGGCCTATGTAGGCCTACGTGTACTATCCTACGCAGGGGGGCATGCTTGGAGCGATTCCAGAGTGGCCGTTCCATACCCAGTTCGCTAGGACAATCAGTAGCCATCCAGTCAGCCCCAGATACACCACCCCCTCCTAGTTTGACACCCGTAGCAAACGATCACGCATGGCAGATTGAACGCACAGGAGCATGCTAGGTGGAAATCATGGACTTCCTGAGTAGGCGCATAGCTGAGAGGAGAGTGACGCAAATGACTCGTGTTCATAAGAAAGAGCACATAGGGTGCGAAAGAGTTTGGGATGGAGGCATACCATTGATTTTGATTTTTGACCTAGAATTATTTGTCCAGGTCTTCTAGTTTTTGTTTTCATTTCATGGTGCGTGTATATTTCTATTCAGATTTTATGATTATCTAAACAATAACTCGCATGGGTGTTCTCTTGGATGCGGATAATTATTTTTCCACTGAGAGCATCCAAGCTCCAACGTACCACAATTACAATACAGTTTTTATAAAATACAATGTAAATAGGATAATATATAATCACATAGCTATACCGGAGAAGAATATCACAGATTATGCTAATTACACGTGCATTCCGGGTAAATAAAGGGATGCACATAGATGTATATATTAATATAATGCAGCCTGTTAGTGCGGATCCACACGGGTAGCTTCCGCTAACCCAGAATCCGTCCCGTCATACTGATGCGGGAACTAAAATAATAAGAAAATTTCAATGATAATAAAGTAAAAAGACTAGTTTATCAGGCAGCCCCAGCGTAGCTGAGACGGCATGACGGGATTATGACATATTCGCTATGGTGTGTTGTATACTTACGTTGCACATGATGTGTTTGCATAACATGAATCCGTATTGATTATTTTATGTGAGACACAGCTATGCAAAAATATTGTGCAGCTGTAGTCAGTCTAGGGACTGGGTATCAATTGTTAAAACATAATATAATAAGAAAAAGATTTTGAAAATAATCATAATAATAATAAAGTTCTGTGTTTCGCACAACTACTGATAAATCCTGCTGCAACCTCGGAAATAGTGTCCACAAACATCCGCTGTGAAGTTTCTCCAGCGTGTCTGGGTACCCCGACTCATACAGGATGGAGGCGGTGGATGGTCCTCCGCTGCCGATATATCACTACTAAGCAGGCCCATGTCGGTAATACTATAGCTGGAAGATGGTGCAGACGTATCCATTGAAGCACTGGCGGTGGCGGAGATGATGACCAGTGATGTGCGAACTGGTGGCAGTGTGGAGACTGCGGACATTATTGTTGTTGTCGAAGTCGTGGTTATTGTCCGTGCTGCGGGTGGCCTGAGTGATGTAAACCGGATGAGTGATCTCTGTAATGATGATGCTGATGCGGATGCAGATGCGGATGCTGCACTGGTGGATATTTTCTGGATTTTCGTTGCCTTCAGTAGTTTACTGGCGGTTGTCCTTGGTACTGCATGGATTTCAGAGGAGTGCCTGAGGCATTTCTTTCCGGCGTAAGGATGATCCGGTGTAGTTACCTTTCGAACTGCTGGATCTGAGTGCTGCTGTGTGGGTGTGATGCGGTGCTGCTCTGTGATGCGTTGATGATTGTTGCTGCTTCCGTAAGGCAGATCTCCTCGTCGATTATTAGACTACAAGGGGATATAGATCTGTCTGAAACGTCCTGTAACCCCTGCTTGGATACGGTCACTGTTGTCGAAATAACCACAGAAATAGGCTGGCTGATTACGGATACGGATGCTGAGGTCGTGCGTGATGCGGATTGTGGTGTTGCTGTGGGTGCTGTCAGAGTGAAACTGCAGGAGATGCTGGTACCATTACTGCAGGTGCTGCCGGTGCTGGTCATGCTGGTGATTCCGTCGTGATTGTGGCTGATGCTACGTAATGACTTAGTGCCTGTTGTGTGGCGGATGCGGTGGCTGCTGTTGCTGGTCTGTAATGCGGAAAGTCTGGTTGTCGCCGCTTCGTATGCTTGTTCTTGGCCATCTTTCCCATAGGAAGCACATTAAGTGGAAGTCTGGTTTCAAAGTGAGTGGCTAGAACTTCAATGTTCTCACTTTGTTCACCAGGCTATAATGTTACCACTAACACACGATGCTTTTCCGTCAATGCGTGCGTCACACAATAATGTGTGGCTGTATATACGTATTTTGTCCAAACAGAATGCACGTTGAAAAAGATGATCACGATTGATAAGTCCGAATTGTGGGAAAACGCGAGCTTACACGGCTGTCCGTTGAGCTGTAATGCTGTCCACAGATACTTCTTTCCGGAATGAGCTGGCGCCGACTCCTCTGAGTTGTCGGACAAGGCGAGATCCTCAGCAAGTGACATCTTATTTCCGCATATTGATAACGGTGCGGACTGCCTACCCAATCTATTTTTCTTAACTTTTCATACTTTTCCTGGCCAAATAATATTAATAGCAATGATAAATAAATAAGAAAACAGCAGAATTTGGTTTGTGACACGAAAGTAGCCTAATGCTTGTTTTTCCCTTGTGTCGAGTTTGACAGGATGATGAAGTTTCAGTGCGGGATCTCTTCCTTTTATACTATTTGGTGATATCACAGGAGGGCGGATGACCATACCCGAAAGTTTTAGGGTGATTCGGCCACACTCCATAAGGAAAGTTTAGATTTATTTAACCTGGAGTCGGAGGAAATATTCCTCCAGTGTAAAGGAAGTAAATATAAATACAACAAGGAAGGAGTATCACCTTCGTCTCCACTCAAAGGAAAACATGTCTTTGATCAATGTGAAAGCTCGGAACTACTTATTCCCGTGGAAGCTCACCTTTTAATTAGCGTGAAGCGGTTTTTTCAGATTGGATGCTTATAAACCGGCCTGTTCTAGTTTCAGGCTGGAGCACCCGATGTGGCATGGGAAAGCGTGATGACTTCAGCAGCAATTGTCCCGACTCACCGCTCTCGCCTCTTTCATCATGCTGTGGTAGATGCGCGTTTTGGGCAGTTCTTGTGTTTAAAGCCTTTGATCTAATTTACTGGACATAGAAGTGAAAGTCACGTGGTTTCTTTGTTGTGAAAGCACATGGTTGATCGGAAACGTTGTCACTATTTACGTAATGGCGGAGTATTGATGTTGCTGTTTATTCGTTATTGATGTGAAAGATGGAAATATATGTTATAAACTCTGTTCCTCGAAACAGCGTCCCTGTATGCACGCAATCTTATACATGCGTTTGTGGTTTGTCTGTAATAAGTGTATTCCACACCGTGTTGATCTTGTGCGGGAATATGTAGGTAGGAGAATATTTGAAATTCTCCCTGATATTATACTGTCAATGTTTTGATGCCGCTTCGCCGGCCCATGTGTTAATGAGCTGTATACACGGTAGAACGATGGTGTTCTTAATCAAAATTAGGACAATATAGCTGTCTATAACTATTGTCTGGTTTAAACAGCTCCATGTCTTGCGGAAATTAAGTATACTAATTCCGCCAAGCTGGCCCGTGTTTTCTGGGTGGTGGGCTGCCAAGCATCCTCCCCTGTGGGTATGACTAGCCCCATCCCTACCTAGACCAAACTTAATTTATTATAATACAGCTCGGAAAATGCGTGCCTCAGTTTACAATTACAATACCGTCGTATGGAGATTGTGAATACAGTCAACCTCAGTGTCCATGTTTCTGTCATGTTGATGATTTTCATTGATACGTGTGGCTGTTTATATGTGGATGATTCTTGTGCTGTTGTGAAGTGTGACGTTTTTATTACCTGGGCGGGGCGCGTTAATGAAGTGTGGTGTCAACTTCATCGGACATGATGTATTTCACTCTGTAATGGCAGAGCCCGTAGTGGCACAGAGTGACTTCAGAGCACGGATGACGAAGAAGGGTGCTGCCGTAACTTGAATCAATCCATTATCGAATTCAACTTTTCGGTAGCAAAATCCTACTCGCGACGGACGACAGACTGCGGGCATCTTGCTCTCTTAATAATATTGACTGTTATTACATGTGAATGATCTATAATATTATAGCTATTTTCGTACGATGGGGTTGTGAGGTGGGGGCGAGTGGGGGTGGGGAGAATCCACCGCAGCGCGTACTGTAGATGGCTGCGTAATTGCTCCTTCTTTCCATATGATCAGTTTTTCTGTAAACCGGATAACAAGGTGATTGCAGAAAATGTTGACTGGTGTTGATGGTGGTAGTGTACTGTTGTAGGGAAGTCCGGGATGCTGTGTGATGCTGGCATATTGCAGATTCGGCAGATCCATGTTTCCACGCTGGTGAATGCCGAGTCTGTTGCGGTTGCGGAAAAGTCGGTATTGCAGTAAGTGATGAACTTCCTGCATCTATGCGGGAGAAAATGTTGCGGAAAAAGGTGTCTTTAACTTTTTCAATTTAAAACATTAGGTGATTGCTATTCTTTGTTGTTGCTGATGTTGAATGTTTCCGTTATATCCTCTTTATAACCGGATGTGTATGTAATTTTCGCACAACGATAAATTGACGTATCCATCCTTGCAGTGTGTTCTGTGTGCTCCTGCATACCTGCCCACCACCTGCGTGGGTGGGGGGGGGGGTGGGGGTGGGGTGGAGGGTTTTGTTGCTGTGGTGCGGGATGCCACCGCCTCTGTAACAGCGGACTCTCTCATATCTGAAGAGTGACGGTCTACAGACGACGAGTGGAGTGTGAAGTGGAGAGGATGAATGATGTCTGAACTTGGTTCATAGACGAGAGACGCTCATTGGAGATGGGGCAGTGGAGTTGCGGTTGGGCGGGGTGTGTGTGTGTTGGGGTGGGGGCACCATGGACGGGGGGAAGGGTTAGGGGTGGGGGGGGGGTTGCGCAATTTGGGGGCATGGACGGGTACACCGAGTTGTGCAGTTCTGCTGTTCATCAAAACGAGCCAAGGCCTCAATCGACCTCTTCATTTCCATGCTATTTATTACATGTTCCACCCCACAAGAAGCATGGCCCGGGGCAGCCTCAGCTTCCGCTTGTGGTAACTCTATAATGGGGTAGTATCATGAAGTGGGTGAGAATGGGAAGAGGTCGGCGGAACAAATTTTCCGTCCTTCCCCTTGACAACACAAATGAGAAAGTCTTCAGATACGACTTCCCAGATCTGATAGACCCGCACTGAGGAGGGAGAGGGTGAGTACGTCTCTCGTCATCGTCCTCAGCGTTAGTCGATTTTTCACCGGACTCCAGGTTTGGTAGGAGAGAGGTCGAACCGGCACCATGGTGCACTGGATTAACGTCGGGAATACTCGTTTCCACAGAGACATCTGTCTGGGTACCGGTGTCACGTGGAATGCCCAGTCCGAGCTCTGGCACTGGGTCATCACTGACACAAGGTTAAGTTGATCGAAGTGGATGGCTGAGGTCAGGCCATCTGAAGCGCGGATACGGTAGGTCACGTCCAACTTCTTACCTATTACCACATAGGGGCCTTTCCACTGGTAACTCAGTTTACTCGGCACATTTGCAGAACATCGCGAATCATGTACCCAAACCATTCTTCTCGCTTCATACAGGTCTCCATGCACCCGCCGGACGTGCCATGTTTTCTGATGCCGGTGTGCAGTGGATAAAGTTGCTCTCACTAGCTCATGGGTCTGTTCTATCCTTTGCTGCATGAGCTCTATGTAGAGATAGTGAATTTTTCTCTCCCAGAATCCTGGGCATGGCCAGATCCACGGGTAAGGCTAATTCACGGCCTAACATTAACCATGCAGGGGTATAACTCGTGCTGGAATGTATTGAAGTGTTGTATGCCATGAGCACATATGGGAGTCATAGATCCCAATCTCTACAATCAAGGCGTGTTTCCTTTGTCAACATTTCCACAAGCGTACGTTTGAATTTTTCCAGCATTCCGTTGCTGCGAGGATGATATGGGGTTGTCCTTGTTTTGATGATATGAAGCAATTTGCAGAGCTCGGAAATCAGCCAGCTCTCAAAATTACTTCCTTGCTCGGAGTGTAGCTCATAGGTCATTCCAAACCGGCAGAACACATTGCTTGCCAAGACCGCCGCTACTGTGGATGCCTCTTGGTCCGGCAAAGCTTCCACCCACTTCGTAAAATAATCTTGCAATACGAGGATGTACTTGTTTCCTTCATCCATCGTATTCGAGGGTCCGAGCGCATCAATAGCCACCCATGCCCATGGTGCACCAACGATTTTAATTTGCAGAGGTGCGGAATGGTGCTGGCCAACAGTGCGTTTTTGACATGGGACACATTTGGTAACAGATGCCTTTACACTATCGCGTATCCTGATCCAGTGGAATCTCTGTTTTATCTGGGTTAATGTCCGCTCAAAAGCTAGATGACACACATTATTGTGTGGTTCTAGCAAAATTGTGTTTCGATAACGTTTGGGAATCATCAAGCGGTTGTTTATGCAGAGAACTCAGTTTTGTACGTGGCATTCCTCAAACTGCTGGTGGTAGTATTTTGCTGTTGCGGATAGTGGTGTAACAGATTCCTGGGGAGGACGTACCCCTCCTGGATCCATGCGTATATATTTCATGTTTGCGTGTCTGTTGCTTGCTCATGAACGACTGTCTCCGTGGTCCACTCTCTGCACCGCAATTCAGGGAACACTGGAGATGGCTGTGTTGTATGTGTCATGGTGGTGGCCACTTCGGGTTCATCTTCAAGCCCGATTCTGCTCAAGGCATCGGCATTTCCATGCAGTTTGCCGGGTCTATGAACCACATTGAAGTTAAGAGCCTGCAGGGATTCCTGCCACCTCTCTACCTGGCCCTCTGGATTTTAAGGTTTCGGAGCCAGCGTAGTGAGGCGTGGTCTGTCCGGAGTGTAAATGGGCGCCCATACAGAAAGTGTTTATAATACTTGACGAAATAGACTGCTGCAAGTAGTTCTCACTTGGTAGTCACGTAATGTTTTTCCGCCTTGTTGAGAGTATGCAAGCCATAACCCCAATATCTGCTCCATTCCATCTCATGACCTGAGATAGAACTGCGCCGATAGTGTAAGCTGACACATCAGTGTCCAGGATGAAATCGAGGTTAGGGTTAGGATGAGCGAGAATTGGAGCAGTCATCAATAGTTCCTTCAACGCCCTGAAGAACCTTCACACTCACTAATCCACTCGAATGGTCGATCCTTTTCAGTGATCTAGAATAGGGTTGATGCAACCTCGCTGACATGACAGATGTATCGGCGATGATACTGACAAAGACCAAGGAAGCTCCGAGTTTCCGTGACAGATGCGGAGGTCTGCCACCCCGCCACTGCTGTTGTTTTTGACAATTGAGTAGCCACTCCATCACTGGATATGACGTGTCCCAGGAACCTGATGCTCTGTCTGATAAGATGACATTTCCATGGTTTGAGATTAAGGTTAGCCGTGCGGAATCGGGATAGCACAGTGTCCAAATTAGAGAGAGTTTGCTCAAACGACGGCCCAAAGACGATTATGTCGTCAATGTAGCACAGACAGATTTCCCATTGCAGGGTAGTTAATGCCTGCTCAATGAGATGCTCGAACGTTCCAGGAGCATAGCACAAGCCGTAAGGCACCTTACGGAAATGGAAAAGACCGTCTCTACAAACGAATGCGCTCTTCTCCATGTCAGCCTCATCCATGTCTACTTGCCAGTACCCACTAGCTAAATCAAGGGTACAAAACCACTTGGCTCTGGACACGGAAACTAAAGCCTGATCTATCCACAGTAACGGATAGGCGTATTTGACGCTAACATCTTTAAGACAGCGGTAGGGGATGCTGATGGCTCAATTATTCCGGTCCGCAACATGTCCTCTACCTGCTGGTGCACCTCTGCTTCCTTATGGATATGGAGATGTCGAACGGGCTGTCAAACGGGTCTGTTGTTTCAGGTGTCGATGGAGTGTCATACACAATGTGTTTCTCCGAGGTCCATGTCTCCTGCCGAGAAACTATCGTGATATTTATGAAGTAATTTCCGTACTTATTGTTTTTGGGATTGCATCAATCCAACTGTGGCAAGCAAATATAGGTCATGTAAGTGTTCGGGCAAATCATCAGAAGTTGTTGCTGGTGTGAGTGTGGGGGGGGGGGGGCAGTTTCCAGTGATATCATATCCACCAAATGGCCACAACGGACTCCTGGCTCGAATGTTATTGGGTCCGCAGTGCCATTGAATACTCTAAAGGGTATATGATGCTTGTTGTTGGTGTATACGATTATGCAGGGATTGGCGCATTGTGAGGTGATTATGTATTCAGGGTCGGTTTCCAGCATGGCTGTGTGAGTGTTGTCTCCTAATTGTGGTGCAGTGGCCCACAAGATCCTCTCTTGACCTGGCTCAACTATGGCAGCTGTGGCTAGTATTACCGCACACGTATCATATAGTGATGAGTCCAGTCCAAGGGGTATCTGTCGGTCATGTATGTCTAGTTCCTGTTGTCTGCAGTGTATGACGGCTTCACTGGCACTGAGAAACTCAGAACCAAGCAGGCATCATTTTGAATAGAGGCGATAACATCTCGCTGAATGAATTGCATCTCCTCTATCTGTATTACGAGGTTTACTATGCCAGCCACGGGAGCATCAGCTCCCGTAGCTGTTTGCAGAAATATGTTTGTTGGCTTAAGGGGTGGCTTCTTATGAGGTGGGATGCTCTCATATAAGCGCTTGTTAAAAATGGTGATGGAAGCTCCGGTGTCAACAGTGGCACTGGTGGAAACTCCGCTAAACAGACAGGCACACTTATATATCACCTTGCGGGGAGCCTGTGGAAGAGGCTCCAATGATACCATTTGCGGAAGTGAAGGTGGTGCAGTATCATTCTGTACATAGTTGGCTTGTTTCCGAATAGCTTCCGTGAGTGCAATTGGTGGGTGAGTGTGGAAAGGGCCCACCCATCGTCGCTGCTGCTGTGATTGCTTTGGCGATGACGGAGTCGGGGGTAGCAATGGTGGTGGCGTTGTTGCTGATTCTGTGTAAGCTGAGTTGGTGCATGCTGCAGTACGGATAGGATTCTCGTGTTCGCGGGTGAGGGCTCCCTGTGCGAGCCACTTTTTACAATGCATCATGGAATGTTTAGTTGACGCGTAGAAGAAACAATGATGGCGTGTAGGTTTCGCATTCTTGGTATCATGTTTCCTCTTGCAGACCCAGGCTGCTGAATGGGGGCTTCCTGCTGAATCACTACTGCTGCTGCCGAGCATTGGTGATGAGGCTGTGAGAGGTTGTGAGTTGCATACCACCAAAGAACACCGGGTGATAAGTGTCTTGGCAGTGGGATGTGGTGCTTGCAGAAACGTTGTTTCATTGAAGGTGCTACAACCTACCACTGCTGTTTTACATAGGAAAGAAGGTTGTGTAGATGCGGAAAGTGTGGGGTCACATTTTCCACAGGGGGAAGATGGCAGTGCTGCGGATGCTGTGAGCATCGTAGGCACCGACATAGAAGAAGCCGGGTGCTGTTGAGTGCATGGTGTAGTAGGCATATAATGAGGATTAGCAATGGCCGCCTGACGTTGTGGCCGCAGTTGAGCCGGATTGTAGGATTGGGCACCAAAGCGACTCTGTAATCAGTGCCCGTGCTAGTTTGATGGATTCTCAGGCTGCGGGGAACGTCGGTCAGTGATTGGAGTTGTAGACGGAGGCCGGCTTGGGCATCGGTCCTTCCAATTGCCTGGCTGGCCACATCCAAAGCACTTGTTTGGTGGCGGAGCTGAAGCTGGGGTGGGTTGTGGTCTAGTGCTGGACTGTGTTGCGACGGTGGTGCTAAGTGTTGTTACGAGATTGGTGAGTGCGGAGATCTGTTTTGTGATCTCTTCTAATCTTTCTTGCATGTTTTGCCTATTGATGTTGTTATGCTGGATCCCGCGTCTTTGAGTGTTATTGTGGCCCCCGCGATGGGATTGGCCACGTCCTCTTCCTCTAGCTGCGTGATTCTGACTACTTTGTTCTTGCTGCGCATGTTGTTCGTTTGCTGATGTGCTGGGGGTGGCGGTGTTTGATTTGGTGGTAGTGGCGACATTGACATCATTTACTTCATTAATTGGTGTAGTTGGCGGTTATTATTCTTTTCGCATTCCAAGAAATTTTCGATCCGAACCATGGTGGCCGTAAGCTGTTGTAGGCTGCCGTGAGAAATAGTTTCTCTATTAATGCAGGCTCTCTGCTCAACGCGTCGATGACAGTGTCGAGATGTAAGTGTGTAATGCCCTCGAGATTTGTACTGGGGCACGTATGGGAAACTAACTGACGGATGCGTCTCGCTAACTCCGGTAATGTTTCCTCCGAGGGTCGACGTAGATTTTTAAGTTTAAGTCGACTCGTTTCTCCGAGGGCTGTGTCGCCGAATCTTTTCGACAACGCGTTCTCTGGTTCGGTGTATGATAGGGTGTATTCTGTTCCTAAGTCTGCCAGAACTTGCAGAGCTTTTCCGGACAGCTTTGCAACTAGGTACTCTCCCATCTGACGATTGCTACACCGGTTTGTCCTACTTATAATTTCAAATTGCCCTTTATAATTGGCCCAATCAGTCTCCCCGATAAATTCTGGGGTGTGGGAGAATGATCCGGCCATGTCCTCGTGGAGAAGTGATTGGCACGAAACCTGATGGTTGTGCTGGCGAAACTGATGAAAACGTGGATGCTGGTCGGCGTGTAGGTGGTCGTGGTGGTGGTGTTTCCCATCGATGCTCCTGTCGATGCTGTAATGTCCAGGAAGGTGATTCTCGTCGATGGTGTGACGCATGATATGTCGCTTCTGCCTAATACCACCCTGATGGGCATATGTAGGTCTATAGACGGGTGGAAGAGTGCTATGTAGACGACCTAGACGTTCCTGATGCTGTGACTGATATTCCTCGTACAGAGGTGGTGCAGGTGACTGACGCGGAAGATGTGTGTGATGTGGACATCTTTTGATGTATTGCTGAAATGGTGTTGCCGTTTCCTCTGGTTAGTAATGCGGTACTGGTGGGTAGTACGGTGAAGACGCACAAAAAGCTGGAGATACGGGATATGGTATGTGAGTGTCGGGGTCCTTGACATGGTCGTTCGCGATCTGGCATAGCTGGTGGCAGCATATCATGGAGATCTGATAAAGTAATGTATTGAGTTCCTGCCTGCGAGGCATCGCAGAAGGTCCCCTCACTGATCGGTGTGAACTCGTGTTGAGGCAGTGCTAGTCGTTCCGCACTGGGGAAATTAGGGTCATTGTCGGTGAGCACACGGGCAGTTCTTCCGTCATATGATGCTACTTCCCTATCTAAGGAGAGCTGTCTGTCTGTTGAAGGAGACTGGAACTCGTGGGTGTTTAGTGTTGGCGTGGGTTCGCTTCTCGTTCAAGCCCCACATCAGGTGCCACTTGTAGCTCACGGGGGCATGTACTGGTCCGCCATGATCTTTCCGCCTATCGCACCGCAAGTGCATGATGACCAGGATTTCTGGTTAGCTACGGATCTCGGGGTTGCGGATCCCGTATAACATCTCTCCGAGAAATACAAAGACTGACTTCTAGAGCGGATGGAACACTGATGTTCCAATGGGGCCGTGTGACAATTGCGGCCAAGATTGAACCACACGGTGTCGTCCCAACTATTTGTGTCATCGGGTGTCTATCCATACTAATTTAGAGACATGGAACAGTTTGTAATTAAAACAGTAGAAATATTAATATACTAAACAAACAGGATAATTCGTTTGACAGTAAGTGTGCACAAAAATACACCATAGAGCTATCTGGTGTCCTTTCCACGAGGTGTCGCCGGAGGTAACACACAGGTTCTTGAATCCACAGAGGTATCCCCGGCAAGAGAGAGTTCCCGCAACGAAGTCACTAGGTAGTTTAATATAAACTAGTATACCCCTAACACACAAACACACAAAGAAAATATTGTTGTTGCAAGAGGAAAGTGCCTCTCGAAGGCCTCGGTCACAGGAAAATGCCTTCAACGCTGAAGCAGAGGAAAAGAGCTGGCAAAAAGGGCCCCTCTTTTGTTCAACAGAAAACGCTAAGTGCTGAAAATCCTAGTGAAGCTACTGTTAAGGTGTTGCACACTGGTTTACGTGAAGACGGGACGCACGATTTCCGAAGAATTCCCAGGTCACCATCTTATGTAGTTCCAAAGTTGCTGCATTGGTAATTGCCACTTTATTTATGCGGGCCTTCTGCTACAACCTAACCTACCCTTGAGGTGTCTGTCTCCAAGGACAGCGTGCGTACATGTTACGACCCAAGGAATCCGAATTCGATGAAAATCTAGCTACCTTTCCCCGCTACCACATAAAATATCACTTGGACAATGACTCCATTTCACATAAGCAAGATTTAAACACTGACATGTCTTTATGGTGGGGGTGGAGAGACGGATATCCATCGCGAGCATCCTTCCCGTGAGGGCCTGATGAGTTCCAATGCTTCATCCAGACACTGCAACAAATTGGATGGAGATCCGCATCTCGTCCATCACCGTGTGCTACGCAGCTAACATTTTAACCTGTCGTAAGGATTAATTTCCAATATGCCCAGATATGCACTGTGGGCTGGTAAATAAACTAAGTAACTCACATTTCTAACTATATGTTTTCGCAGTGCTTTCTTCATTGGCGGGGTTATCTATCTAACAAGTATCCGAAGACATGGGGGAGATGTGTATGAATCAGCACCTTAATCATCAACGCTCGGAAACCTCCAATAACAGTTTCCCAGTGTCGGATCCGATAAACGTGCTGATGGGGAGTCCAAACAATCAATAAACCATGTGGCTGGTGGATTGTGGAAAGAGATAATAACGTAATACATATTTACACAACCTTGCTGGAGTGCGGGGCTACATTACTACAACAACTGGAAAATAAGCATACACTATATGTCTCCAAACGAAGAAATTGTCCCTAACCACTTTAACCTATCCTCTCGAGCTGAATAGTAAGGTTTAGTCGGTAACATGCCGACTCAAACAATTAGAGCACGGTCAGCGACCTCAGTGTAAAATTGATGATGGCGGGAATAAAGTGATGCAGATATATCTGTTGCTGTATAGTATTTCCTAACGTACTGCAGTCCAAGGTTTTCTACAATTAAATAAAACATATTAACTGATTGGCTAACTGCCATATACAATTAACCAATGCAATAAGGAGAATGTAATTAAATGACGTAGCTAAATATCACAGATTGATGAACTTATACAGTGCGGCTAGTTGAAAGCACCTACAGTAAACAAGGATAATATGCACAGTAAGACAGAAATTATAAATTGCGGTCCTAAGCCCGGGAAGGTACCTATTAGTCATCAGTACCATATACGGAAATTATAATTAAATGTACAATAGTATAGCTACTTGAGTACCTAATAGTCATTGGCACGGAACAGGCTACTATGTTAGTGAAATTGAGGCGCTAACGTATTCATAGCGCGTCGTTCTCTGAAGCTGCAAAGATTTCAGCAGGCAGATTTCCGTAGCTGATTTCTGCAGGCAGGTCTTCGCAGGCTGACTCCTCCAGACAGGGTCGATACGTTACACACTCAGGACAGGGAAACAGAGCAGAGAAGAAATGTCCATTAGATAGTCTCTTTAGCTAGTATACAATATCTACTGAAGTGAGAAAGTTATCTTTCCGGCGTCGGAAGTAATAAAGTTGAAGTTTGCCCATTAGCAGAGAGAGCTGTATATAATGTTAAGCATTTACATAAACTAGCACACGGTGCGGGATGCGTCGCATAGCTCTTACGGCGCACCCAGCAAAGTTCCACCAGACTGTGGTCAAAAGGTTAGTTAAACACACACGACATGCAGTGCGGAAATTGAAGTCCACTTTCCAGCGTGGTTGGCAGATCTGGAGAGTCATCCACCAAGAATCACCGTCAGCTCTACATTCTGTAGGATTAGATCCCGGGCCTGCACGTCCCGCTTCTCGGAAAAGTTCCCTTAGGAAAATCCAGATGCGGAAAGTGTAACTTTAAATTTAGTCTATTACCACCGGATGGCCGTCCGGGGTGTCCAAAAACTGGTGGAAGCCAGCGCGGATGTGCTGGAATCCGTAAGACACCGGATGAAGTGAGAATCACCGTGGGTTAGCAGTTACGTCCGTCATCCTGATGGTCCAGAGCTCCTGTGCGGGCCGGCTTCCACACCGGTGATGCTCCTGATTCTCGATTTTTCACCCGTTTTATACTACTCGTGACGTCAGAGGCGGATGCCTCACCCAATCAGCGACCGAGCCGTAGCCAATCAGCGTGCAGCTAGATCAGTGACGTATTTATCACGTGCACAGAACATTCTAGATCTATTTATGCATACACGCGATTACGACGTCAAAAGCAATAGTTTGAAGATAATTTAAGTGGATTTTCGCGGATAACTCAGCCATTTCTGGGGCGATTTTAAAATAGTAAACAGTTCTAGAAAGCTCGTTTTATTCTGGTCCTGACCGATACCAAGAACAACGAGACCGGAATAATTAAAGATTTTTACGATTACCAACTCGGTACACTATAGGCATGCACTCGCTTCCAATTCCGCGACGTGTTGTCAGGGAAGCTCTGACGCGCGCGCATGCCCACCACGCGTTTTAACGGACTTGTATCGCACAAGGAACCGGCGACAGATGCGCGCGATTCGGGGTCCAAAGTATGACTGCCAGGCATCAGTAGAAATGGCAAGTCCGGCGGAGGGAAAACTTGGAGACATTGAATGGAATTCACGGTCAACACCTCAATATATTTCATGTTAGATTTAATGAAGCTTTAAAACTTCCATCTCGATATTTCCCATGCCTTTGTGCAATGATAGGCTTATTATCCTATAATAATTCGCAGAATTCCGCATGCGGATATCTTGGTGGCTGTTTTATTGTTCGCAACTTTAATACAAATCTATTAATAATACGGATTTTAACCATTAATATGGTGTCAAATCCTAAAAGAGAGAATCCAAACCTCTTAATGGCTTTAGGTGAAATATTGCGGGTTTACAAGTGCCATGATCATACATGGCATATTCCACACAAACAAACGAAATGATAGGGCAAATTACTAAGCGTATGCAATTTTATATTCGATCCATAATCTGAATTATAAATATGATTGTCTTAATACTATAGCTTATTGCCCGTAGATTTTGTAACGCAAAATCATACTTACAAAGATACGTATGCACGTAGATCCATTTGACAAACAGAACGTCAGGGTTATATTGCAATCGCCTCATTCTGTCCATCTGCCCGTCGGGAGATTTCCTCCAAAAACTGTCTGATGGAATACAACTAAATTGGATATGTGCGTTACCCATATTGCTGCTGATTGTTAGATGTAGATGCCATTTATATTGCGCTCCAACCCTGGGGAAGTGGGTGTAGGTGGCCGATTAAAAGTTTAAATTTAGTGAAAATGTTGTTATTTGTGAAATCGACTATGCGTTCTACTCGTATATAAATATGAATATTAAATTTTTTTGTGAATATGGCTTGTTGATATGCATATGTCCTAAATTAATCAACTAGGAGAAGTATGTGATAATTTGGCGGGCAACTATGTTGATAGTTGTGTCCGGAAATGCAGGAGATATGAAAAAACCCATTTTGCTTGTTTCCTGCCGTTGGTTAAACCGCCAGATCGGGTTTGATTTTAACATGGTATCTATGCAGGGGCGCCGGAAGCACGGGGGCAGCGGAGGCAGCTGCCCCAGTTGCCCTTTGGGCAGGGGGGGGGGGGGGGGCAGCAGGTGGCAGCTGTGCCCTTTACCAGTTTCTCTACGAAAAATGAGTAAACTCTACTTTAGAACTTTAAACAAGATTGTTAGAATATTCAGAGCAGGCTGAGCAGTTGTATTAAAGTTTGGTTGTTTTGACATTAACACAAGTCCATAAAGTAATATGGGAGTGTTTCTAGGCCGAATCAAATCATCAATGCAAACGCTATTTATGTAGTGGCAGTTACATGTGACATTTTGACTTTTTTAAATCTGTAAACGTTTCATGTATCTTTGTAAGTAAAGGTAAGATACATGGTCATATGCTATTTGAATTTTTTAAGTGATACTGGTCCACTCTCCACTAATGCCTTGCTTAGTGGATAGAATAGAATATATGTGCAATGATGAGCGTCCTTATGAAGCAATGTGGAAACACTAAGGGATGTTAGAATTAACAGCAACTCTCAAACTCAAATTTGTTATTGATATGTGAAGCAAATGCAAAGGTAGAAATGCAAGGTCGGTGGGTGTATTTGAGGAATGTGCCTAAAATTTGTTGCCCCCCCCCCCCACACACACATACATAAGGAATGGGAGGAGGGTGTAGCTAGGGCCTCCATCGAAAGAATGTAAAAATTAGATGTGCTTAGAAGCCATCTCCATTATCTCCTACATCTCTAAGTAATAAATATCATCGTCTTGGATTATTGAATACTGTGTTAGTTATATGAGTATGAGCCACCCCCCCCCCAACCACCACCCATCCCACTACCCCTACCAACTCGTACGGTCGTGATACACATATCTAGCCATGTCAACCCATTTGAGTTCTAACCACAAAAGAAGATGCCCCCACACACACGTAAACAAAATCAGACATTTGAAGGCCTCCTTTGAATATCCCGGGCCAAATGTACCTCTGACACCCACACACCAATATGGCTAATTAGAGGCTGCGAAATCATAATTTAAATTACTGATTCCATAAACACTAGCTACTGAATAGTGTGTTACTAATTTACGCAATTGTGTTGCTACCGCATCTGTCTATTCATCCAGGATATGTCCACCGTATTCTTTACGCGAGTCCTTAAGAACTGCTGTACAGGAAGGATCCATAGAATCAGATCAATGGTTGGTTCCGGAAACCTGCTTGATCGACTTTGTTGGTGGCCATCTTGGATTTTGCACCATTTTAAAAATCACATTTGAAGACCTGTGAAACAATATGAAACTCACAAAACTGCATGGTCTTCATCGAAGGTAACAGCTGAACAAACCTTGTTCACGTGTTCAACATGATTGGTAGATTTGTCTTGGATAAGCTAGTTTTCATAAAAACCACTTTTCCTCTGAATCCCGCTGATTGCAAATATAATTAAGAATTAAGGTCCAATTAAATACTTTCAAAGCAAACTGTGCAGGTCCATCGTGCACACAAATGCATGAATACCAATGGCGTATGTATATTCATTTAATCACCATTGTATGTATGTTTTTCATGTATATATGTTATTCGTGTACTTCAGAAGAATTTACCGAATAAACTAAACCCGCCCCCGCCCGCTCGCTCGCATTATGAACTGGGAATAGGTTCAATTGACTAAGAATACATAAACTCTTCGCTTAACATGGCTCTAATCATAAGAAACTCAGAATGCAGGAAATCGAGTAATGAGCGTGCACTTTTCAATGTTTTTTCTCGTGGAGGTTAGGTGGGTGGGTATCCCCGAACACCCTTCTATGAGAGGTGGGGTCGGGTGGGTGGGGTGAGGCGTGGGGAGGGTGGACACCCATTTCATATCTTCCTCCAGACAATGCCATCCAGCGTGCCCTTTTGTGGAACCTGCCCCGTCTCTCAAATTTGCTTCCCGCGCCCCTGTATCTATGCAACACGAACTAGTTTCCATCTGTGCTGATCAAATTGTGATCTTTCACGACGCCCATTTTGTCCCTCAGCATCATTTGTTGCGATGCCAAAATTTGTTTATTATGTCATCGCGCACAGACTTAAGAGCAAAACAATAGAGAAGTGGATTAATGACGCTGTTGTAGAATGCGAAATAAAACAAGGTTAAAAAAAGGTAGTCATTTACATTCTGATAATTGGCTATCCTTCCATGCATTATGTTCATGTAAGTAAAGGCCGGGAACCAGGCCATAAAGAAGAGCACGATCACTATTGTAATAACTCTAGCGTCAGTGTTTTTCCGTTCGTGTTGCGTCGCGAGTGGCTTCCCTTGTTTGCAGGTGACTGCGATGTGTTTTCCCACGTGTAAGAGCACTATGGCCACAAGGGGAATAATCGTGGCTACTATTAGAAAGCACAAGTCTTTCACCCTTTTATCACCAATGAAGTTGCACACTGTTATTGTCTCGCCGTTATATGAACCCGTAACTGCAGCCGAGTACGTGGATTGTGGAATTAGTAGGATCAGGATAGCCGCCCAAATAGCGAGACAAAACTTAAGAACTAATCGCGGTGTGATTCTAGCGCGTGCTGATAGTGGAAAGGCCAACTGGTAAAAACGAACAGCTGCAAAAAGCACCAAATGGCAATCACTGGTATATATACCAATAAGCATGAAATATAGAAAGAGCGGGCATGAATACCTAGCATCAGGAAATGCCATTACCGGAAATATTGCGATAGATAACATTGGCGCGATACACGAAAAGAGATCTGAAAACGCTAGACTTGTTAACATCATGAACGTGGGAGAACGGTATTTGCGTGTTTTGAGAAAATACCATATCAGTACGATGTTGAACGCGCATCCAGCGCAGCCCATGATTATCGGTATCTCATAGTAGAAAACTCTGGGTATTTCTGCAAACCATCTTGTAATCTGAAATGCTGCGCTATTCGTTGAATTACCTCCTATCTCCCCTGATTCCATGTTTAGATAACGTTCACAACTTTTTCAAATTCGGTAGGTATTTAACACATCGGTGAGAACTATTGCGCTATTGAATCATAACACCAACATTAATTGAAATACTGGCAGATATTGTGTAGTTTTTATATTACACCACAGGCAATGACAATAATTGCCAAGTAATATATCTATTTTATCTATGTTTGTACGTGGCTGTCTTCCAATTGTATAGTGTTTTCCAATGTATAAAGAAGCCCTTTGATCATATAAGTGCAGACGCACTATACTTAGATTCATAGGAACAAAGGCAATATATATATATATATATATATATATATATATATATATATATATATATATATATATATATATATATATATATATATATATATATATATATATATATATATTCCCATTGTCTCTGCCAGAACTGTACCATGGCCCATATCAAAGATTGACCTGCTCACCTGAAAACTGGTATTGTATTGTGGCCCGAATATACCAACCTACTACCAAGCTCTATTGGGAGTGAAAACAGGAATGGAATTTGCGCACAGATTTGACACAAATTTTAATTTACTTTTAAACCTAAACACGTTGTAAGCGCGTTATCATTATTTTCTGTCTAGCATGAACACGGCAAATCTTAATCTGTAAGACGCTTATTATCTGTGTTAAGTAAGTATGATGTTTCATTTCACCTTTCCAGCTTATCCATCAACCATATGACGTCATAATCAACTACGTGACGTTTATGCTGACGTCATAGTCATATATCATTCGATATAGTCCGTGTCTAACGCTTAATAGTCCGATACGTTGTACGAATTGTATGACTGCTATTTAATAAACATTCTGTTGAATATTTTGAAACTAATTTGACTGGACGCTGTTGCTGCCATAGGCAGCAACAGTGCCCAGTCAAATTAGTTTCAAAATATTTAACAGCCTACATATATAGTTTTCTGGAAATGATAGTCAGGGAGTTCATGGATCGATCGATCCCAACACGAGCGAGGTTTGGGTGGAGCTTAGCTAGTGATGGGCGAGGAATAGCTAAATCTGGAAAGGTCAATTGGGACGGGTCCACCCCTCTAAGGCTGCTTTAATAACGTTCGGCTGCTTACATATGTTAGACCCATTTTATATTCTATTATAATTTTACAAACGAGCCGTCATTGCCTTAAAGTTTTGTCCAGTTACAGTGATATATGATGACCAGATAATGATAGGCGAACATTCCATGTCAGGAATTGAAAATTACGATTTAACTTATGGTTTCTCTGTTTTTGATGTTATCTCAGGAGGCATTCATTCACGTGTATGCTATTGTAGAGATATCAGTGTTCGGAATATGAGTCCAATGTACATGGGTTTAGTGAGTTGACATCTCCTCCACCCAGCTACTCCACATTTCAGTCTTCAAGTTACGCTACCTCCTTGCGAGTTAAATGCTTTGAATATTGATTCTCTCCTAACGAATTGGAGGTGCCATGCAACTCGGTGACAAAATGCAGCCAATTGGCAATTAATAATTCTGCTATTCCCGCGATTCTCTGTTCTACCTACTAACCTTCCATTAGCATGGCTATCATTAACAATCCCATTTATACAGGGGACAAAGGGGCATCTGTCACCCATCGGGGTAACACCCCCCCCCCAATGCCTTTTCGGGATTTACGTGATTTACTTTTGTGATTTGATTGGAAGTTGTATAGGCAAAATTACCTGCATTCAATTTAGTTGCTCCCCACCCCTTGACCAAATTGCTGGATAAAACCGAGCATATGCGTATCGAATAGCGGTCAATTCTAACTTTTACTCACCTATGGGGATTTGAAAAGAGTAAATGTTGTTGGCCTAATTCTATTTCAATCTCGAAGTGAATATTTACAATGGCATGGTGGCCATGCCTCCACCAATGTCAATCTCATCAACCATGATGCGAGAGGTGTTACTGTCCCATTCTAGAACAAACACACTACCTGTTGTATTTTCCTATCAAATACGTGATTTAATGAGGTCATTTTGGCTGGTTGACAGCCATAGAGTTGCCACCCACACCACACCCCACTCAAACACTATCGCAAGAAATATTTCACCTAATATATTGTTGGCAGTCATAGGTTTGTTGAGGTGTAGATAATAACACATAGGCCCTACACAATCCAGTCAGAAAATGTCAAAATTATGTCAAATCCAATGATGTGTAGGATGACGTCATAATTATTATGTCATGAATGACTCGATTTGGTCCGTCTTAAACGCTTAATAACCCGTCAGGTTGTATGAATTGTATGTCTTTATTAGTTAAAGGGGCCTAATATATATATATATATATATATATATATATATATATATATATATATATATATATATATATATATATATATATATATATATATATATATATATATATATATATATATATATATATATATATATATATATATAAGAATTGATGTCAAAAAGAGAGTATTGACCCACTGGAAGCGTTTTATGGACATAGTTCCATATATTAAATGTATACCTCTATCAGGAACTATGTCCGTAAACACTTCCAGTGGGTCAATACTCTCTTTTTAACATCAATTCTTATATATATGACTACGCAATATCCAAGGAGATGCAAATTATAGATTCCACAAATATTAGAAATGTAAACATAAACATTTCGCCGTTTTGTCGAGAAACCAGAGTATTCGTTAAGTAGCGGTGGTTTGCGATTCATCGCTGGTCTTTTATAAACAAAAAATATTATTAGGCAACTTGGTATCTCGGATGTTTCTGATCGCCGATCGGCGTGGCGCTACTATTGTGTCTCTCGTCGGCGAACTGACTAGTACGAAAGCCCAGAAGGCTGATTCGAAATTCAAAATTCAAAATTCAACATCGAAATTTAAATCTTAAACCAGCCAATCATATTTTATGTCTGTACATGAATACTTCGCACATAGTGAATTCAGGGAAATAGATCACACCTGAGTAAGGCTACTCCGATTGCTGATGTGCACATAGGCCGAGAACTATGATAATGGATTAATAGGTAACATGTTCCAGATACTGATTGGCTATTCACTGCACATTCGTAGTAATCTAAAAATCACCTATCAGACTTCGAAAAACTGATAATTTTAGCTCCCGTACGTTATCACTGCTTTACAATGTTGGTATACTTATTTTTCTCTCGGTTTTGACAATATAATGGCAAACTCAGCAATAATTGCGTTATTAAAATTGTACAGATGATGCTAAAATGGAACCATATCAGTTTAATCCAAGGGTGGGGGGGGGGGGGCACGTGCCGCTCCCCCGGCAGGGCTGTTAATTTTATTTTTTACTTACCTGTTGGTGGCAGTGGAAAAATCTTCAAGAGTTAACTCCCTTGAAATGTGTAGTGCAATTCCCCCCCCCCCCCCCCCCCCCAGCCCAATAACCTCCTGGATCCGCCCATGCATAGAGCTGCAATTTTACGATACACATTTTCACAAGTAAAAGCACAAATTTATTTGACAGCAAAAATACACTAACGTCCTAAATTAACTATGGTGGCCATGGCTTTCAGTGCATGATGATAAATGGAAAGGGGGCAAGACTGAAAGCTGGGGTCTTTTGCCACAACATATGTCACTATGTACTTGTATGACTATATTGGCATGTTTTGAAATGATACCCCAACACCCATAACTACCACGCAATATAGGCATAGCTACCCTACGCATGCATATTCATGCAATACACGACTAGTTCTTTCTATAATAGCTATCCCCTACACATACTCCAATTACTACTCTAGCCACACACGCAATGCGACTATACGCTACCGCTGTAGTTAACCACACATCTAGACACCCACCAATTATATACACATAGGTATGGCTTGGCCGTGATGGGTGTATGGTTAATGAGGGGCTGTACGTGTATTGGTATGGGTAGATATGAGTTTGGGTTGTTATGCGTATATAGGATTGTCTAGCTATGGTTGCATAGGTAGAGGTAGCCATGTTATAATATGGTAGGGTGTCTACCAGCCTAGCATGGATTCTGGCCTACCTACTAACCTAGCATGCCGATCTAACATACGCGTCTCCTCTCCTCGAATACTATCACGGTCTGGCGCCCTGGCCTGTCCTGCTGGTTTAGCATACTAGCCTGATCTACTAGCTTAATTGCCTATATAGTGAACTAGCATATTCTACAAACGTAACATACTAGCTTACGCTAAAGCCTACTGGCCTAGCCCATTTCCTGATTAGCCTATTGTGCTAGCGTAGTGGCATACGTGCTAGCATATCCGAATATATATATATATATATATATATATATATATATATATATATATATATATATATATATTCATTGATTAATCTGCTTGCAGATAGGGCGTGTTTTCTTTGATTACTCACTTATAGTAGAGGACTTATAGTATTTTTCAAGGAAAAAAATATGATAAAGCTGGATTTTTGCATACAGTTTCTCTACAGCATTAGCAACAACATATTAAAGATCCCCGAGTTTCCTCCTCGAGCTAAATCCAAAAATCAATTAAACATGTTAATTAGATTATTTATTTTTAGAAATTCAACAAAAAATCTTAAAACAATTCTAATATGTCAGAAATGGGTCAAGTATGGTATCTATCGAAAGGAAATAACGTATAGCGCTAAAAATAACAACTAAGATAAAAAATTACGTTATAGCTTATTAATTAGCTAATAAATTAATATTATTCATGGCATAAAATGGCATAAGATAGGGTTCCTCTCAAATGTATGTTGAGTATGGCATCTACCTATAGGAAATTATATACCGAGCTAGTAAATCACATTATAAAGATCATATCCCCGATAGCTAACTATCTAATTGGATAATTAGCTAATTAATATTTCCAAATAATACCAAATGTTCAACATAGCTCACTATATCTAGTCAACAAACTGCAAAATTGGGGACGTTTATTATGTTGTTACTAACGTGTTAATGAAGCTATATATACATATCCAGTTTTAATATATTTCTTTCTTTAGATATCGCAATTGAAGGAAAGGTTTCCAAAAGAATCCTACGACAACTATAATAAAAGAGGTTACTGGACCATTCGTAGAAGTCACAACTTTTGAAGAGGTATATTTTCTGATGAAACTATTGAGCAGTACCTGCTGCGACTCATCAACATTTCAGGAGGTATGACCAGAGGCTGTGGGATGTCAGAATCTACCATAACCATATGGCTTTACCAAATTGCATAGCAATGTGCGATGCCATTGAATAATTTGCAGGGAGATCATGCTACCTTATCTGGGCAGCACAAAACCCTTAATAAAGAGATTGCCAGAGATATGAGAGATATCAAAAAATGTGTTGTATGGTTCACAACACACCTTCCATTCTTTGCACGGGAAAGAGGTGTGTTGGTGTCTATTACGACCGGCGAAGTTGCGGGAAGTGACCTTAATTATGGCCACGCATCAGGAATCGGAAGACAGTTGGTAAAAAACGTGACTGGACAAAATTTTGCTGATCTGAAGTTGCATCGCAATGATCGTGTAAAGACTTTGGCAACGGCAAACAATCGGTGAAAGTTCGTGGTGAAGTGGTAGACGTTAATCCTGAC
Organism: Chaetoderma sp. LZ-2023a; assembly: GCA_034401795.1. Taxonomy (NCBI): domain Eukaryota; kingdom Metazoa; phylum Mollusca; class Caudofoveata; order Chaetodermatida; family Chaetodermatidae; genus Chaetoderma; species Chaetoderma sp. LZ-2023a. The sequence continues at coordinate 3,616,266 of CM067374.1, forward strand.
GTTCTTATTGGTAGCATATTTGATGTCCTTGATGGGAGCACCGAATTGGACAAATTCCTCTGCTTTGAACTGTTAAATTACCACCGTCTCTTTTCACTGACTGATTAATGAGAAAATCCAGTTTTGGGCGCATGGTTGAAATCACAAGCTGGCATAATCAAGGCTATGCCAACCAGAAGTCGCTTCGTTATGTATGGGGTGGGTGTAGGGGGCGGGGGGCAAACCTCTTCACACACCCACATGGCTGGTTAGGACTGATAAAATTCCCCATCTGTTACATACTGTAACTCTCTAAGAATCATATGTGTATGAATATATGTTGAACTCTTTGTGCCTGTCGGTCGATCAGATTGTAAGAGAGCGGAGACAACCATTGATCGTGCCACGCTCATGAGGGAGAAATTTCTTTTTAATTTCTCAGTGCTGTCTACGATATTAGAAAATACTGTTGGTGTCATATATGTATGAATATGAATGTATATTGACCTGTCTGTAACTGTCGATCGATCGGGGCGTAAGATAGCATGGGAACAGGCGTTGATTGTGCGATGCCCATGAGCGAGACATTCTAGGTGAGGTGCTGAGTGTGATTGACAGGGGTACAGATCAATAGGGGCGTGTCTGGCAGTACTCGACCATTTATATTAATGGCTATCACTATACCTGCTGATTGGTCATTTTGCATGGGATATCCTGATTGACAATCTTACTGTGTGAAGTGGCTGCTACTGCCTGATTATAATTTTGTATATGGACCAGCATTTATAGGCTATTTTAGGAACCTGTTTATTCATAAACACTTGCGAGGTCCCCAAAACGTCCTTTGACTGGCGATTTGCATGCTTAGTTTTTCCAAGACGATTTGGTTGGAAACTCATAGCAATGCCCATTATTTTTAGAATATTTGGATGACAATTCGTTTGTGAGGTAGTTATTTTCAGAACGTTTCAACTGGGAAACCCACTAGTGCTCATTATTTTAGAGACAATTTAACTAGCGAATTACATGACTGCTTATTGGTTTTTCTGGTGTTGTTGGCAGGAAACAACATATACTGGCCCATTAGTTTCGGAGCTTGTATGATAATTGGTTTCAAAAGAGTTTGATTGGAGGCTAGTGTAGATATTTTGAAATTAGATTGAATGGAAGTAGTGCTCCAATTAGGGAGCAGTGGCAATTGAAGTACTGAGTGTTCTTACGAAATACTGGCTAATTTTGATCAGTGCTGCTACTGCTTCCGTTGCTGCTACTGCTACTACTACTACTACTACTACTACTACTACTACTACTACTACTACTACTACTACTACTACTACTACTACTACTACTTCTACTACTACTACTGCTACTACTACTACTACTACTACTACTACTACTACTACTACCTGTTTTGGTAACACGATCAATGGATCATGTGGAAATCCATAGTACCCACAAATATACTGACTTAAAAGAACATTACGCATAGAATAAATCAAGAGAACAAACAATTATATCAGCCATGTGTATAAATAAGCATTAAATATATGACGGACAAACGATTACACTAAAAATTCAAAACAGCATGATGTTAGCCTTTAAAAATTACAAGCAACAGCTCAACAACATAGCATTAAATTACAAAAGCTCAGGCGATCATGAGCTGAGAAATAAACACAGCGATCGGGCGTGTTTAAAACACACAGTCAACCAATTAATTAATAATTAATGTCCCTCGGAATACTTTATAAAAAGTTATTCGCCAAGGTATTACACTGTGCTCAGTGAAGCGATCATGCAACCTACATGGTTGGAGTGGTTTGAATCCTAACAATCAATTTATTTTATTTCAGTTCAGTTTACTATGCGTGTCAAATTCCATGACTATCCTGGTACGAACATGTATGTAGACACAGGCTATATATTCACAATCTATAGTAGGAAGTGGCGTCCATTCAATGTTAAATCTATTTTAGTAGAATTCAATTTACAATCTAGGTCAGTTTCTAAAATTATCCTGGAACAAACATTACTTGTAAAAACCTTTGGCTTATTTATTTAATTGCCAAAACAATATGGGTTAACCTGTTCAAGCGACTACCTAAATTTAGTGACATGGTTTAACCCTTTCAGAGCCAACGCTCCCAATTTTCATCTCAGTCTGGTTAGCAATACGTTTTTGAGTACATGAGCGTATTGGAGCTGTTGATGCACTTAATTCTTAGGGCTGGCATGGCAAGCCCACCATCAAGCTTACTATTAGTACAGACACGCTGTGAGACAACGTGTGTTTTACCTTCCCTTAACATAATCAAATATCATCTTGATAATTTCTTTTTCAACATGCTGAAGCATATTAACAACCACAGCAACATACCAAAGTTAAGACAATATCAGATTATTGATCGCTATCGCGCGTCCAAAAATAGTCAGACGTCGATGCTTCCATTGGATAATTGTCTTGCTCATTTTGGAAATCATGTTTGTCCAATTAATGGAATCAAGGTTTGTTCGACTGAAATGAATACCTAAAGTCGGTATTATGTCAGTGGACCAAGTGATGCCTAATGGCTGATCATTTCTATTTTCCCATGAACCCAAAAACAAACCTACTGATTTTCCTTTATTGATTTTGAGCTCTGACGCTTTTTGGAAATTCTCCAAAATAAGATGTATGCGATTAAAATCACTATTTTGGCCAACAAAAATGGTCGTATCATCGGAATATTGTGTTAATTTCACTGGTTAAATTTGGCCCAAAGCCTATGCGATTTAATGACATTAACAGAAACTTTCACTCCAAACAATCGAAAGCCTTTACGTTATCTAAAGCTACAATGGCACCTGGAATGTTATCCTTTTCAACCAACTGAATCAGGTCTCTAATGAGAACAGTGTTGGTTAATATTGATCGACCAGGTATTGAACTTGTCTGAACAGGATTAATAACGTCACCCAGCACATGGTCTAGTTTTAGTGAAAGAGCTCTAGAAATAATCTTGTAATCAACTCCATGGAGAGAAATAGGCTGATAATTCCTTAAGTCAAAACGGTCACCCTTTTTAAATAGCAGTCGTACATGAGGTTGAGACATTGTAAACGGAAGTTTTCCTTGATGGAAAATTCTTTAACAATCTCACAGAATTTCGGACCAATTAAATGCCAGAATATAACGTAAAACTCAACAGGCAGGCCATCTCCCCATGGCGATTTTCCATTCATCATTGTCTTGTGCGATTTAGCCAGGTCATCTAAGGTTAAATATTCATTTACAAATACCAGCTGATGGAGAAGGCAATGTTTCCTTAATATTGTCCAGTAATTCAGCTGCCAACTCTTCATAAATTTCTTCAGACTTATATAAATTTTCATAAAATGTTTGAACAGTTTCTAGTAGATCTTTATTTGAATTAGCAATTTGACCATTTATTTCAAGGCCCCTAATCATCTTTTCCACACCTCTAGAGTCTTGTCGCCCCCCAAAATATTTTGTCGGTTTTTCTCTATCAGAATAAAATTGGGCCCATGATCTTATTTTGCGCCTTCTGCTCTGTACAGTTCTATTTGTGATAATTTTAGCCTGGTCGCTTCCAAAACCTCAGTCAAGTGAATATCGCCGATTGAACTTACGACAAATTAGGGTTTGTAGACGAATCAACTTCCGTTCCTCTTTGAGGAGTTTCCTTGCATTTTGAATAGAATATTGTCTTGATATATTATCAAACCCTAATTTAACATCTTTCCACCAAGAAATCAAGCTTTCAAAGTCTGATATGTTGCGGAGCTTAAAACACCAGAAACCTTCGATGGTACTCAAAGTCATTCAGCAAGGAAATATTAAGTTTTCAAACCCCTGGACCACGTGTAACTCATTCTGCATTATCTAGCACAATGGAAACTGGACAATTACCAGAAAAAGGTGAAAGTTCGTGGTGAAAAAGGTACGGGATATATACCAGTCTCAGAAATTAACCCTTTTAACACTCTCTGTACGTAAATCTTGTCTAAGCGAAAGGCTGTCTGACCATTTACTGTCACCCTTGTATATTCACGACTTTCAGGGTGTTACACTCCATAGCTATGTAAATGGTGCTCACTGTCACATAAGTGCCGATGAGACGTATAAGAGTATATTGATAACGAACGCCTATCTTTCTCTGGATTTAAAACACAATTAAAATCTCCACCAATAATACAATTTTCTGACATCATGAATTACTGGGCCAATAGCTGTATAAAATGCACCTCGTTGAGAGTGGGATGCAGGGCCATAAATAGACATCAGATTTAGTGTTGAAACCGATATTTCAACAGTCACCACGACCAATCTGCCATTACTATCTGCTTCCGATGAAATGATATTTAATAAACTCAAACACATGGGTAAAAATAAGATCACTACACCTGTATTTAAATCAGTCGCATTTGAATAAAATTGTGTGGCCTTAGAGAGTTGTTTGAAACTTTCTAGTACTTCAACATTATGGAACTTAGTTTCCTGTAGCATGACGATATCAGCTTTTAGATCAGTTAACTTCTCTAGCAGCATGCGTTGCTTCAATCCATCATTTAAACCACAGCAATTAAGTGAGCAAATTATCATGATTATTATAAATCTACAAATAATACCCATAATGCCTAGTTTGGTTTTGTCTTCCTAGTATTCTTATCCCGTTTAGCCCATTTACCAACCTTCATAAAAAATTCTGAATTTGTCAGATCAGTAATGGTCAGATGCTGATACCGGGAAATATCAGAATCACTGCGCAAGTGCCTGTAGCGAACGCCTACACGTGTTATGTATGGAACCAAAACCTCGCCCTTCTCAGAGCGATACAACACCATTTCATCAGGCTGCTGTGATTCTTGTGTTCGGGTTGAGGTGTCAGATTCTGCAACAGAGATGGCATCGTCAATATCCTCATCTTCGCCGTCCTCGGCCCCAGAGCTCAGGTTTTCTATCACTCTTTTAAGACCACCAGCACTATTATTATGTCCAATCACCCGTGTAGAATCTTTTATAACCAAATTAGATTCAGCTAGTGGTGACAAGTCAAATCGTACATCAACTTCCATTGCCTGAGATGCAAATTTTTGTTTGCCCCAGTAGTAAGCTTTGTGTGTCATCAACCGCATCAGTGTCATCATTTTCCCGGGTTATATCATTAACCGTTGCTGGAGGGTTAGCAGATATGCCCGTCTCCAGAACCTCAATCTCATCAACGTATTTTGTCAATACTGGACCCCCAGCCTTAGTAACAATGGAACCCCCAGTCTTACTAACATGCGAGTCCATAGTCTTGCTATCAATGGGGACATGCAGCCCTACTAACGACGTGCGCATAGGTGTGTGGCACATTGTTGCTAGTGGGCACTTCACTGGAATTGGGAGAGGCAGCCATTTGCGTCATATAGCTAGGCCTGACTTCTTCCACATTAGGTCTACTAGCAGCATTCATAGTTAATCTCTTGTCACATCGAGATTTAAAATGATCAGATGATCCACACAAAAGTCACTTATTTCTATAAGGACTGGAACTAGCTAGGTATTCGGTAGTAGAGCAGATACGGCATTCTTTGACCTGGCGTCTATACCACACAGGGAGGAAAAGGCTCCCATCAATAGACAATTTACCTGGAATGGGTGTGTCTGTCTTCTCCATCCACACCCGCCTTATACCATTTTCAAGCATCCTATCGAAGTATAAATGTTCTTTGTAATGACGTAGATAACCTTCCTGTTCTGCTATCCTGTTTTGGGATTCTCGTCGGGTGGTTGGCGTCTTTTAATTTGTTCGACTTTCTTTGGATAATGTCACTAGAAGTAATTGTAAAAGCGCTATGCAACAGTTTCCGGTATTTATTCAATGGATTTCTCTCAAATTCCCTGACCCATGCTTTCTGATGGGTGTGTCTGACAGTACTCAGAGTGGAATGGTCGCATGCCAATTTTGGAGTAACGCTCTGAATAGATTGTGAGGTTCAGGTTAGCATGATTTCTAATCATAATATATGCGGCTGCATACCAATTTCAGGTTGTCTGACGTTAGATTTTTGAAAATATTATCGTTCTCGCTCTGAGTTATAGTGAAGTATTAGCAGTGTGCTAATTTCTTAGCTTTTATTTACATAACGTCATATTGGGCTCAAATTCAATATGGCCAGCTTATTAACTTTGTAAATGTGGTTATGTTTTGTACGGCAGTAGGTTTCTGTATCAAGACTTAATTATTATTTTTAATACAGCTTTGCTGTTTGGATCCGCGTTCTTATTTGTGCATACCAGAGATATTTTCTGGTCACAGGTTTGAGTTATTAATTCATTTGTAATGATGTGCTTATTGCCCAGGCGGGGAGAGGAACCTGTAGCGCGGATCGCCCTGTTGGGTATGAACCAGCTCAGTATATCTGGGTATGGGACGTCCCGGTTTGGGACGTTCTAAGCTGCCCCCCCCTTGGGTAGCCTATGGCACGCGTGTATAACCACATAACAGAGGAACAAAATAATGTATTATTATCACCAAGCAGGAACTACAGCAGCATGCCAACTCGCGCCGCAGTCTTGCGACGTATCAAATACACGTGTCGTTTATTGAACTCTGCACTGATGACTAATAGGCGCACCGCATAAATTAATATTCTAATTACATCTATTTTTGTTATTATATCATTTTTAGAGTAGCGATCACTAATTGGTACCGCAAGGTCGGATGCGACCCCCGTTGTCATTTTTCAGTATATAAAGATTCACATTTCTATTGGTGCTGATGACTAATAGGCACCGCAAGGTCGGATATGACATCCAATACTATTGTACTGTCATAATTGTTCACATCTCTAACGGTGCTGATGACTAATAGGCACCGCAAGGTCGGATGGGACCTCCTTATTTTCACTGTTTTGTATAGAATTGTAATAAGGCAATCTGCCATCTAAGTTACTGTTTTTTCTTAGTTATAGTAAAAACTCGTAAAAATACATGGACCGCAGTTCATTTATATTAAATTATACACCAACAATATACGCATCACCTTGTTTCTCCCTTACAGCAACAAATCTTCACTACGGTTGCTGTTAATGCTCTCGCTAGCGAACATGGCATGCGGCCGCTAAACCTAACTATGATAGCTCGATAGGATAGGTTTAATAGTAGCTAGGGACAACTACTCACCAAAGGAGACTTGGTTTTGTAAAGCTCTTTCTCCGGGTGCTGCGGCTCCGCCAAACACGCGCACCGGTGATTTCCATAATTGGCCATTTACTTTATAGCCTCGTAAATTAATACATGGGTAGCTGTCTCTCCCAACGATTCTCTGGCCATCTTGCCTAGTAATACATGAGTAGTTGTCTCTCCCAACGATCATCTGGCCATCTTGCCTAGTAATACATGGGTAGCCGTCTCTCCCAACGGTCCTCTGGCCATCTTGCCTAGTAATACATGGCTAGCTGTCTCTCCCAACCATTCTCTGGCCATCTTGCCTAGTAATTCTCTGGATTCCCTCCGACACGTTGGTTAGGCCTTATTTAAGAAACTAATGGGGTTTCTTGACGATCAGAATCAAAGTGTTAATGACCACGCACACCTCCCTGTATCTCCGGATACCCGTTAGTTAAGCCATTTTTTTTTTACCAAAGTAGGAATCACTGCGAAAATATGATTATAATAGCCTGACCCAGCAGTATGTTCTTTTGTGCAACCTTTTTTAACCCTAATGCAGGTAAACGGTAGCTTCAGGGTGCCGATCTCACATGGTCCGCACTCGAAACATTAGGTGACGGATAAAGACACAGATCACCATCTAACTCAAACGGTGACTGGGTGCGGCCTTCGAGCCCACCATGCCCTCTGGTCGCCATAGTTGGATATATGTTTCTTCCTCCCCACAGCAACTAGATAAAACCGCTTTCTAAACGCTTTTCTGATGTGACTTGTCCTTGGCTTGTTATTTGTGGTTGCGCTGCGGTATGCAGAGGGATGGCATTATGGTTCTGAAACTACCACCAGGCGACATGTTTGCATACTGTCGCTCTGAGAGGAGATGCTCCACGGCGGTACCCAAGATGGGCGTCGAGAATTCTCGCCAGGGAGGCTTTCTCGTTAAAGTTAAGTAGGCACTAAGCCACTTGCAGCCTAAAAACTATGTTTGGATCAAATACTGAAATGTTAGTCTAGGCCCACCATGAAGGCCCGCAGAAATAAAGCAGCACTGAGTAATACACTATCTTTAACTGACATAATATGACGGTGTTGAATTCTTCGGAAAATCATCTACCCCATCTTTATGTAAAATAGCGTGCATCCCAACAACAGATAATTACACTATGTTGATTCATTTTTATTTTTCTACATTGTTCAAATAGGAGAGCGGCCCTTTTTACCGCATTTCCTCCTCAGCTTCAGCATTGTAGGCATTTTCCTGTGATGGAGGCCCGCACAAGGCACTTTCCTCTCGCAAACCAATAATATTTGTCCGGCCTGAGGCAGATATAGTTTATATTAAACCAGCTGACTGACCGCGCTAGGACTCTCTCTCATATCGATACCTTCCACGATACACTAAATATATGCATAGCTCAGTTAGGTACCTCTGGCGAGATATGGAACCACAACACCATTTTTTATTTCTATGTACACCTTTTTGTAATAAAGTAGCAAATGAGTATCATTGTTTAGCTCTCTTTTTGGGAAATCGTCTCATTACCAACCACCCATCGAATGACGAATATACATGCTGGCAATACGAACAGCTGGGACGAGACGGTGATGTTTAATTTCTGTGACAATGACCGCACGACCCCACTGGAATGTGATCATTCCACTAACCCCGGAGGTCGGTCTTTGTGGACACAAGAGATGCACGGCATCTACTCCCAATCCTGGAGACTAGCTAACCAGCAGCATCATCAGGATAATATGGAGCAACGTGTAATCATGGAGGCTACAAGTGGCGCCCGATGTGGGACTCAAAGGGAAAGCGAACCTATAAGAAATCTACTCTCGTATGTTTCAGTCTCCATTCTACTTCAACACATATACCCCAGATCAAGAGATGGAGTATCTGGACCGTAGAGCAGTGGAGATGCTTACAAGTAACTACACACAACTCCCCGGTGCGGTATCATTAGCACCCATCAGACAGGAATACTCCCCAATAAGTGAGAAACTATTTATCAATGCTTCACAGGCAGATATTCCATGTATTAGACTGTCAGACATCTGCGATGGGCAATATTCACCACCGCCAGATAACGGACGTTGTTAGCCAAGTCCCCTGCAGGGGCAATCACCGACTTCACAACCAACGCGCCCACCCTATGCATCCATAGGTGAACAGTGGCAATATATGCAGCCACATAGGCCTACGTCTCCTTGATAAACGTTATCTCCTATATGGCAGCAGAATACCCAAACACTGCGGTACGAACCACCAATAGTCACCAGACAATAAACATGCGCACACCTCACCAATTGCCTGTGTCTTTCTCCGGTACCACCGCAATATGAAGGACGCCCTGCAAAATGTCCACCAAGACAAACAAACCAAGCACCGAAAGAACATCTTCATCACCCTATACCAGTCAGGTAGACTGCAGAATTCATGATACCACCCTACTATACCGAACGGTACCCCCCGCAAGAGGTTCCACAACATGAGCCCCCCTGGGCCATCACCAGTATGGCACCACCCAAACTTGCGGTTTGATAGACACCACACACATCAACTGCATCCGCATGAATATGATACGGAGTCCTCCACCTGGATTTGCACCTATATATTCCCTTCCATGGCACTGGCCGAGTTATTCTTCTGCCCGAATTTAGTGGGGAAGGTGACTGGACCAATTATAAGTGCCAGTTCGAAATAATTACTCGAACAAACAGATGGTCAGATCAGCAAATTGGAGAATATAAGGCGTTACAAGTCTTAGCAAATTTTTGGTCAGAAATGAAGCCCACATATAGCATACTGGACAACGCCCTGTCTGAACAATTTGGTGGTATGGCCAGGGGGTGGGGTGGGGGAACCAGCTGGCTGCAGTTAAAGAATTTACAGTGCCTGCAAATGACACCCTCCCTGAGGTAGCCTGAGTTAGCCAGTCGTATTAGATGCTTAGTTTCACGAGCATACCATAGTACCAACCACGAACGGGTTACTCATTTGCAGTTAGATGGCACGGAAGCCTACAGACACTAACTGTTACAGCAGTCCACGTGAAAAACAATTTAGAGCGAGAAAAAATGCAAGGCGTCAAACACACCCTATAAATGAGGTAAACGACACCAGCATAGTAACCACCACGGACCAGAAACTGATCAACAGAAAAATACACCACACCCAAATCATAACGTACAACGAGGCAGAGGCCATGGGCAGTCACACCAGGGAGGCCATAACAATGCCCCAGGACGGGGAAACCAGCACAATAACGCCAACCAAGCAAACACTCATGAAGGGTTAGAGGAGATCACTAAACAGATCGTATCCCTAACCAATCTCTTGACAACTTTATCAACAACAGTTGCTGCACAAAATACTACCCAACCTTCCACAAGCAACCCCATGCATTACTCACCGCAACCAAATGCGTGCTTCTGATGTGGCCAAATAGGGTATTGGAAAGAATGCTGTCCAAACCGGCCTCCTTCTGTAATGCCCCTTGCAGACCAGAACAGACCACAGATGGATTGTCAATTAAATTAGAAAGGGCACTGAGAAGGGAGTCAGTTCAGTGCCCACCTCCTAAAACCGGCTCAACAGCAGCCCTTGGTCAAGAACTGCAAAAACTAAAAACTAAACACACTTCGCCCCCCACCACATCAGACCACAACTGGCACTACCAATACGACCATACGCAAACTGCATCCACCAAGCCCTCTTTCCTATGTAAAACGGCGGTAACAGGTTATAACACCTCCGCCGAAATGACGTTTATACAGGCAACACGTCCAGCCTCTATGACGCCTAACCCCCGCGTCCTTTAGTGGTATGCTATCCGCAGCTCTCATCCCCATCACATAAGGCATCCCTCCATCGCAGTGGTAGTGATATGGATAGCTCGCACCATTCCTTACCCTGGATCTAAAAAGACAACAATGAAAGTATAGGGACAAGTGATGGAATAGGCACTGTTTCTTCTGTGTTTCTACTAAGCATGTGATGATGCAGTGTCCTAAGTGGATGTCGCAGGTTGCAACTGCAACCACACTATCAGTCCTATCCTACCAACCGGCCATGCCAATACCCACCACAACTTTCTAACAAATAATCCAACACTGTTACTCGTTCCCACACAGTCGTCACCTATACAGAATAAGCAGCAACGACGACAGGTTGGTCCCTATTACACTCAGCCACCCACAACGCTCGCATACGCCTTGGGAAAGCAAACAATATACATAGAAGACTCCACCACACCGCAGGAAAATAACCCGGGAACAATACTGAAAACACTTCAATAGGCACACAAGAAACTAATATGCAAGTGTGCCTGTTTATTTGGCGGCATTTCCACTAGTGCTACTGTGGTGATTGTGGCTTCCATACCGTTTTCAACCAACATTTATATACGAGTATTCCTTCTCATAAACAACCGCCATTCAAACCTACAAACATACTTCTGCAAACAGCCACTGGTGCTGACATTCCAGTGGCTGGTACTATAAACGTTGTGATACATATAGAGGAATTGCAATTCATTCAACGAGTTGTGGTGGCCTCTATCCAAAACAATGATTTATCAGGCGCTGATTTTCTCAGAGCCAGTGAAGCCGTAACACACTGCAAACAACAGGAATTAGACATACATGGCCGTCACATACCCCTGGGACCGGAATCATCATTGTATGACACCTGCGCATTGATATTGGCCTCTACAAACACAGTTGAGCCTTGACATGAGGAAATCCTATGGGCCACCACACCGCAGTTAAGAAATAACACACACACTGCAGTGTTGGAACCCGATCCTGAATATATGTTAGCCTCACAATGTGTTAGTCCACGATTGATAGTCGACACCATGGAGAAGGACCGAATACCATACTGAGTGTTCAATGGCACAGCTGATCCCAGCATGCTTGTTCCAGGCATGTGCTGTGGTTGTCTGGTTGACATGATTTCAGTGGAAACACCTCACACTTCACCCGCACCTATAGCCACAACTGATGACAATTTACCAGCGCATTTACATGATTTATATTTGTGCGCCACAGTTGGATTAACCCGCTCCCAAAAACGTGACGTACTGCGTCTATTATATAATTACCGGGATAGTTTTTCCACAGGTGACAAGGACCTAGGGGACACACATCTGGTCCATCACGCCATTGATACCGGTAACAATCAACTGGTCCGACAGCTGGTACGTCGTCTTCCCATACACAAAGAAACAGAAGCACATCAGCAAGCAAAGGATATGTTAAGAACAGGCATAATAAAACCCTCTGCATCTCCCTGGGACAGTCCCATAGTCCTTGTGGGAAAGAAGGACGGATCTCTGCAGTTTTGTGTTGACTACCACTGGCTTAATGATCTAAGCATTAAAGATGCATACCCCTTACCCATAATAGATCAGGCATTAGATACGTTATGCAGAGCCAAATGGTTCTGCACTCTGGACCTTGCAAGTGGCTATTGGCAGGTAGCCATGGATGAGATCCACCACGAAAAAACCGCATTTGTTTGCAGAGATGGCCTGTTCCAGTTCCGTAAAATGCCTTACGGCTTGTGCAACGCCCCTGGAACATTTGAGCATCTCATTAAACAGGTACTATTTACCCTACAATTGGAAATCTGTTTATGATACACAGACGGCGTAATTGTTTTTGGGCCTTCATTTGAGCAAATCTTATCTAACAGGGATAGAGTACTTATTCATGTTAAAACCGCAAATTTGAAGCTCAAACCAAAAATAAAAGCCATCTCTTTAGAAAGAATGCCGAGTTTCTGAGTCATGTCATATCCACTGATGGAGTGGCTACCCAACCTACAAAGACCCGTGCGGTAGCAGAATGGAAGACTCCTACTATGGTGGCCAACACAAGGAGATTCTTGGGCCTCTGCCAGTACTATCGCCGGTATGTTCGTCTCTTTAGTGAGGTAGGGTCACTGTTATTCCAGATCACCAAAAAGATAGACCATTTGAATGGACGACTGAGTATGAGACTTCCTTCAAAGCATTGAAGGAACAATTGACGTCTGCCCCAATTCTAGCGCATCCAAATCCTAGCCTCGATTTCATTCTGGACAACGATGCGTCTGCATATGCAATACACGTTGTTCTATCACAGATGGATCGGAGCAAGTACTAGGGTATGGTTCAAGTACACTAAATAAAACAAAAAAACGGTACACGACCACCAAGAGAGAATTATTGGCGAGGGGGGGGGGAGGTATATGTTGTCAAATATTATAAACACTTTCTGTACGGATGCCCCTTTACACCACGTACAGATCACACTAGCTCAGGAACCTTAAGAACCCTGAGGGTCAGGTAGCAAGGTGACAAGAATCCCTGCAGGCTTATAACTTCAACGTTGTTCATAGACCGGCAAATTGCATGGGAATGGCAATGCCTTGAGTAGAATAGGACTCGAGGATGAACCCGAAGTGGCCACGACTGTGACACACAACATACAGCCAACCCCCACATTTCCAGAACTGCGATGCGTGGACTGGGATGCAGTTAAACTAGCAATGGATGCGCAAACACGGAATATATACATATGGATCCAGGAGGGGGTATGCCCCCCTAAGGAATCAATAGTCCCTTATCCACTTCGGCTAAGTATTACTGTCAGAGATATGATGAATGCCATGTGCACAATGACATTCTTTATATCAATAGCTGCATAGTAATCCCTGACCGTTTACGAGATATGATCATAGAACAACTACATGACAACGCTGGATTCAACTGGATAAATGTACATGATAGTGTGAAGGCATAGGTAGCCAAATGTCTGCCCTGCCAGTGCAGTGCTGGTGGCCAGCAGCACTCTGCACGTCTTCAAATTAAAATCGTTGGTGCACTATGGGAGCAAGTGGCTATTGAAGTGCTCAGACCACTGAATACGACGGATGAAGGAAATAAATACATCCTCTTACTTCAAGATTACTTTACGAAGTAGGTAGAGGCATTTGCTTTGCCGGACGAAGAGGCAGCCACACTAATGGAGGTCCTGGCAAGCAAGGTGTTCTGCTGTTTCGGTATGCCACATGAGTTACATTCTGACCACAGTAGCAATTTTGAGAGTCGGCTGATCTCCGAGCTCTGCAAATTGTTTCACATAGTCAAAACACGCACAACACGTCATGGAGACGGGATGGTAGAGAGGTTCAATAGAATGCTCGTGGTTATGCTGACTAAAGAAACACACCTTGATTGTCGTGATTGGGATCTGCGTCTCCCATATGTGCTCATGGCATACAGCACTTCAATACATACCAGCATGGGTTATACTCCTGCTCGGCTATTGCTAGACCATGAGTTAGCCTTACCCTTGGATCTAGCCATGCCGAGGATTCCGGGGGAAATAAACTCTCCCTCTCTATACATAAAACTCATGCGCCAGCAGATAGAACAGGTGCATGTGCTGGTTAGAGAAACACTTTCCACCGTGCACTGTCGCCAGTAGACCTGGAATGACCGTCGTGTACATGGAAATCAATATGAGGCAGGAAAAATGGTTTGGGTTCACGACTCACGACGTTCTGCAAATGTGCCGAGTAAACTGAGTTACGAGTGGAAAGGCCCCTATGTGGTAGTAGGTAACAAGTCGGACGTGACCTACCAAATCCACGCCTCGGATGGCTGACCTCACTCATCCACTTCAATCAGCATAAACATTGTGTTGGCAATGCCAGAGTTCGGGCTGGCGACATGTGCAACACTTGTACCCAGACCGATGCTTCTTCAGGAACAAGTCTACCCATCGATAGTCCAGTGCACCATGGTGACAGTTCGACGCCTCACTTACCAAGCCAGGAGTTGGTCCAACAGACGACTAACACTGATGACGATGACGAGCCACGTATTCTCCCTCTCCTTCCTCAGAGCAGGTCTACACGGTCTGGCAAACTGTATCTGAAGACTTTTTCGTTTGTATTATCCAAGGGGGAAGAAGGAAGATGTTCCCCCTTCCTCTTCCCACTCCCATCCACTTCATGCAATTAGCCCTATCATAAAGGTGCCACAAGCAGAGGCTGAAGCTATCCCAAGCCAGAGTGCCTTTTGTGGGGTGGAACATAAGGATAAATATCCTGGAAGTGAGTAGGTTCGATGAAACCTTCCCATGTTCTAGTCAATAGGGAAACTGCACAACTTGGTTATATCCCGCCCAAACCATAAAATAGGGGTACCAAACCCCCCTCAAAGCAGCACCCGCTCCATACGCTGCACCAGCACCATTCAAAACCGCATCCCTCATTTCCGCACCAAGTTCGGACATCACACATCCCATCCTCCTCATACTCCACTCATCGTCTGAAGACTGTCATGCTTCAGATATGAGAGCATCTGCTGTTTCAAGGAGGGTGGCCTCCGGTGCACCAATCGCTGTAGCAGCTGACCACAGTCGAGGGCGCAGCCTGATATGTAGATTCTCGGATAGTCTATTCCCTGGTCGCAAACGATATGACACAGCGCCAGCCATTATGCAATGGGTGATAACCCTCCCCATCCAAGAAGTCCCCTCTCCATTCATCTCAGCAAGCCCCACCCCACCCCCTTTAGGTCAATCAGAACAGACGCCAAACACAGAACGCCAGATGCACCTCACACTACTTGCCACCTGGCTGAGTACACTAGAATCTGCAATGTGCAAAAATCATAATGCACCTATTGTATTCACCGTATAGTGAGAACCAAGCACCCAGCCACTACAGAGTCAGCATCCGTCTATGACAGCCACCATCCAGCCAACAAACTTGCGCCTATCCATTACAACAGAAAAGGATAGTATTCAGAACCTGCATCAATCCGCACCGCAATAATGCGGTGGGCCTACCAGTTCACCATTAACAAATATACTCCATCATCAGACCTGGCATCGCCAGCGTGGAAAACTGACCATAGCCCTCGGCATAACATAATCAACATAACACGCGGTGTGGCGACGGCATCGTCTTTATCTTAATTGTATAAATTATGCATTGTGTTATTAGTAGGGTTCACTATGTATTTTCGTTCAGAATTTTTGGGGATTTGTAACACTATATATTTTTGGAAAGCATTTTATATGCCAATTTCAAAAACCAATGTTTGCATTTGCATAAATGTCTTCATGGCGGCCATCTTGAATTTTGAAAATGGCCGCCATCTAAATCCTTCGGAATCCAATATATCTGCAACCATGTACCCTAAATTCACAATTTTGATGTCTATATCTAGGTTTTCTGAGTCAACGAATGCATTGGTAACATTTATAATAAACTTCAAGTGCCAGAAGTAATGTTTTGGTTGATAATTCCCAAAATAATAAGCAATTCTCACACAATATCTGCAAATGTCGCACCTTTTTTCTAAATCAATATTTGTTACAATATTTAATGGTAACAGTAGCCCATGGTAATCCTATAGAGGAGATAGAATGACGATATAGCCCAATGGCCTGTTATCTACGTAATCACATTGTCATCATGTTTATTAATAAACATATTATAACATAGTATGTATATAGTGAGCGGCGTGTCACAATTTTACAATAATGGATAGCCCAGGGTAATTTTCAAATTCACCAGTAAAAGCAAACTGAAAGCAAATTTTTGCAGAAAGGTTGTTCAAATGATCGCCTGCTCATAGATTTGCAATAAGCATAATCAGACAGCAATAATCTTCAGGATTATCGTTTGTAATCTTGCAATGAGCATTGATCAAATATATTTTGTCATCAAATTTGAGTAAATCATGAGCGATGTACAGCTTGATGCAACACAGGAGTTAACAAACTGGAAGCTATGCATGTTATGCCAGACATATGCTACTGTTAAAGGACCAATGGTGCAGCATCCAAGAATAGACTCATTTACCAATTTGTTGCAAGCAGTCGAAGAGAGAGCAACATTGAATGATGGTTCATACATTGAAATTCAGAAAAGACTTAAAGCGGGTTGGCATCGCAGTTGTTACTCTACTGTCACTAACAAAGAAGAAATACGACGTGCACGAAATCGCATAGAGGATGCACTATCTAGTGGGTCTTACATTACTAAGAAACGTGGGATAAAGAGGAAAAGTGCTATTGATGAGGCATCGACATCGACTTAAATCGGATAGGCAAGTGATGCATACACCTAAAGCTGCCTCTTCTGAAAATTTCAGATCCCAGCAAAGAAGAGAAAATTCTCAGGTTCTAGGATTGGCATTATCTGTGCATCACGACACCAGGAATAAGAAGATTGTGAATCTTATTCATGCACAGAACTGTTGCATATCCCACCACCGTACCATGCTTCTAGAAACAGCAATAGAAAACATGAGACAATTCAATAATCTGTATGTACCACCATTTCTAAAGAAAGGGACATTTGTTTTCTTTGCTGTGGACAACACCGATTTTGCTGAGGATACCATTGATGGTAAAGGTACTACACATGGAACAATTGTTGTGGTCTATCAAAAAGCTTCTGCACCCGGGGAATCCATTGCACCACCTTTAAACATTGGTAATGCAAAGAGCGTACCCATTACATTACACCACAACACACATCTATGTTGCCATGCGTCAAACCAAAGGCTCAACCTGGAATGCAAAGTAATTTTGTGTTGAGTAAAACCGGTGTTGCAGACTCTTATCAGCTGACCCATATGGGTTGGGTCATAGCATCTGTTGTTGCGAGGATGGTTGAAAGGAAAGAGATGTGTTTGGTTCCTGGGTGGGCTGGGTATAATTCACTCCTGTCATTAAGTAGATCTCTAACCAATGTTGGTGCATTGCCTCTTCTCCCAGAGCTGGCTCATGAATGGTCAACGCTAATGACTGTAATTAAACAAGCACAAACATTGAAGGAGATGGCTGTTGGTAAAGACCATCTAGCAGTCATTACTTTTGACATGGCCCTGTATGAGAAAGCAGTGCAGCTTGTAGATGTCAACGCCAATTTAAAGAGTGGTGTTATCCCAAGACCTGGTGAACTCCATGTCGTCATGGCCGCATTGAGAGCTCTCGGTACTTCTATTGAGAATTCCGGAATAGACGATGCATGGATCGAGGCTGATGTCTTTAGCTCTACCACAACGACACAAATCCTGAAATGCAAGCACTGCTCACGTTCTCTTCATGCTCATATCTACTCTTACATCGCATTGTATGAACTGGTCTTTGAAGAATTCTTCAAGGAGTATCCAAATCTAAGGGATGCATGCATATCAGCTACAGATGACATAGAAGAGGCATACAGTAAATCAAACCAAGCCAGCCGGGCAGAATCAGTGATGCCGGCTCATAGCAATCTTCTCCATGTGCTGTCTAATACTGATATGCTGAATCTCTTTCAGACATAGGTGACAAAGAGGTCACAACATGCGATGTTCAAGTCATTAATGAACTATCTGCACCGTGTGAAAACAATCCTTTTCTTTGTCGCAGCATCCCGAAATACTGATCTGACCCTTTATCTTGAAGCTGGAGAAGCACTGAGCAAGTTATTCTTTGCTTTTGATGGAATCAAATACAAACCTCTTTGGCCAAGATACATAGCAGATATGTATGCACTCAAGCAGAATCATCCAGACACATGGCAAGAATTTGAAACTGAAAACATTGCAGTGACTAAGAATGACATTCCATTCACTTCAATTGGTGTGGATCATGCATGTGAGCATCTGAACAAAATGATGAAAGTGCACTCAGGACTAATTGAAATATCTAACAATGCAAATGCGAGACAGCGATTTTTCCTCGCGGCTCCAGAACTGTCACGGTTATCCCGGGAATTCAAGTGTCAATTTGATTTGCAAGAAGACAAGGTCAGAGATCACCATGGCATTGGAGCAAGTGCTGTTAAACACGAACACACCACAATCGACAAGATAAAGTCTGCCATACTGACTCATGGTAATCCTTTCGCTGCTGAAGGTGACATGATCTACTACATTATCTCACTTGCTTATGTACCACAAGAGTCGGTACCACACATCCGGGATATAGACGAAAGAGGACAGACATTATATGAAGAGTATGTGAAAGAGCGCATTAATGGAGAGGTAAGCCTTTGGGTACCAGTGAAGCGTGGGAAAAACAAGATGTATACATCTGGAAACAAAAAGACAACAGTACGTATTCGTGACAAAGCTGTTGATCTCAAGGAAACTAAAGATCTATATGCTAGGCTGATGATTCTCGCAAAGTCGAGTCGAGACATTGATTTGAAGTATTCGATCGGCAATCCTGAATTCACACTGACACCGAGGGCGCTGTTTGCTCCGTGTGGCTCTGTCCTACAGTGCACCAACAAGTCGAAGTTAATCAAGCTCCTGACTGACCTACAACAATCCGAGAGCACAGAGGATTCACTCTTATTAGGTAGAACAAACCGAGAGCACAGAGGATTCACTCTTATTAGGTGCAACAGAAGCAACTTCCGTCGCAACTGCCGTCGCAACTAAGGAATCTAGTAGGAGAATCGCAGTTGTGGATGGAATGGTTCTTGTCCAGAAGCTGGCAAAGAAACCAGCAACTATTGTGACAGTCAACGACCTTAGTAAATGTTTTAATGACAGGCTAATGAGTCTGACAGCAGGATATGATGAGATCATTCTTGTATTTAATACATGTCAAGCAGATTCCCTGAAAAACAGGACCAGAGAGAAACGACGACATGGGAAGGATCCAATTAGATATCAAGTCAAAGATGAGACCAGTATCGAGCATATCCCTATGACAAGATTTTTGTCTCATGACCAAACAAAGAATGACCTTGCGCAGTATCTGGCAGAGAAGAATATTGAGTACAATAAAGACTCATCTACCTTGGTCATAGCATCAGCATCAGGCCAGACGATAAGTAATAGAAGCCTACATTTTGAGAACAACAATCATGAGGAAGCTGATACATTACTGATCTATCATGCCATATGTGCAACACAGCGAAATCTTGATACAGCAGAGTTGGTGATTTTCTCTCCAGACACTGATGTCTTAGTGCTGGCAATAGCATATTATGACAATCTACCTAAGAATACGTCTATCTCAATGGTTTCTGGTACCATTAAGCTACGGCCTATATGGAAAATTCTAGGCATGGAGAAAGTAAGAGCATTACCCGCATTCCATGCCTTTACTGGAGCAGACCATATTGGCAGGTTCTCTAGTATAGGTAAATCAACATGATTAAAGCTTTTCCTAAAGGCAGACAGCGATGTAATCGACGCTCTGATAAATTTATCGAGAAGCACTGAGGTCACAGATCAGCTACTTTCAACTCTGGCAAAATGTGTGTGTGCTGCATCCTGTCCAAAGTCTATTAGAATCGAGAACATCCCAGAGTTACGTTGGCATTTATTCTGTAAGCTGCTTGCTGATAGTGAAAGTCTACCGCCTACTATTGGTGCTTTGAAACAGCATGTCCTTAGAGTACAAGTCCAGGCAAATGTGTGAGGTCAGGCAGACATTTCACATCATGTGTTTCTGGATCCACTACAGAATGGATACTACAAGGAGACAAGTGGCCAACTAAAGGCAAAAACAACAGATGTTTTACCAGCTCCAAAGTCTCTCATTGAGATGGTTAGGTGTCAATGCAAATCGAATTGTTCCTCTCATCGATGCTCGTGCAAATCCAAAGACTTACCATGCACTGAGCTTTCTCAATGCAGCGCAGAGTGTGAAAATGATGATGACTCAATCGTTGATGTCTCTATATCAGATGATGAAGATGACGCCAATGTTGCTAGGCAGACAGCAACTGATGCAGCACATTGATTGTTGCTTGAATACTTAGATTAAATTGGTGAGATAACTCTGTTATATGCCACATAAAATTCATCATTGCAACATTATCACAAAAGGTTACAAATTTGCAGATGCTGTCTGTAAATTACATATTAGGTCAGGACTTATCTACCAAAACATGATTTCTGTTATTTGAAGTTTATTATAAATATTACCAATGCATTCAATGCATTAATGGAGAGGTAAGCCTTTGGGTACCAGTGAAGCGTAGAAAAACAAGATGTATACATCTGGAAACAAAAAGACAACAGTACGTATTCGTGACAAAGCTGTTGATCTCAAGGAAACTAAAGATCTATATGCTAGGCTGATGATTCTCGCAAAGTCGAGTCGAGACATTGATTTGAAGTATTCGATCGGCAATTTTGAATTCACACTGACACCGAGGGCGCTGTTTGCTCCGTGTGGCTCTGTCCTACAGTGCACCAACATGTCGAAGTTAATCAAGCTCCTGACTGACCTACAACAAACCGAGAGCACAGAGGATTCACTCTTATTAGGTGCAACAGAAGCAACTGCCGTCGCAACTAAGGAATCTAGTAGGAGAATCGCAGTTGTGGATGGAATGGTTCTTGTCCAGAAGCTGGCAAAGAAACCAGCAACTATTGTGACAGTCAACGACCGTAGTAAATGTTTTAATGACAGGCTAATGAGTCTGACAGCAGGATATGATGAGATCATTCTTGTTTTTGATACATATCAAGCAGATTCCCTGAAAAACAGGACCAGAGAGAAACGACGACATGGGAAGGATCCAATTAGATATCAATTCAAAGATGATCCCAGTATCGAGCATATCCCTATGACAAGATTTTTGTCTCAAGACCAAACAAAGAATGACATTGCGCAGTATCCGGCAGAGAAGACTATTGAGTACAATAAAGACTCATCTACCTTGGTCATAGCATCAGCATCAGGCCAGACGATAAGTAATAGAAGCCTACATTTTGAGAACAACAATCATGAGGAAGCTGATACATTACTGATCTATCATGCCATATGTGCAACACAGCGAAATCTTGATACAGCAGAGTTGGTGATTTTCTCTCCAGACACTGATGTCTTAGTGCTGGCAATAGCACATTATGACAATCTACCTAAGAATACGTCTATCTCAATGGTTTCTGGTACCATTAAGCTACGGCCTATATGGAAAACTCTAGGCATGGAGAAAGTAAGAGCATTACCCGCATTCCATGCCTTTACTGGAGCAGACAATATTGGCAGGTTCTCTAGGATACGTAAATCAACATGGTTAAAGCTTTTCCTAAAGGCAGACAGCGATGTAATCGACGCTCTGATAAATTTATCGAGAAGCACTGAGGTCACAGATGAGCTACTTTCAACTCTGGCAAAATGTGTGTGTGCTGCATCCTGTCCAAAGTCTATCAGAATCGAGAACATCCCAGAGTTACGTTGGCATTTATTCTGTAAGCTGCTTGCTGATAGTGAAAGTCTACCGCCTACTATTGGTGCTTTGAAACAGCATGTCCTTAGAGTACAAGTCCAGGCAAATGTGTGTGGTCAGGCAGACATTTCACATCATGTGTTTCTGGATCCACTACAGAATGGATACTACAAGGAGACAGGTGGCCAACTAAAGGCAAAAACAACAGATGTTTTACCAGCTCCAAAGTCTCTCATTGAGATGGTTAGGTGTCAATGCAAATCGAATTGTTCCTCTCATCGATGCTCGTGCAAATCCAAAGACTTACCATGCACTGAGCTTTCTCAATGCAGCGCAGAGTGTGAAAATGATGATGACTCAATCGTTGATATCTCTATATCAGATGATGAAGATGACGCCAATGTTGCTAGGTAGACAGCAACTGATGCAGCACATTGATTGTTGCTTGAATACTTAGATTAAATTGGTGAGATAACTCTGTTATATGCCAAATAAAATTCATCATTGCAACATTATCACAAAAAGTTACAAATTTGCAGATGCTGTCTGTAAATTACATATTAGGTCAGGACTTATCTACCAAAACATGATTTCTGTTATTTGAAGTGTATTATAAATGTTACCAATGCATTCACTGACCCAGAAAACATAGATATAGACATCAAAATTATTAATCTAGGTCATATGGTTGCAGATATATTGGATTTCAAAGATTTTCGATGGCGGCCATTTTGAAATTCAAGATGGCCGCCATGAAGACTTTTGTGCAAATGCAAACATTGGTTTTTGAAATTGACACATTAAAAGCTTTCCGAAAATATATAGTTTTACAAATCCCCAAAAATTCTGAACGAAAAAAATATTTTTTACACTGTGACACTGACTATATTTAAGTAGCCTCAAGAGCACTGGCAATGAGATATCGCCATAATATGCGTTATGCTTTGAGTGGGCTGCATGCGCTGGATCGAAGGTACCGGGCTCCGCTAAAGTATGACTAAGGTAGCAAGAGTCTGAACAATTTGAGAGACTGGAGCATGTACAACAATTATGGGCAGTTCATTCCAGATTGGAAGGATATGCGGAAATGAGATAACGGAAAAGATATACTCGTTTTTTAACATTGAATGTGTTTTAGCTGTGCCATCCCAAGTGATGCGTCAGCAGTCACGCTGGTAGTGCGGCAATGATCACCAGGGAGGAATCTAGCTATGTCTACATGGTGTTGGACTTCTCTATGCAGTTGAGATGTTGGTCAGCGTAGTGGTTCCAGGCGATTCGTTGTATTTTAATCTCTCCAGAGTACATTAAAGCCGTGTTTACTAGCTCCTAGGCAGTACGTCTGTCTGCGCATGTGTGTCATAGAATAATGAGACATGCATAGTCAATTCCATATTCATGAATTAAACTTTTAATGGTTATTGGATACATAATTTCTGAAATATTCGGCCGAAGAGATTTAACTGACGGCCATAATGGATTTCACATAATTTTGCCATTTCTGAGTGGTCGGTTTTGATAGATTTTCTGTAAGCCTTGGTAGGCTTAATCATCTACACCTCGTCCAATCTAACACAACCCAGGCACCTTTGTTAGAATGGACCTTTCCAGTTTTAGTTATGCCCCGTCCATCCCTAGTTAAGCTCCGCATACACCTCGCTCATGTTGGGATCGATCGATCCCTGAACGTATTGACTATCAATTTCCAGAAAACTATACAGGTAAGCTGTTCAATATTATAAGTTAATTTGACTGGGTGCTGTTGCTGCTTATGGCAGCAACAACGCCCAGTTAAATTAGTTTCAAAATATTCAACAGAATGTTTGTTAAATGGTAAAGACATACAATTCGTACAACGTGTCGTACTATTAAGCGCTAAAGAAGGACTATATCGAGTGATTCGTGACGTCATGAGTATGACGTCAGCCTACACGTCACGTAGTTGATTATGTCGTCATATGATTGAGTGATAAAGTGGATTCATGAATTGGGGGTGGGTTAGGTGGTTATTTTTCATTTATTACCCAAATGGATGCCACAAATTATACTGTGATTTAAATCAGATAACTAACCTCATCTCTTGATAGCTATTCAGGCGATCTAATATGCCACTTATAAACTATGCAGGTAGTTTAAAGCTTTTTATCATGCCCCTAAAGAAAGATATTCAGGCTTTAGTAGCTAAATGTTGCTACATTTCTACAGCCTATGATGGCTGTCTTTATTTACGTTTCAACCAATCAGAAAAAGCCTAGCGTGTCTGCTTCGGTATGTAAGCTCAGCCATGGAGGCGCCAGCTAAAGTTTGTCAATGCGTTATAAACGCAGTCATACAGGTAAGCTGTTGAATATTTTGAAACTAATTCGACTGGAAGTTGTTGCTGCCTTAGGCAGCAACAACTTCCAGTCGAATTAGTTTCAAAATATTCAACGAGATGAGAATTACATATTAAAGAATGTAATGCATTGACACTTACACGACATCACGCACTATAGCTCGAGGAGACAAAGTGGTGGCGGTCACTGTTCAACATTTACTCCCTATTACAAAGCAGATAAGTGTGATAGAGTGACCGGAATGTGACAAAATATGAATGATATGGAATCTATAAACCATAATCTATCCGTACAGTATAACTTTTGAGATGAGATTAGCATCCCCTTAATGTAAGGGATATAGATTACATCAATGGCTACGGTTCAGATCCTATT
This sequence comes from Chaetoderma sp. LZ-2023a, assembly GCA_034401795.1. Lineage (NCBI taxonomy): Eukaryota > Metazoa > Mollusca > Caudofoveata > Chaetodermatida > Chaetodermatidae > Chaetoderma > Chaetoderma sp. LZ-2023a. The sequence goes on from CM067374.1 coordinate 3,641,317, forward strand.
TGATCTATGATAAGCCATATCAAGGGAGAAATCCCGCCCATCTTTAGCTAAGATCCGCCCACGCCTAGCCCGTGTTGGGATCGATCAATCCCAGAACTCCACGACTATCAATTTCGAGCAAACTATACAAGTAAGCGATTGAATATTTTGAAACTAATTTGATTGAAAACTGTTGCGTCCAATCAAAAAGGATATTCAACAACATGTTTATTAAATAGTAGACATACAATTCGTATAACAACGCTTAATCCGTTATCAATTAAGCGTTCATGGCGACCTTAGCTACGTCATTCATGACGTAATTGATTATGACGTCATACTATACGTCACATCGTTGATTATGGCGTCATATGATTGATGGATAAGCTGAAATCATCCATTGGAGCTCATCAGTGATTCCATACAAGGCGTAAATACCCACATTCAATCACGCAAGACTGCTTGAAAACACTTTTTTAAATAGTATCCTTTGAGAGGTATACATTGGGTACTTTAAAATAGCATTTTAGTTGTAAAGTTCAGTAAGTGGTCCCTATGTGTCCCTAGCTCACCTTGACAACTAAAATTTTGATTAGTTTATACCGAGTTAGATCATTATACGTAAATATTTATTTCGTTTCATTGCAGTGAAGAACACAACTTAAGCCTCGAAAACTATACAATTTTAACAATTTTATTTTCATGCATTCTGGTGTGAACGCGAGACTTTAAGTTATGGTACCAAAGCTCGCTGAAAACTGAATCTGAGTTCCATTTTCTGTTATCCTACATCACGACACTGGGCAAACCATGCCAATAACGTTTTATATTACAATTTAGTTCTTAGTGCAATGGACCTTTCCGGTTTTAGCTATGCCCCGCCCATCTCTAGCTAAGCTTCACCCACATCTCGCTCGTGTTGTGATCGATCGATCTCTGAACACTCTGACTATCAATTTCCAAAAAACTACACAGGTAAGTTATTGAATATTTTGAAACTAATTTGACTGGGTGCTGTTGCCGCCCAAGGCAGCAACAGCGCCCAGTCAAATTAGTTTCAAAATATTCCAAAGCATGTTTATTAAATAGCAAAAAATTACAAAGATTCATACCAGGTGTCGGCTCTGAGATTTGATGACGGTCTATATGGCACCCTTTGTGACGTAATGATTGTGACGTAATCATACAGGCGCTGAGCTGATTATGACGTCATACGAGGTCAGATGATGGATGGATACTCTGGAAAAGTGAATTGCATGAGGGATCCGCATAACGTAATAATTATAGGCCATATTAACCCGTACTAAACAGATCTGTAGATGGGATATTTACCATCGTTCTTAATAAGTTGAAGTAGTATTCAGAAAATTCAAAAATCATTTAATTTAAGGTAAATATCACTGTTGTAATTGGCAAATAAAAAATAAATATTTTATTATTCTCGTTATTGAGACAAGTCTATTGCAATATGTTCACAGTAATGTCTTGTTAAAGGCAGTTAAAGGCAGTGCTGTGATAGGGTGTATATGTTTTGCAAACGGTTTGATAGTTGCAGTTATGACCACACATATGATATACAATCAAATCTTTTTATACATAGGATATAAATACTGTATTGATACGCTAAGAAATAAGCGAAATGCAACGAAAAACAGACATCCACATTGCGTCTATAGTCTGCAGACAACCTGAAGAATAGAACAAACTAAACTGGCATACAACTGAAACGCATGGACATTTCTGGTTAGGTGTATCTATATATGGCTCCTGTAGAGACGAATTGTGATTCTCTAGGACAGGTGATGGCCTCAAACTGCCATACTAAACTCCCATTCAAACAGAATCTAATGTGCTAATCATAGAAAATGGAATCTGCAAGGGTCTTAAGGAATGTCCATTTACGATGTGCAAATGCACGCTAAGAGAAGACATAATTTATCAAATTTACTACTGTCATTCTGTAGTAAATTTTCAAAATTTGCCTTATTCTGGCCTACCAATGAACACGGGATACAGTAGGTGGCCCTCAGAATGATGGTGCTTTTTGTAAAATGGTATGGAGCTCAAAAGAGAACAAAAGAGTTTGTCATCAAATAACTTGCACTTTAGCATGCCTATACTATCTGAGTAGTACAGTGGAAAATGCCTGCCTGGTGTTGTGTTTAATCTAAACAATTATGTTTGAACCCCTGCATTTTGAGGGGATTAGCGGTTACGTACCTGTAAGCAAAACCCTGAATGTTCTTGAGCATTGCCCATTTGATCGTTAAGACGGACTAAAACGGCCTTGAGAGATGTACATTTGCAGGAGAGAAGAAAGTTACTTTTCTAAGGTTACACAAATTCTTTCGGCCTGCAAAAAGTATTATTCGCTTGAAAAACATGACTGGTAAAAGGTTAATTGTTATGAGAAGCATTTCGACCGCTTTGAGGCGCTGTTGACACAAAAGAGGTTAAAGCTGACACATACTGAATTTTCAGATATTTCATATCCGAAATGTGCAACACATTTTTGCTACCATTAAAGGCGAGAGTGCGCAGGAGATGTTGTCATATATGGTGATATTAGCTTTAATAATTGTTATCCCAAACCATACAAGGTATCATTAAACAAATGCTCTTTTGCGTTTGAAGGCGAAAACCCTCGCTTGCAATACTAACCGTTACACGATCATGGAATCTATTCAGTTTTGACGATTGATTAATTGCGAACTTAAATCCCAGTCAGGTTCTTCTCACGAGCGCTAAGATTAAGGTCTCGTCCAATCCTGAGTTCGTTATAAGGCTGGTGAAATAAACACAATATCTTTATTTGATATTTTAACTTCCGGTTTAGTATCGATTTCCATTTCAGCGTTTGAAGACCGTTCCCGGCCCATTTGCTCCCCGAGTTCGTCCGTGGCACAAGTATATTGCGTTGTTTTGCCAGTCATTTCCGAATCGCGTCCTGTAGAATTCACACTCAGTTTCAAGTTGTGCACATGGACATTTATTTCGGGCTTCTCGTCTAATACGGTTAAGTGCTGATCACTTGACGTCACTTCCACAGATTGGCGTTTTTCACTGCCATCTACAATGACGTAACCCGGAAGGTTATGAATTTCTGGAACACTTGTTCGAGATAAAAGTGTTAACCTATTGTCGGGATTCCTTCGTTTGATAAGATTATCTGGTATTTCCACACAGATGTGCGAATCTTTCTGACTTACTAGTCGTGCATATTGATCAGACATGCGTGTGGTATACGTGAGGTTAACATCTTGTTCGTCGCCGCTATCATTATCTTCAACGACATTTGATAATGAGTGCATCGCTTGTGACGTGGGAGGTGGGTTCTTCAATGGGCTGATAGACATGGGCGTGTACGATCCACGGGCTAAAACAGCTAAGTTGTTTAGGACAGCGCGGGGTAATTCATTCTTGTTTGAGAAGTTTTTCAGGTCCATTTTGATGCTCAATGGGATGTTTTCCAGATCGTGTATTCCAAAAGTGAAGAACTCTGAAGGTACTGGTGATGTATAATGTAAATGCGTTAGTCGCGGTTGTGTGGTAGCTAAGGTATGTTCGCTCGGGACGTAAGTCGTTTCATGTTTGGGTTTAGCATCTAGATATATTTCACGGAACAATCGTTCGTTTTTCTCTACAGTCCAGTTGAAATTTGGATACAAAGTACGCGCATACTCCTTTGCTCTGGCCGTTTCGGAGTGAAGTGAACACGTGCCGTGGCTTAACGTAATAATAGGCATTCCGTTTCTTCTGTATAATGGCTTCACGAATGCATAGCCCGCGTGCAGTACATGTAGACGCGCCGGATCCACGTCTCTATATTCAGGTTGAACAGAGGCGGGTATTTTAGACTTAGAAACATCCTCAGATCGCGGCTTCTTATTAGGCTTTACCGACGATAGCCATATTGCTTGTGTTGGTTTTGTATTGGCTATAGTATGGGATAGTCTTTTGGGGACATAGAAGATTTCTGACGAAGAGGATGCCGGCTCGTATGGAACGCGAGGAGGAGGTGCAGTACTGTTAGTCAATCTTCGTAGTTTATGACATGGCGGGTGTTTAGACGTGACGTGTTCCATAATTGGTAAATAATCCAGGCCTAGTTTGCGCAACTGTATATACCGCGGTGCGTTGCTTTTACGCAACTTACGTTCTCTGTCTACAAGAAATCCTTTTACATTTTCTTTTATAACCGTTACATCACGCGAAATTGTCTGTTCAAACGTTTTTTCGCGAGATTTCCTACATTGTGTGTAATTTGAGTATCCTACCACGGTTTTATCTTGACATACTTTAGGCGGTTTACTAATAGAAAGTTCCCGCATGTAATAACAGACGTCATCTCGGCCTGAATCAATATTGCCCAGTCTCATTTTAAAGGGAGGTAACTGAAGTTGGTTCGTTTTATTCACTGTCTCGTTATAATCTCCCATTATGCTGAGCGCTTGCGCTTTCGGTAAATTACGGACCTTTACCTGGAGTTCCGGAAACCGAATATCATCTGGTTTGCTAATTTTAGAGTCTGTCATCTCTGCTGCTATCGACCAAGGAGCGCGCCCATCGAGGCCTACGAAGGGTTTCTTCGCTGTCAGCATGGTGAGCCAAAGGTTTGGACAGTCGTCGATGTAATCTCTTTGGTTAACACCTTCTCCTTATTTTCGAATCTGAAGTGAAAAGTTCACATGGATCATTCTATTTATAAATAGTAAATTAATTCATGACATTGCTTATTTTAGATTCAGCTGATTTAGAAAAAAACATTATGACATATTGCTTCTTGCACTTTTTTATGTTTACGTTCTCTGTCCACAAGAAATCCTTTAACATTTTCTTTTATAACCGTTACATCACGCGAAATTGTCTGTTCAAACGTTTTTTCGCGAGATTTCCTACATTGTGTGTAATTTGAGTATCATACCACGGTTTTATCTTGACATACTTTAGGCGGTTTACTTTTTTATGTTTTAAAAATAAATGTCCATGGGCGAAATACGCGTTAACAACATTGGGCACAGGCCAGATAGGCCAGCTATGTCAATGTATTTCGTTCGTTGGGCCAGATCAATATTTCATTCCCTCAAATCAAGTTCTGCATCAATAAGAAACCAAAATCACATCGGCATTGCGTCTATACAGGCCAAAAAACGCTAGCTTCTTCACGATGTAAAATATTAGGCTCTGCAGAGCCTTACATATTTTGATAGTAAATTGAAAGGTAGCTGTTGCAGTCAAATTTGTTTCAAATTATGTAGCCGCTTTCCTATATAGTTGTCTTGAAATTGTGGCGCTGGTGTTTCAAGCGTTAACGGGTTATCAATGCTTAAGATAAGTATATTGATGAGTATAACAATATGAGCGTCAGACGCCAGAGCAGACCCGTCACAAGGTATAGTATTCGAGATTGTTCCTATTATATTTTAAAACTGAACTAAATTAACTGCGTACCATCTTTCGTCACTCTCCTCCATCAGCTCACCAGTACATTCCGTCTTTTGATTGGCCATTTGAATTTTAAACATTAGGCCTAGCATTAAACCCAGAACTGAATTCTGAATTAGAATAAACCACAATTAGTGAAATTTACAATCACCCGTATTACTGCCACAGACTCGTTGTGCTGTGATGTTTACTGGAACAAAACTCTAAACCATTCCTTACTCAATTCCTTCACCGTTCTAATATATCTACACTCATTTCCTGGTGGCAAGCAATTCTAAGTACCCCTCTATAAAACTGTTTTTATTTGATCGCAATCTCAATTCAAATCACGTCAGCCTGGAGCAACAGCCACAAATAGCAATGATTATTAAATCTTAATACCATGTCCTATGTCGTAAGTCAGTTTTACGTACGCATACTGACTGGATAGAATTTCTTGACGTGACTATGCAGACTAATATTGATATTGGCATTAGCCTTTATATCGGAGCTTTGACTTCTGTCCAAACAAGCAATTGACCATTGTCACGTAAAGTAGATTTGTAAATATATGTTCATACTAAGGCTGTGATAATCCATAATTATCCACACTTAAAGTCCTGTTTTTGGACGATCATTCAGACATAATAATAATAATAATAATAATAATAATAATAATAATAATAATAATAATAATAATAATAACAATAATAATAATAATAATTATTATTATTATTATTATTATTATTTTTATTATTATTATTATTATTATTATTATTATTATTATTATTATTATTATTATTATTATTATACAAGTATTGACGTCATAATGAACTACGTCACATATATGTTGACGTCGCAATCACAATTGACATAAATGCTCAGTCATAAACCTGGAATAGTCCGTCAAGTGGACAAGCTGTACAAATTGTGTGTCTATTATCCAATGCACATTCTGTTGAATATTTTGAAACCGATTTGTCTGGGTGCTGTTGCTGCCAACAGCACCCAGTTAAATTAGCTTCGAAATAGTCAACAGCTTACATACATAGTTTTCTGGAAACTGAGATTCAGGGAGTTTGGGGTGCGATCAATCCCAACACCGACAAAGAGTGGGCGGAGCTTAGCTAGAAATGGGCGGGGTATAGCTAAAAGTTAATTCAGCCGTTGTCAGAGGGTTTGGCTCTTACCGTATTCTATCTTTCAGGCAATCACATTACCTATTACAAGCAGTGCTACCTATCTTTATCGTCTTGGGCATGAAGACACAAACATATAATCATATTAGATCTTCTGTTTGTGCAATGCAAAGAGTTAGTAATGGAGGACCACAGTATTAGCTATGACCCGACAACCTCTAGCTAATCTACACCGACCCTTCGCCCGTGCTGTAATTGATCGATCCTTGCGCTCCCTGACTAGAGTGGTGGGTGGTGGGGAGTGGTGGTGGGGTGGGACGGGGGCAGGCATGGTTATGACAGAAGGATGATCTGAACATCCCCTCTCCTGCCCAAACCTCACATGTTACAAACGCAGTGATTGGCTGAAAGCATCCCCAACAATCATACCTAAATGTCACATTCTAAATGCGGCATTTGTTTGAGCAGGTAAAACTGTTTCTGTTTGTGTAATTTTCAGTTCTAGGAACGTAACTTTATATAAGCTAAGTATTTCAAGGATATCCCCACATCGTATAATATGTTGAATTAGGCATAGTAATACATGTTCAATGCGCAAGACTGGTGTCATACTTGTGTTTTACGTAAAACGTGCGGGTGGAGTGAGGATGCTTCGAACAAAGGGATTGTCCATACAACTCGTTCTAATTCCTGAATCTCACGTTATGAACTCCACGATTAGCTGAAAACATCGATTTTAGATACCATCTTTTAAATGAACTGAAGTGCGGTGTTTAGTTAAATAGTTTAGGACCGATGGACAAACCTAATCCATGGGTGTCAGAACCACCCCTACTAAAATTGATGTTTCTTTCTGACTTCCCATTCAATGACCGACCAGCGTGTCAGTTACATCTTGGCTATTAATTGTCCAATAATTTTTCTGAAATTTTTTTTCTACTTAAAATATGCATTTTGAGTGCAAAATTGGTTATGTCCGTAAGTACCCCCACATCTTGTCCAAAACATCCCTATCATAGATTGATGGTTCAGAGAGTATACAGGCTGACAAATACCTTACAATATACAGATATAAGTTTGGTAAGACACATGTATGCAGCCAAGATGGTACGCTTTACTGGGATACAGTTTTAAAGTTCTCTCACTCAATTGATTAATGACTAGGATGACGAACCATTCCCGCTCTCCCCTATCAATTTTCAGAAAACTATAAGGTAAACCTTTGAATATTTTGAAACTAATTTGACTGGGCGGTGTTGCTGTCTATGGCAACAACAGCGTCCAGTCAAATTAGTTTCAAAATATTGAATAGCAGGTAAAGACATACAATTCGTACAACAATGCTTACTCCGTCATCAATGAACCTTTCCAAGTTTATCCATATATCATATGACTTGTAAGATGACGTCATAATCATGACGTCATGAGTGATTTGATATAGTCCGTATTTAACGCTTAATAGTCTGACACGTTGTATGAGTTGTATGGCTTTACCGTTTAATAAAGATTCCGTTGCAACAGGCGGCAACAGCGCCCAGTCAAATTAGCTTCAAAATATTTAACAACTTACCTGTATAGTTTTCTGGAAATTGATATTCAGGGAGTTCCGAGATCGATCGATCCCAACACGGAAGAGGTGTGGGTGGAGCTTATCTGGAGAGTGGTGGGGTATAGCAAAAACTGGAAAGCCCCATTAAGCGTGCGTGGCGGACTTATATTCGTCATTCATTACGTCATTGATTATGGCGTCATCATACATTTCACGTAGTTGACTATGACGTCATATGATTGATGGATAAACTGGAAAGTTCCATTACCTCTCCGGGATGCGGAATTCGTTAAGAGTGTAGCTTTCGTGACCATGTCGGTCACTTTTTCAGCAGCAACTCACGTTCGCTGAATAAGTCACTCTAGTCAGTTCTTGTGGAGTCTGTGACAGCATTGATGGGTAGACTGCTGGTATGCAGTATCGGTAGCCCTCGTCTTGGTTGATAATCGGCTTGTGTTTATAAATTCCAATATCCTTCTTGACGGCGATCTGTCACTCAATGCTGTCTAGTGACTCCACAAGAACTGACCAGAGTGACGTAGCCAGCGACCGTCAGTTGGTGCTGAAGAAGTGACCGAGATAAACTACAATCAAACACATTACAATGTCCCGGAGAGGTAACTAATTTACCTTATTATGAATTATCGTGGAGCCTGGGACCAACATTTTTTAACAGTTCTGTTTCTGTTTTATCCTGAATTATCAACCTGCTGTAACGGTCGCGTCATTGCTCCATTGCTCTGCTTCCTGCGTGTTCACTCCCTGAACAGGTGCTTCTGGAGCATGTTACTGTTTAACACAGCACCCCTGTTTCCATTAAACACACGTATTTGTCAGCCATTTAAAACCCCCGGCAGAATATAGAAATTTCCACTTTTTTCGGCAGCAAGTTTAATTCGATGTAGTTCACGGCTTTCGACTCGTAGTAGAGAGGAGCGAGTATAATGAGAACGTGTACAGAATGCGATAATGCCGCCAACTTAAATCTCTATTTGTTAAGTCCTTCATGTTGGTTTTATGTCAGGCAATAAAGCCGCATTATATACAAATGTAATGATCTGCATTTTAGCGCCTTTGAACATTTGATATTATGAGATTTCTTCCTACCTGTTAGACACGACGTGAGATTAGCAACATGTATGCCTTTTTAATGCCCAGTCACGCAGTATGTGTCGCGAAGAAGCGTGGTGTGTGTATGGGAGGATTTGGATGGACGGTGCCCAGAATACAATCAGGCGCCATATGTGATGTCCCACCCATCCAGCCCCCTTAATTAGTGATACATGTTTAATGTTAAATGTTCATCCTAATTTATAGTGCAGTAATGATGTAGGAAAAAGGTCACACATAGAACGTGACAAATATCAGAGACGTAACTGTACTTACAAGTCATGTTCCTTAGCTTAAATTCGGACACCTTGCCCTAATTACCGCCGATCCAATTCAGCCAATTTGAAATGAGCTTGCGTGACGACAGCGAGTCCATATAAATATTAGGTCAAATATGAAAACTTACCATGTAGGCTATACAGAGTGGTAAAGGAAGTGAGTTCCGCAATGCAGTGGCGAAAGACCTTCCATCTGGGTCGGAAATGCACGTTTACACTATGTAAAAAGGCATTCATGCAATGTTCCGCGAACTGGTTCAACCTATGGTGAAGATGAAATTCTGGTGATGTTTCCCTCACAATACTGATTCATGCTACATCGATGTGGTCCGGGAGGTCATGAACGCTTATAGCATATACTTTCACATGTGGCCCGGGAGGTCATGTATGCTTATAGCAGATACTTTTACATGTGTTCCGGGAGGTCATGAACGCTTATAGCAGATACTTTTACATGTGGTCCGGGAGGTCATGAACGCTATAGCAGATACTTTTACATGTTGTCCGGGAGGTCATGAATGCTTATAGCAGATACTTTTACATGTATTCCGGGAGGTCATGAACGCTTATAGCAGATACTTTCACATGTGGTCTGGGAGGTCATGAACGCTTATAGCAGAAACTTTCACATGTGGTCTGGGAGGTCATGAACGCTTATAGCAGATACTTTCACATGTGGTCCGGGAGGTCATGAACACTTATAACATATACTTTCACATGTGGTCCGGGAGGTCATGAACGCTTATAGCAGATACTTTCACATGTTGTCCTGGAGGTCATGAACGCTTATAGCAGATACTTTCACATGTTGTCCGGGAGGTCATGAATGCTTATAGCAGATACTTTCACATGTTGTCCGGGAGGTCATGAACGCTTATAGCAGATACTTTCACATGTTGTCCGGGAGGTCATGAATGCTTATAGCAGGTACTTTTACATGTGGTCCGGGAGGCCATGAACGCTTATAGCAGATACTTTCACATGTTGTCCGGGAGGTCATGAATGCTTATAGCAGGTACTTTCACGTGTGGTCCGGGAGGTCATGAACGCTTATAGCAGATACTTTCACATGTGGTCCGGGAGGTCATGAACGCTTATAGCAGATACTTTCACATGTGGCATGGGCGGTCATGAACACTTGTAGCTGATACCTTTACATGTAGTCCGGGAGGTCATGAACGCTTATAGCAGATACTTTCACATGTGGTCCGGTAGTGAACGCTTATAGCCGATACTTTAAGGTAACCGTGGTGACCTGGCAAAGATGGTCTATGTATGGCCATGTTCTGCGAATGCCACCGACCACGCTTCCACAGAACGCATTGGGATTTACTTGGAGCTAAGAACTACAAAGCATATAGAGGATGCTACGGCACAGCCCTGCTAAACATGGTACGTACCAATCTGAAAGAAGCAGGCCTGTGTATACTGAGAACCAAAAAGCCCTGGGGTGTTAGGAACTGTTTCTAAGGAGCAGAAACTGTGGCCAAATAAATAGTAGGATTGATTACAGCTGTCTGCCGATGTCATCATAGACGTGTTCCATTGCGTGGGTGATGATGATGATGATGATGATGATGGTGCTGGTGGTGGTGGTGGTGGTGGTGGTGGTGGTGGTGGTGGTGGTTATGATGATGATAACGACGAGGATGACGATGGATGATGATGATGATGATGATGGTGGTAGTTGTTATAATGACGGCGATGACGATGATGATGATGATGATGATGATGATGATGCTGATGCTGATGATGGTGGTGGTAGTGGTTATGATGACGATGATGCCGATGACGATGGATGATGATGGTGGTGATTATGATGATGAAGATGACGATGGATGATGATGATGATGATGATGATGATGATGGATGGATGAAGATGATGGTGATGGTGATGATGATGATGATGATGATGATGACGGTGATGATAATGATGTTGATGATGAAGATTACATTCTTTGGGGTCTGATCGCAAACCACTTAACAAGTTGATGTTGTGGCGTCCTTTGCGTGCCTGGTACCTGTTAGCACCTACCACTGTAAATTCCAATGCTTCTGGGCAGGAATATTTTCTGGAATTCAAAGCACATGTTCGAAGATAGACAATCTCTATTGATCTACCCTCACAGCCAGTGGCTCTGTGTTACACAGTTTGTAGAGGGCTACATTTGATATTAGACTGTATGGCCAGCGATGATTTATAATTACTCGCAGATGTCTGCGGTGACATGCATTAAGTTTGTTCAAGAGGGCTTTGGAGCTGTCCAGCTATTGCAATTTTATAGCACTATGGGAATAAATCTGATGTATCATTATATACTTGCATCTTGACTTTCACGGGGATGTTAGATCCACGAATCCATAACTTCCAAAAGAGAGCGGCGATATTTCCTGTTACACAGCGGGTTCCAATGTCAGTAGAGGTACAGTGGGTGGAGCCACAGATTCTGTTCTTCCCCCACTTGATCAGTTCCCCCGATGGGGTGGGTGGAGTGGTACCATCATCATTCATTTCTGGGGTGTCGAATGCGTATACGTGAGTGAACTTCATTCATGAAGAGGTGTGCAGCTTTGAGCTGTTCTGCAGCTATTGGAAGTAATGTATTATGGGGACATTTTTTTCTGGTCAATAAAGTCAACATCATCTGCCTGCTCTATCTTTAGCGACATACCTATCATTGAGATTGGAGAGTTAGAGTGTTCTCGAACAGATGGTAATCATGCAGCGAGTTAGCAAGTGAATAGAACCGGTCATAACTTGTGAGGAAAGCATTGATTTGATGTGAACATGGTGTGTTGTGGTTGTCAATAAGAGTCGTAGTACGTCGTCACCGTAGCCAGCTTGATTGAGAAATTGAAGGATCATCGGTCTCTTGATGGTATCAAATTCACGTGGCATATCGATTCCCATCTTTTCAATTCCAAGCTTTGCATCTGTTGTTGGTTTTGAGTGCTGTGACTGGCTTTCAAACGTAGGTAAATGTTCGCCTTCTTTATCAGTGAACTGATCTGTTAACCATTCCTTGATTGTTTCAACCTCTCGCTTGTCAGAGACCATGAAGTGACTGACCAACACAGTTATGTCTAGCGAGTGGTTCTTGTCGAGTGCTGGTCTTTAATGCTTTGCTTGCTCTGACTATATTTCGAAAATCATCGGTGGGGGTGATCTCGTTTAGGCCTACCAGGTCATCTGTTCGTTAAATGGTGAATTCTTTCAATGGTTCACTTCGGCAATGATCTTATTGCGATTCTGTCTTAGTTCTGTTTGGTGTTCATTTCGACTGCTTGGATAAATACGTAGTCACCGTATTTTCTGTTGAGGTGACTCATTAACATAGGATTTACTTTGGTTGGTATTCCTCGCTACATTGCTGTTTCTAGCAGCTGATGTCTCCACACATTTAAGACTTTACTTAGGATTTCGTTTGGTTTTAAACCTGGCCATCTCTCTGCCCAATTACTGTTTTCCAATAAGATGCCTGGATGGCCTCATTATTAGTTAGTTTTGAGAGCTCATGGTTGACCTTGGATTTTTGTGTTGGGGGTCGTTGGTAGATGAGGCACATTTGATAACTTCGTAATCGAGTAATCACTGGTTTGTGGATGGAATTAACGCATGTCCCACCGTATAGTCGTGCGTCTCAGAGTAAGGTCTTTGCATTCATCGTGTACATTATGTAGTCAATCTGATTAAAGATTGCGTTTGTAGTTTTATTTTTTCTTGGCTGTGTGTCATGTTCATATTGTTCGACGAAGGCAGGGATGGGGTTGGGTTTTGGAGGTGGGGTGGGGTGGGGTGGGGATTGCTTAAAGGCCGTGTTTGCTGCATATAGGCCATAAGTGCAGCCGTGTTTACTTTTCTGAGTTTGTGGTTGAAGTCACCACATATGAAGAGTTGCCATCTTCACAGAATGTTGATAGTTGTGCGCAATTGTGTATTGAAGGGTCGATACGTGATCTCTTAGCAGTTGGGCCATATTGCATTCACAATGCGACATTTAGTGGTAGTGCCGTTATGGCTAGGTTAATAATTGCAATACGTTAACTGACGTATGAAAATCTGAGAACAGGGTCCATATGTCTTGGGCCAATTACAAAACCTATGCCTCTGCGATTTCCTTCTTTCTGTTCGAATAGAATTCGTTTATGACCTGTCTGCAAGATGTTTTCTGGTTGAGTTGATGCTTTTGTTTTTAGGATAGATGCGATATCAATGTTTTAGTAATCGCAATTTCTACCCAGGATTTCTCTTTTCGATGAGCTGGCTAGACTGTAAACGTTCCACGTGGCGTCAACAAACTTGAATGGAGGTGGCGGTTCTCGAGGTTGAATTGTTTGGTTGAGGAAAGTTAGACATGATCAGGTAATAAGCGGTTGTCGGTTCGCAAATCTTGATGACGAGAGTGTTCCAGAAGACATTGATGGAGGAGAGCGTGTGAAGGTGCCATCATCTCATCCACATTATTCATCCTAGGGGATCAGATATCGTGCAGAGAGTGCACCTTGAAGATATCGTGCATAAAGTGAAGATATCGTGCAGAGAGTGCGTCTTGAAGATATCGTGCAAAGAGTGCGTCTTGAAGATATCGTGCAGAGAGTGCACCTTAAAGGTATCGTGCAGAGAGTGCACCTTGAAGATATCGTGCAGAGAGTGCACCTTGAAGATATCGTGCAGAGAGTGCACCTTGAAAATATCGTGCAGAGAGTGCACCTTGAAGTTATCGTGCAGAGAGTGCACCTTGAAGATATCGTGCAGAGAGTGCACTTGGAAAATATCGTGCAGAGAGTCCACCTTGAAGATATCGGTCAGAGAGTGCAGCTTGAAGATATCGTGCAGAGAGTGCACCTTGACGGTATCGTTCATAAAGTGAAGATATCGTGCAGCGAGTGCACCTTGAAGATATCGTTCATAAAGTGAAGATATCCTGCAGAGAGTGCACCTTGAAGATATCGTGCAGAGAGTGCACCTTGAAGATATCCTGCAGAGAGTGGACCTTGAAGATGTCGTGCAGAGAGTGCACCTTGAAAATATCGTGCCGAGAGTGCACCTTGAAGATATCGGTCAGAGAGTGCGCCTTGAAGATATAGTGCAGAGAGTGCAGCTTGAGGATATCGTGCAGAGAGTGCACCTTAAAGATATCGTTCATAAAGTGAAGATATCGCGCAGCGAGTGCACCTTGAAGATATCGTTCATAAAGTGAAGATATCGTGCAAGAGAGTGCACCTTGACGATATCGTGCAGAGAGTGCGCCTTGAAGATATCATGCAGAGAGTGCGCCTTGAAGATATCATACAGCGAGTACACCTTGAAGATATCGTGCAGAGAGTGCACCTTTAAAGATATCGTGCAGAGAGTGCACCTTGAAGATATCGTTCATAAAGTGAAGATATCGTGCAGAGAGTGCACCTTGAGGATATCGTGCATAAATTGAAGATATCGTGCAGAGAGTGTGCCTTGAAGATATCGTGCATAAAGTGAAGATATCGTGCAGAGAGTGCACCTTGAAGATATTGTTCATAAAGTGAAGATATCGTGCAGAGAGTGTGCCTTGAAGATATCGTGCACAAAGTGAAGATATCGTGCAGAGAGTGCACCTTGAAGATATCGTGCATAAAGTGAAGGTATCGTGCAGAGAGTGCGCCTTGAAGATATCGTGTATAAAGTGAGTCGCGTAGAAAATGAGTCAATATATAGAAGTAAGACAGTCTTGTGTTGCGAGTGGAGAAAGGGAATGCGGGAAAGCAGGAATACTTCTTCAGGTGACTAGATTTCCCAAAGAAATTCAATTCCTGGGTCGTTGTGGAAGTCATTGAACCGATACCCTAGCAGCCTGGATTCCACTGATAACGTTGAAACCATAAACATTATTGGTAGTTTCAGAATTTCTACAGAGTGAAGACGTCCAGAGAAAAGGTCATTTATCTAGCTTAAGTGACGTGAATATGACGGTCGGTGACTTAGCATTGGGCTCAGGGACTGTCACCCTATTCAGATATTACGCTATGATACAGAGTGGATAACTTATATTACGTGGTCATAAAATAGGCGAGGGCCGATCGGTACGATGAAGGCCAAATTGTGTGCGTACCTTGGAATGACGGCAAGGATGTTGATACTCTAGGGGTATTCCAACCTCGGGCAACTGTGCATCATCTGGTACACAATCACGTTGCTAGTGTGCCATGCCACTCAAGTCTAACGTGGTGTAGAACTCCTTGCCTCTTCCTCCCACCCGCCTACATACTCACGCACCGACATAGCCACCAGTCTATCTATTCGCCTTGCCAACCATCCGCCTAAACCATCCACCAACAAACTATCCCCCACACGCACGCACGCACGCACACGCACGCTCACTCACTCACACACACTAGCAGGCAGGCACACATGCCAGCGACCAACTCATCATACAGCCACCCAAAATGATATGGTTTATTCTCTGAACTGTACACAGTTATGGAGATACATAATATTTTAATATTATACATTTGTATATATATATGTACAAATGTATAATATTAAAATATTATGTATCTCCATAACTGTGTACAGTTCAGAGAATAAACCATATCATTTTGGGTGGCTGTATGATGAGTTGATCGCTGGCGTGCGTATAATATAAATATAATTCTCTCAGCATGCATTATTGTTATTGTTCTACGGTGTGTTAATGGACATTGCCAATTTAGCCATCCATCATATGACGTCATGATCAACTACGTGTAGTATAGATGACGTCATAATCATTACGTTATGACTGGCTCGATTTAGTTCATCTTGAACGCTAGTCTAGTTCGACGTGTTGTAGGAATTGTATGTCTTCACCATTTAATATACATTTAATATACATTCTGTTGGATATTTTGAAACCAACTTGGCTGGACGCCGGTGTTGCTATGGCAGCAACAGCATCCAGTCAAACTAGACCCAAAATATCCAACAGCTTACCTATATAGTCTTCTGGAAATTGATAGTTAGGGCATTGGAGGATCGATCGATCCCAACATGGCCGAAGCGTGGCTGGAGCTTAACTATGGATGGGTGGGGCATAGCTTAATCTGAAATGGTTCACTTAAGACATTATAAGTGTTACGTGTGCCAGTGAATGAACCTTTCCAATTTATCCATCTATCATATGACGTCATATGGCGTCATAATCAATTAAGTGTCGTGTAGGATGACGCCATTTGACACAATGTTTTGGTGGCTAATCAACCAACAACTTTCCGTCAAATTGTTTTCAAAATATTCAGCAAATTTAGAGCTATTGCCAATTGACATTAATTGTCCGGTGGCTTGCAGCAGTACAGTTAATATGACCACGTCTATATTATGTTGGTGGATACATATAGGTAATGTCTAAATATGCAGCCTTTATAATTACGATAGGAGCATCAGCTGAGATATATGGAAATATGCTTTCAATTAACCCAAGGCCAATAACCCCGAACACACTAACGCAATAAAGTTTTTACAGTAATCTCCCTTGATTAATAGAATGCGTATGTAAATCGATTTGGCATCTATGTTAGACTTAACGCTATCGTAAGCCAATTAAACCAACAAATTAGGCTAAGGAAAATGCTCCGTGTTCTCCAGCTAAGAGCCGATCTGCAATCTTGTATTGAGATGTTACGTCAAAATTCGCTTTACATACAGGAATAGCCACGTAATACATTTTAGTCGATCCGCGCTCGTGGAGTCGATAGTTTGCAGCGTGCTAATTCATAGAGCAAGTTGGTTGTTACCATAGCTTTAATAACTGCAGCATATCTATGACGATGTTGTTGTTTTTAGATCATGTGGCCTGAAAGGTCAAGTGAGCTCATGCCATGGTGACCGTCCGTCGTGTATCCGCCCGTCATCCGTCCGTCTTCCGTCCGTCGTCCGTAAACTTTTCCTTTAAACGACCTCTTCTTAAGAACCACTGAGCCATTTTCAATTATATTTGGCAAGAAGCATCCCTAGGGCATAGGGATCAAGTTTGTTCAAACGAAGCCGATCGGCGTGTTTGGCAGCCATATTGGATTTTTTTTTGATGGATTTTGAAGCCGAAAATGGTTTTGTGTATTCTAATGTCAAATCTGCCATTTTCAAAACGACCCAGACGTATATATACTGGTTTGGCGTTTTGTTAGCTTACTAAAATACTTACCACTCAATTCACTGTTTGCTATAAGTCACCTGACTTAGATATCTCAGAAAATTTTAACCTATTCATTCCCATGGTGTGGGTTCCCTTGAAACAAGGTTAGCAGAGATACATCCCTCCATTGGGTAGTCTTGATAGTATCTCTTTAACTCTAAAGCAGTCATTGCTCTAGGGAACCGGTTCCTCTATTCCTATAGAGAACATATAAACGAGTCTGTGAGCATGCGCACTTATGCTACTATGCATGCGACCGAGTCCAAGCCGTCATTAATTAATTCCACAAATTTTTAATAATGATTTGCAATTTAACGATGCGGGGTGGCCGAGGTGGGCCACAGTGAATTGAGTGGTAAGTATTTTAGTAAGCTAACAAAACGCCAGACCAGTATATATACGTCTGGGTCGTTTTGTAACACAACAAAAATACTAAGCCACTCAATTCACTGTTTGCTAAAACATAGAATTGGTCAGAGCCCAAATACTAGGTGGGTTGGTAAATTGCAAATCAGGAATGAAAGGTTAATCACCAAAAATACTAAAATCAACTAAATCGCCGAAGTGCTGAAAGAGCACGAACAAACAAATGTTCTAAATAAAATACAATAATATAATGATAATTAGAAAATATCAGCAAAGAGAATTTCAAAACAGCCGTGAGATGGTGAAGAAGACGGCTGACTAAAGAATCTAGGCAATTGAGCCTAGGTTTGAGTGGCGAAACGAGAAATGTCAGATTGTGAATTGAATCTGATCTTTCAGATAAAAATAATGTAGAATCTGACATTTATACTGCAACTTACATAATGTCGTCCACTGATAGATCTGCTTAGAATGCGAAGGAGAAGGCCATACCACGAACATCGTGTGCCTTAACACAAACTGAGTGTCTCCTGGAGATACATTCTAGTGTCAATTAATGGTGTCTGTAATCCAGTTGATGAGATGCGTGCTTACTAAACAAATTCGCATAAGTAATCTGAACGGTAGATCTGCATAGAATGCGAAGGAGAAGGCCATACCACGAACATCGTGTGCCGTAACACTTACTGAGTGTCTCCTGGAGATACATTCTAGTGTCGATTAATGGTGTCTGTAATCCAGTTGATGAGATGCGCTCTTACTAAACAAATTTGCATAAGTAACCTGAACGGTGTTTCAAAAAGATCTTTTAAATTGGGCATAGTTTTCGGAAAGGATTGAAAACAATTAATTAGGTTTTATATATATAAGATCTCTTCAAGGGCAAAGAATGAGGCCAGATCTCCTACCACCTAGAAAAGATCATTCACAAAAAGAATATGAATATCAAAATGCCATCTAACAAACGTGGCCGCTAGTACAAAAAGAATGATTTCAGAGTTATACAATTAAACAGATGGACCCAAGAATGAATTAATAGAGGAATTTATTATAGGTATTTGCCTTTGTGCTATACCCTAAAAATACCGGTACCATGGATAAATGATGTAAATACTTAATAACTCTCAAACCGGCTTCTAGAAAATAAAGAAGGATAGATGCTACTCTCAAACCGGCTTCTAGAAAATAAAGAAGGATAGATGCTAGTGAAAACGATAACACCACCCCAGCATACAGGGATTTAAATCATCAAAAAATATCCCATGAATCTATGACTTGATGATGGGATGCAGAATCGGGCGAGATAATGTGCTGTTCTAACAACCATTTGAAAACCTTAAATATACTCTGGTAAATTCTCCTGTAACAGATAGTTTGAATTGATTAAGAATACTAAAGTTCAGACAAAAAATCAATTTCTGAAAAACAGGTCTCTTGGAAAATACCATATATACATATTGAAGATTTGTGGAATGATGAACTGAAAGCTGCTGTTAAACGAGATAGAAAATCAGCAAAATTGGTAAGACGCTTTGGATTTCCACAAAGAGGACTACGAGATCCACTGAATAACTCTCATTGGGCCAAGCAGGAGTGATTAAAGGGATAATACATTCTGCTGACAAAAGTTCTTAAAGACAATTGTACTAGAAACCGCTGACAAAAGTTCTTAAATACAATTGGCACTAGAAAGTTAAATTGAAGATAATTAAACAAAATGTGAAATCTATGACTGGGCCAGAGCATCTACCGCCAGAGCCTAGCCTGGAGGAAGAATATGAACATCAAATCTGGACACTATACTGAGTAGAAACTTAATGGGATGTAATAAATGAGCTACAAGGAAAATCATTCTACCTGGAATGTGAGCTGCTGAAAGTTTTCCTGACATCTCCACCGCAGGAGGAAGACCAAGACTCCAGACAAAATATGATAACCTCAACTGCCCTGCTTGTTGATGAAGGTCACTACTGTAGAAATGACTGCATGAGCAGATAGGTGCTTGTGAAAGAGACAATATCCCTTCATTCTCCAATATTCCAGAGTATTGAAGAGGAATACTAGAGTATTAGTTCCTGTTCCAGTTCCTGAAAAGGAAGAGAGTAGTAAGACTACTTTATCTGATTCCATAGACACAAGAACGAGAGGAAATTCTATAGCGATCCCCTCCCCCAAACACGTAAGAACAAGACATCAAACTGGACCTGCAGATGGATAAACTGGTGAATTGGTACCGATGACACCCAGCGAATGAAAATGCAGTGTATGCAGACGTGGTGAGGGACAAAATTCTGAATTACCAGACTTGACCTTCGTACACAAAACTGACTCCATTCGGCCCAAATTTTAACACAATTAAGCAACCTTCCAAGCCAGAGGAATCCCAGACTGGCTATGATGTAATTAAAAGAACCCAGATCCAGTTAGGATCAATTCTGTATATATAGAAATATCAGAAAACACTGTCCCTTATCCTTGACGAGACCAGTGATGACTAGGCAAAATGACTCCATGTCCATAGTATTCCTTTCATCGATGAACTCCATTTCTGAGACAACATAGCAGGAAAAGAGTTGAATATAAAACGATTGACTATGTAATTTTTGTCTCAAACAGTATCAAAGCAGCCATGGGTTCCAGACAAAATAATTCCAAAATATACAACAGAATTAGTATTAAATCATGAAGTGTAAATTTTTTGAAAGTTGTCAGAAAAGGATAAATATATGAGTTGAAGATAAGAGCCGAGACCCAATAAAAGATGATCTGCCAGCACCTCATAATCCTTAAAGTCTGGATTCTGCCATTCCTCCACTGTATCCTACTTGAAAAGAGCAGAAAATTATTGATCAGGAACAGAAGCAGGACTAATGTCAAAGGAGACCAACATGGTTTGATAGAAAAAAGGGGGATTCAATGACTACATTGATTGTACCTTATATGTAGGAAATCTGCTACCTAAGACATGCATGAGGCTAGCTATACCCATCCCATCCCTGATAGAGTAGAGATTATATAGAAGCGCTTAAGCATGACAGCTAGGACCAGAATAAACCTGCAGAATCTTATTTTACAAATCTAATTTTAAAACAAAGCTAGTATGATACGAGCCCAATTGTTAATATCTTTATCAGATGATTAAACAGGAAAGAAGTCCATCAAACCTGTGACCAGATCAATGATGGATAAGGACAAAGGACTGAAACTACACAGAAGGGTGAAAGGGAAAAACCATATTCCACAATCCATGCGAAGGCAATAATCCAATCATCTTGGTTAGGCCCCCTTGAGGAATATATTTAATAATGCCTGGGAAAGTTAGAATTTAGAAGAATAAAAAATAGGCTTGAATAGATAAGGCTGAGAATACATCTCCATATGACAATAATAGAAATAGACATATCCCTAGACAAATAAAAAGATCAAAATTTCTATTGAACTCGAGAAAGGAGCGGTGTAAATCTTGATAAGACAAAAAAGATTTTGTTATTGTGACAAGCTTACATTCACCCATAGATATGCTTCATCATGGCGAGGGATCCTACTGATAGAAAAGAGACTGAAAACTATGTTAAAAATAAATCAGGCCAGATATGATACTAAAAGATAGCAAACCACTATTCACAATTAAAATAATAAGGTCTGACGCACTTATTTGCAGATTGATATTAGGAGAATCGAAAAATGATTGATTCCAATTTTTTGAGAGAACAGGTCGAAAGATGGAGGCTGATAGGAAGAGAGTAATACATGAGAATATTCAGGAGCAAAACGAATTCTAGTGAAATCAAAACGACAAAAGCACTGCTAGGATCATAAGAAAAAATTAAATCATTCCTAGAAGATAAATGCGAAGAGTTGGGTGTACACAAGGTTTCGAAGGATGAGGATAATTGGATGGTTCAGCCATTGCACTACGAGCAACTAATAAAGAATTAAAGAATTAAAAATAAGAGCCCCTGAAATAGGGCATTTAAACTGTCAAGTGATTTAGAAACAAACAATACCAGCAAAACAACAGAAGTGATTTGATTTGGCATACCTAAACCAGAAGTTTAATTATAATCAGGTGCTATGCCATAAAAATTGAGAGTTATAATCTAGGTAATAATACTGAGCACAGGACAATTAGGCCTCATGGTCATCTCTTCTTCATTTATCTCCATGCCTGTGCCGTCACTTCTAGTCATGGGTTGCGTGTACGGTGTAGTCATACATTGGCTTGACTATGCCAAAGCCTACATAAACCATTTTCGAATGTTTTAAGAGATGGTGTGGAAACAACATGTTCAGACCAACACTTCACAGTTTACACACCCCTTAGAGAGAAAATTTGTCTAACTAGGTTAGTTCTCCCCCTCTTCTGGTAGACTTTCAGATGATTTCCACGAGTAATAGTCCATTTGCAAGCAGAATGTTATATTTGACTATAACAATTAATCGATTGAGAGCCGATAGAATGATCCATCATAGCCTGGGTACGTGGTCTATATATCAAATTTCACCCAAGTTAAGTACCCGCAGAAAGAATTTCCAAAATGATGAGAGATTAGATTATACATTAAGTAGGGAAAAACGCCATCTTAGGGCTAATAAAAGTGGCTGATAGTCAAGAACCTTCCTGATCCAAAGGCTATGCTTGCTACTAAAACACTGAGATCAACACACATCTCTGATATAGTAAAACTTGGTCATCAAAGTTTGTAGCCTTTACTATCAAAATATCAACCATTTAACTCTCGAAGTTATTAGTCATAAGTTGCAACTGAAATAAGTTGAATCTGAATGAGTACCAGCAAATATGGGAGTGGCGTATTTACTTAAAAATCCCTAAATAGGTCGCACATTTATGCTCAATTTACATGTTCTAAAAAATTTGCGCGCACTATATACAAGGATAAAACATATTTTCCTCTGAATTTTTAAACATCTTAACGTCTGAAGATACCACGAAAAACCCCTTCACAAATCTTGTCACCTCGCGGCTATGCTTAATGTGTACCTCAAAACATCATTCGCAGAAGTGAAATTATTAAATTGAGCAGCCTAAATATTGCGTATCCTTTAATAAAGATTGTTTTTTCCATCAAAATTAATCCTAACTTGACATAAATGTAGTCTTTATAATATATAAATCAGAATCACGTGATAATCACATGATATATAAATCACGTGATATTATCTGACCACATCAGGTTAAAGCAAATTTTAATGAAGTAGCTTAAGCGAGTACTCGGATATAGATATCCTGGAATCGGAAATTCGGCAATGAGATCTACGCTTCTCGTCAGCGCCTCCAAACGGAGATTTACTTTGTCACTGTCCGGCTCGCTAACAATAGACGCTGGCTACCCAGTTTAATTATCGGCCGTTCATGCAATTTTTCTAGAACATCGCATTACGTTTTTAAATCATTTTATGTTGGTCACTCACATTACAATATAACCATGCAGTAATATATATGATAAATTTTATCGCTAGACTTAGAAATCAAGTGAACGCAAGTTTCTCGCTAGATTTACAAATCAAGTGAACCTGATAATCTGGCACAGGCTTAATAGCCTATCTAACAAAAGAGGGTTATACGATTACGAGGATTCAAATCAGTATCGTAATTGTGAACATCCGGGCATTCCGAGATCGTCCAACATTTGCCAATTTACGACACACTAACGAGGATATCCCATAGCAACGCAATGCTTAAATTTTTCATGAAACTAAGGGCATAAAAAATACTTGCGTCGAATAACCCCGCCAGGTATTAGAAAACATAAAATCTCGAGTAATTTTTATAAGATATTAAATAAATGGTAAAAGGGTTTCACGGCCCATTGCTAGTAATGTTAAATTAGCCTGCAAAAACGGCACCAATTGAAAGCGAACACCGAATCACGAATTAATACTGATGGTTTCGTCTTTATTGAACTACGACTGACATGACTGATAATCATGAAGTAATTGCGAGTTTCATGTTAGTTGGTTAGTAACGGTCCTTAGAAGGACCACTCGCTTTTCTTCAGGGGATGAGCGTGGTGTATCCTTGTGGTGTTCATCCGGTCCACCACGCCTGTTTGCACCACTGTCACATTCTTAATAGATCCAATAACTTCCCAACCGGTATATGACATAGTTATGTAGGATACCTTATGTAGGATTCGATCCAAACCGGTATGTAGTATACCTTATGTAGGAAAGAATGACGCTCGGAAATACGTACCTAGTCAAAACTCTTAATTGATCCACTAACTTCCCAACCGGTATGTTACATATGTTATGTAGGATACCTTTCGTAGGAGATGTTCCAAACCGGTATATAGTATAACTTTCGTAGGAACGAGCCTCGTGGCTAAAATAGGATCAGAGTTATTGACTCCACCTGGCTTGTAATGTGAAGCTGGCGCCATTTTCTTTCAACTTGGTCACAACGAACTTTCTGTTCATATTCACGTAAATTATAAACATTTTACATAAGTACTATAACTTATTCAACAAAGACCGCTTGTACTGTGGTATTCATGAAAAATCAAATGTGGCTGTAGCTCCACAAGATTATGGAATGAATAGGATTTGTTGAGATAAAAGTTAGGTGTTTCCCGTAATACAGAAAATTAATTAAATGACGGCTTGGACTCGGTCGCATGCATAGTAGCATAAGTGCGCATGCTCACAGACTCGTTTATATGTTCTCTATAGGAATAGAGGAACCGGTTCCCTAGAGCAATGGCTGCTTTAGAGTTAAAGAGATACTATCAAGACTACCCAATGGAGGGATGTATCTCTGCTAACCTTGTTTCAAGGGAACCCACACCATGGGAATGAATAGGTTAAAATTTTCTGAGATATCTAAGTCAGGTGACTTATAGCAAACAGTGAATTGAGTGGCTTAGTATTTTTGTTGTGTTACAAAACTGTTGGATAGACAGTTTGGCGGCCATCTTGGATCATTTTTCCTGTAAAAACTCCAATACTAAAAAGGGTGTGCGTGCGTGCGTGCGTACGTGCGTGCGTACGTGTGTGCGTGCGTAAGTGTGTGGAGGGGGGAGGTAACTTTTATTGGGTGAAGGTATAACTTGGGCTTTGGCCTGGAGGAGGGCAAAGACCGTGAAATTAAATGTATGCTAGAAGGAAAATTAGGCTAACATTTAAACAAATATATTAAAGCGAGATGAAAATCAAAAGTAATGCTATAAAATCTAGAAACGGGGAAAATTGTACTGAAAATCTAGTGTATGTAAACGAAATATCCTGAGATTAGAACTTAGAATCATAGCATGTTGCTGTTGAAATAATAAGATGGTGTGTGTGTGTTGTAATATTTAAGGCGTTTATATGCTAGTTCCCAATGCTAGGGTCTAGACTCACGCCTAGCCTTTATGGTTTCTTATTAATAAGATGGATGCGAGTGTAGCTGTTTATGGGTTTAAGCGCCTATAGGCGACGGCGTCGTCAGTCAGGAGGCGCGGGCAAAGAGAAAGAACCATAATTCAGCGACATAAAACAAATTTCGGCAGCATAAAACAAAGTTCTACGTTCTACGATGTTCTTAAAATAGATCACAGTTCATTAAAAGCAGCACTTGAAAGTGAAGACTCAATTTAGTTAGACTGGATACCCACGAAATCGCGAAAAAACAAGATGGATGCGATACGAAAACCGGAATTCCCTCGAGATAATAATAATCTTTCGTTAAGGAGGGTAAATCTTCAGTAGCCTGATTTTGGAGAGGCCCTCACAGGATCATATATACACATATATAAATATATACATTATATTACATTTATGTACACTCAGTCACACACTCACTAGCTCGCTCCCTCGGTATCGCATATGTTCTCTCGCTCGCACCTATGCTTACTCGCTCGCAAGCTCATCCATTCAGTCGGCCACTTACTGACTCGCTAGCTCACTCGCTCGCTCACACGCACGTTTACTCACATTCGCATGCTCGTTTGCTCATACACTCGCTCGCCCACTCACCTACCCGCCAGCACATACGCGCATTCCATCCCACGCTTATCGCTCACTTACTCAATTACTGACTCGCCAACTCGCAGCGCTCGCCCACACGCACGTGTTGTGTGGACTGTGTGTGCGTGCGTGCGTGCGTACGTGCGCGTGTGTGCGTGCAGGTAGCTGGCTTCTTAAGCCATATGCGAAACATTAACCCTTTAATGACAAAATTTTGTCAAAAATCCAAATATTGGCTGATTAAATGTCTACTTACAGGCCAAGTGAAGAGTATTTTTGAGAATTGATCACTGGAATGGCTGGCTCTGTTACCGAGCCAGTCATTCCAGTGTTAAATTTTCAGAAATGGTCTTCACTTGGTCTGCAAATGGACATTCCTTAAGACCACTGCAGTGGCCGGTTTGGGCCGGCTTCGTCATTAAATGGTTAAGCAAAATACAAAAAGAAAAGTATCTAGCGTAAATTGTAATATATTGTGCATACATGTACAGATATCATAGTCTATTTACAGGCCAAGTGGGGTGATCTTTTCAGATCGACAATAGACCTCAACAGCCTTTACTGTCGTACCAGATGATGATGATGATGATGATGATGATGATGATGATGATAAACATTAAGTTAAATAATTGGAAGCTAATTTGACTCCGGAGAAATGAGTTTCATAATGTCCAACAACTTAACTGCATAGCTACCTTGATAGTTAGATTCGTGTTTCGATGTTTCATATCGATTCCAACAAAAGAAATAGGCGGGGCTTAGCCACATATGGGAGGACATAGCTAGAAATGGTTCCCTCTACTCCAATGTTTCAGATAAAAAATTCGGCAAAAGCTACGGAGAGTTATCGCAGAGTACAGGATCAAATTCATGAATCCAGTTTCTCAGTCAATCAAATGACGCCATAATCAATTACGTGGCGTGTAGGCTGGCGTCATAATCAATTACGTCATGAATTACTCGATTTAGTCCGCCTTAAACGCTTAATAGTCCGTCAGCTGTCAGGTTGTGCAAATTGCATGTCTTTACTATTTAAAAACATGCTGTTGAATATTTTGAAATTAATTTAACTGGGCGCTGTTGCTGCCATAGGTTACCTGTATAATTTGCTGGAAATTGGGATTCAGAGAGTGCAGGGATCGATCGATCCCAACGCGGTCAACGCGTGGGTGGAGCGTAACTAGAGATGGGCGTGGCATAGCTAAAACAGGATTTCTTCATTGTCAAGATGAACGCTTGGCGGACAGATAGGATTTGATGTCCGGATAAAAGTTGATAGTGATTATCAACAACACCACATTCAATGGATTTCTAAGACGCTATTTAGAGCTATGTAACATAAAATGAATTTAAAAAAATGCTTGTCTGGCAGAAATATTAGATTTAATATTTCCACGTTATAAATCCTCCTCGCCTTAAATGAATCCATTGAACGCCCCCACCCCTCACACGAGAACGATGGGTGTCATGACTGGTATCGGTCGCACACTCCAACATGGCCACCGAGTGAACATCTTGAACATTGCTTTCTGTAGAGTAACTAGATCATATATTGAACCTGCAGCTGCGCATCTAAGGGGTGGGGGGGTGGGGGGGGCGGTCACGTGCCCTCAGCCCGACATGGCTGTCAATTAATTTTTTTTTACTTAACTGCTGGTGGCGGAATGGAAAAATTGTCCATAGTTAGCTTCCTTGAAATTTTTGGTGTCTCCACCCTACGTGGGCGTGCGTGTGTAGGCAGGGATGAGTGAAGTGAGGGGTGGGCATATGTGTTGGTGATTTGATAAAGAAAACGTGAAGACAAATCTGTCAGCTCATCTGTATTTGTAATTTCAAAAAGTTACAGTCTCATCTAGTGAATATCGTGTAATGTATTACTGTCATCAATCGAATTAGTTTCAAAATATTCAACAGCAAATAAATGCACCAAAGAAATAAAAACACTGTAATTATACATCCAAGCAAACATACATACAACTCATACACGATATAGCATAAAGACAACAGAGTGAGCAGGTCACCAATCGAATTAGTTCCAAAATATTCAACTGCAATTAATTATATCATGGAAATAAGAAAACAGTAATGATGCATATATGCAAACATACATACAATTCATAAACTAAATAGCACAAGGACAATAAACAGAGCAGATCGCCAGTCAAATTAGTATCAAATATCCAACAGCTATCATGTTGTTAGTTTAACAACAGTATATAATTGGCACACTTGGGGATGGCACAAGGAGGATATATCATGAGAATCTTTGTCAGACAAATTATTTTCAAAATATTCAATCTATAGCAAAGCGTATCCTCAATGACATACAATTTGCAACTGAATGCGTGGGTGGGTTGGTGGGACTTGACCGGGTCTCACTTCTCCTTCCACTTTCGTTTCGGTTACATGTAAGAAAGGAGAAGAGAAGACCGGGTGAAAGCCCTATGGGTTATTGGATTGGACAATTTCAATAAGCGGCTTGTCCTTTACGTACACCATCAGCTCCATTAAGTTGTTGGGTTTTTTTTTTTATCTATAGTGGTCTTAAATTATGGTGTAGGTTTGATCGCAAAACGCATAACAAGTTAGTGTCACTGCGTCCTGTGCGTGTCTTATGCGTGTTGGAATCCAGAGCTCAAAGCTCCAATGCTTTTTGACCGGATCTATTCTTTGGCATTTGGAAGAACTTGTCCAAGCATAAGTTATTGACCATCGCCGCTGTGCTCTCCTCACATGCTAAATTGATATGGACCAATTTGCAAGATAAACGACTAGTGACTATATATTTGATTTCGCATTCAGACCATGTTCAATATTATATTGAGTCACTATTCAACGTGCATGGCATATATACGGCACAATGCCATGCACGTTGAATAGTGAGTGACTCAATTTAATGTGTTCACGGCAGTACCCCAATGTTGATGGTCAGTCCAACAACTTTAGTAAGTCAGCCACGTCGTTTAATAAAAGCATTTAGCTAGGGTCCATCCTTCTCTAGTCCTATGATTAAATTATTAATTTAGTAAAATCGACCCAATGAAATTCACCCTTCCAGTTTATCCATCCATCACATGACGTCTTAATCAACTAAGTGACGCATATGCTGACGGCATAACCATGACGTCATGAATTAGTTTCAAAATATTCAACATCTTACCTGCATAGTTTTCTGGAAATTGATAGTCAAGGAGTTCAGAGATCGATCGATCCTAACACGGGCAATGTGTGGGTGGAGCTTAGCTAGAGGTGGGCGGGGCATAGCCAAAATTGGAAAGGTCCATTCCATTGTTCTGAATTAGGCACTTTATTATTATTATTATTATTATTATTATTATTATTATTATTTATTTATTTATTTATTTATTTATTTATTTATTTATTTATTTATTTATTCATTTATTCATTTATTCATTTATTTATTTGTTTTAATTCCTAGAGGAATACTTTATCATTGAGACAAGTTCAGGCTTCGAAATCGCTCTCATATTTTCTTCAACCTAGTAATAGCGGGTGTGGCTTTTGGGAGATGGTCGGGGCCACAAGAGAGTTGTGGTAATGACTCGCGAATTACAAGCTAATATTTCCGTGGAGAAAAAAATGTGTCAGCAGCTTTCACCATGTGTCGGTCGATGGACAAAGCTGAGAGTTTCCGTACTCCCATGAGAGATGGCATTCGTACGAGGGATGTGTGTTGAGCTGAATAATCGAGCTGGCTTGTGATTTTTAATAATTTTTATCATTCATTCCGAAGATGGATGAAACATAGACACATATGTATCCCGTTGACTATTTGTTAACTAATTTGAGGGAAGGTCGTTGCTGCATTTGATACCACCAACGTGCAACAACGTTGTGGAAGGCAGCCAATGGAGATATAAGTCTTTAACATATAAAATGCCGGCGATCTGACAAAGGACATTTGTTAATTGACCAGTCAAGGCACTGTCAAAAACTACTTGATTTTCTGTCTGATACGACTTATGCAATGCTATCTGTTTTCTAGGCAGATGGCATGTGCAATTTATATGTCGCCTTTACGGCCTAGCGGGAAAAGCAAAAGACGATTTGCGCGCAAACATGTTATTGGTTGAAGTGCTATTAAGCTTCGGTTTGGTGGCAAGAATTATCGTTTCCACTTCACCCCATCAAGTACGTGTTGGTAATTGCCTGCTAATTACAGCTATAAATTGCTCTTGTTGGTGTGTTTTGGATAGATTATTCGGGTATTCTCTATCGTAACTGCGTCAATGCGAGTTTCAAAATTCAACAGTTAATCCTATGATGTGCCCTATACACAGTATTCGGCAATTGATGCACTGTGTCTGGGCTATTACTAGACTGTGATATATGGCTCATTGTCGCCTGACTGGTAATAACGAAGTTCCGTCTACATAGAATATACTGTACTTAGGCCTATGTGGATTGTGGTACATTGGCACATATATATTCCAATGCTCCCGTCTCACCAAATTGTTTATTGTTTAACACTCTTCAGTCGAAATATCCGGGATTATTTCTCCTCTGCTCGGCTGAAACAAGGACTCTACCTCACCCCCACCCCGCCAACTCAATGTCAACCCGCTTACCCGCCCATCGATATTGGTAGTGTAAAGTATAAAACTGTCGAATAATTTCGGGATAAATTGACCGAATGTTGTTAATGTCATACGAGCAGAATGGCATTTTATGTAATTATATATCATCATTCAGCGCGTGCGGCCATGGCACCTGTTTCTGGCAGGGTTCTCTTGCAAATAATCAAACTTTTTTGCGTTCTCGCACACTCAGTGGTTTGGTAATATCATTAAACATATCTATTTACAAAGATTCATCAATTTACGCTACATTTGACAGAGTTGTAATGATTAGAGTCAATAACTCGACTTGAATCAGACTCGAGTCAAAATATTCAGTCACTCGACTCTGTGGCAAAATGAGTCTACTCGACTAATCCATGGTAATATATCACTCCACATGATACGAGTCTATGCCCCAAAGACGTATTACTGACCCGAGTCCTTAAAGTTGCTGTTATGAAGAAATAAGTTTTTTTTGTAAGAAATAAACATAGTTTGTGGTGACAAACATCCCATGCACAATATACTCGCAAGCCTATTACTCTAACTAGCTATGAGAGGGCACTTCTATGATTTTAGGGCTTCAACACACATTGCAAACGTTATTATCAAAGAAGGCAGAAGCAGGCACAGCCAGAACCGTCGCACGAAAATATTTTGCAGTTGTCCTTTGTAGCTCTAAATTGTCAAGACTTAGTACAGTTACAACGCAGGATGCGGGTGGTGTGAGCAGTGGATGGATGCCAAGCCTCGTGTATTCCTCATATCAATGTAGTGTTAGACTCCATCAAAAAGAAAATATGGGAGGGAAAGGACGTTAATTTAGCAAATTTATTAATAGTAAAATGAGAAGTTAACACAGAAAATATGACGGAATGATCATGAGGACAGCAGGCTAAAGAAGTCATTAATAATTGCTAAATGGATTACCAGCCTTTGGCAAATAGAAGCAATTTCCAGCGAGAAGGCGTACGGTAGACCAGTATGAGGTCAATATGGTAGACATTTATAATGTATATCGTCAGAAAGTTTATGCCTACTATTGCCAATTCTCGGCGGGAGCTGCAACTGTTCTAAATGGCAATAGCAGCAAGACAGACTGATCCATTCGTGATAGCGCACTGCTGAGTAATGATAGTGGGGAAGCTAAGGCATGTTCATGCTCTCTCTGTAATTCCACTACCCATAGTTCTGCCTTCTGCCCTCATAATTTCCAATGATGCACGATACAAGATGTGTAATACTTCGCCGCTGTCTGTAAAATCGCCCCGCAAAGATGGTTCATGTATGGCCGTGGGCTAAGGATGCCAGAAGAGACACCAGCACAGAGCCTTGGAATTCGCCCTACTGGAAGCCAGCAAATACAACGCCAGGAGAGGGCGTCATTGCATAAATCCGCTAAGCGTTCTACGAGGTGACCTCAAGAAAGCAGGACTTGGTACACTGAAATCAAGAATGGACCTGAGGAAGCTAAGGATTTCGGCTGATGACAAGACACAGTGGTCAAAAGCGAAGAAGGCCTGATTGCAGCTGTACAATGCTTATACTACTATAGACGCAGAATACAGTAATCATACATCATACATAGATTCAGAAGTTTTCAAAGGATATTTATGTGCTCCATTGAAAGGTTTACCATTTACCACACATAGAGTCACCCACATTGGGATATGAATAGAAAATATAAGCCATGACTCATTATAGATCTCGCATCACCTCGAGACATTTATGCAAATCCTAGGATTAATGAATTAATTAAAAAGAAAAATGCAGCTTTATCTTATGGAACAATTGATGCTGCCATAGGAATATTATTGTCTTAAGGAGAGAAGTCTACAATGTGCAAAACCGATATTGTTGATGCGTTCAACCTATTGCTAATTAAGCCCTAACAATGGCATTTCTTTTGTATCAAATTGTATCACAACATTTATTACTATAAGTGTCTTATCTTTGGCTGTCGCACAAGCTCAAAGAGCATCGATTCTTATTTATTGCTGTTTGCTGGATAGCTCAACAGGAATACGGTATCGAACACATCCTTCATCTTCTGGATGACTTCATCACCTTTGAGCACGCTGATCAATGCGTGAATGGGATATGGTAATGTTGCATTAGATATTTCATAGATCGAACATACCAATGTCTGAACACAATGCTGTGGGCTAAAATGGGCGTTGAATACGTTAGCATTATTCTAGAACCCAGAGATGATGTAACCCCATTTACCATGTGACAAACTAGTTAGGACAATAGATATGTTAACAAGTTTCAATTAGTGCAAATCTGCCACAATGTGGGACATTTTGCAATGGAGAACTCCAGTCTTAGCTATTTCCCTACCCATCTCTAGCTAAGCTCCACTCACGCTTTGTCCGTGCTGGGATCAATCGATCCCTGCACTCTCTGAATCTCAATTTCCAGAAAAATATACAGGTAAACTGGTGAATATTTTGAAACTAATTTGACTGCTGCTGCTGCCAATGGCAGCACACGCGCCCAGCAAAATTAGTTTAAAAAAATAGTCAACATAATTGTTTATTAAATAGTAAAGCCATACACTTCGTACAACTTGTCGAACTATTAAGTGTTTGTGACGGACTATATCGCGTTATTTCTTACGTAATTGATTATTACGTCAGCCTACACGTGGTACAGTTGATTATGACGTCATATGGGTGATTGAGAAACTGGATTCCTCAATTACTGGGATACCTAAATTTTGCAACCCGTGTGGTAATCCTAGACTTCGTTCAGCCATCAAACATTCACAGCAGAGGACTTAAAACAGTGCTCATGCACATACATTAGAAAAAATCTCTTTACAACCCGAGTAATAGTCAAATGAAATACATTAAGTGACAACACCGAATGCGCATCAAGCATTGACACAATTATTCACAAATTGGAGCTGACACATGAACAGATGCTCAAAAGGATTCAAGTCAAGCTCAAGTCAAGATGAGATGTACGCTATTTACATGTCTGATCAGGTATGTTAGATCGTCATCTGCCGGGTGTTGGTTATGAACGTATCTACAACTGGAGCAGTGATTATGTCTCTGGCCAGCTTATTCAATATTTGGCCCGTTCATGGCAAGAATGAACTTTGGAACTGGCTGGCTGATGGTTGGTATGGATGTAGCTTCCACCGGTGACTATGCTTGGTAGTGCTTACATTCGCCCACCGAGGGTGATATTCTAATGGTACATTTTGCAGTGATCCGCGAAAAGCATGGCTATATTGCTCACGATGCCAAGTAGATTATTAACGTATAGGGGTAAGAGTATCGGATCAAAATGGGTTCTTGAGGTACACCAGAGATGACAGCTTCCAAATATGAGAGCGCTCCATTTAGCATTGTTCGCTGCCTTCTGTTGGACAGGAAAGCATGGAGCCAGGAAAGAATTAGTCCTCTGATGCCAATGTATAGATTGTGCATCAGTCTCCTGTGCGGGACAGAGTCAAACGCCTTGCCGAAGTCTGTATAGATGATATCCACCACAGCTTATTCAATATTTGGCCCGTTCATGGCAAGAATGAACTTTGGAACTGGCTGGCTGATGGTTGGTATGGATGTAGCTTCCACCGGTGACTATGCTTGGTAGTGCTTACATTCGCCCACCGAGGGTGATATTCTAATGGTACATTTTGCAGTGATCCGCGAAAAGCATGGCTATATTGCTCACGATGCCAAGTAGATTATTAACGTATAGGGGTAAGAGTATCGGATCAAAATGGGTTCTTGAGGTACACCAGAGATGACAGCTTCCAAATATGAGAGCGCTCCATTTAGCATTGTTCGCTGCCTTCTGTTGGACAGGAAAGCATGGAGCCAGGAAAGAATTAGTCCTCTGATGCCAATGTATAGATTGTGCATCAGTCTCCTGTGCGGGACAGAGTCAAACGCCTTGCCGAAGTCTGTATAGATGATATCCACACCACAACCATGAATTCCATAGGTCTGTGTCCAATCTTCTAGACATCCAAGAGGCTGTGTGAACCAAGCACTACCTAATTGAAAGCCATGTTGATGGCATGAAATAGTGTTGTTTTCTTCACAATGCTTCAGCAGTCTCGATAGGATTATCCTCTCAACGATCTTGTCCACATGAACTGTAAGAGACATAGGTCTGAAATTGGTTGCATTGGTTTTAGATCCTTTCTTCAAGCGAGAGCATATGTTGGCATCAAGGCAGTGCCTTGGCAGAATGCCACTACTGAGCGAATGCTTAACCATTATAGTTAAGGGTTCGGAGAAGCATGACGACTTTTAATACGATAGGGTGGATGCTGTTTGCTCATGTAACCTTTGATGCTTTTAGCCTGCTGATATATAATGGCATTTCTTCTAGTACCTCGATATTGCCTCTTATCTGTGTGTCTCTGTAGTTCGACTATGGCAGATCGCCACAGATGGTTCCACAGTCATGACTGAGATGAAGAAATAATTTAGGATCGAAGCTTTTCATGGTCATTGGTATAAGTCTTGCCATCTTGCTTTAGACAGTCAACACTTGCTGGCGAGCGAGTAAATTTCCGAATACAATTGAAGAAGACTCACCCCCCACCCATTTTGCCTTCTCAGATAGTTTCTGTTCAAACATAATCTTGGTATCTCTAATGATATCTCCATAGCGTCTTTCGTCCTCTTCGAGCATTTCCTTGTGGATAGAGAGAGAGTAGATCTTTTAGTGTTTTCTTTCACTTTTTGCTGGCTTTCCTTTCATAGTCTGATTACTGGATCGCTACTCCATGGCGCGTTGGATCGGAAACCTGGTTTCATCATCTTTTCTTCTATTTCTTTTGGAGGTTCACTCGTCTGAGGCACTGACTGTAAGCCCGTGGTCAGTACTAATTAATACGATATTAATGTTGATCCACAGAGTGGAAGCTCGTTGTGAGCAATTTGATCTAAGACAGAAAGTTAATCACCACTTACCTATCTACTACATCGAAAAAGCAAATATTAAACAAAAATCATTTATTAAAGAAGAAATAACATCTAGGGATTTAAAAAAAGGAAAAATTCAAAAACAGTATGGCAAATATAAACTCGAATCTCAGTCATGTGAGGATGCCTATAATATATTTCATTCTATATGCACTAACATGTATAAACCTGCATTTCCACTAAAACGGGTTAGAAAATTTAAGCAAAATCCAACTAAGCCCTGGCTAACGAGAGAACTGATAGCTGCCAGAAAACGAATAAGCTACACTTCGTCGGCAAAGCATAATGATTCACAATTCAAAAGATATCACAAAAGAGTAAACCAAATTATCAGGACAGCAAAAATTATCTACTGACATAATAAATTCGACGGACACAAAAAAGACAATATAAAGGAAACCTGGAGCATAATTGAACAAACAAAAACACATCACATTTCATCTATGAAAATGACATCATAACAGATCAAAAGAAAATAGCAGACAAATTTAATGAATAGTGTATTAATTTAATATCGGGCATGACTTATCAAAAGAAATTCAATATAACTCGAATAAATGTCTACAGGACTAGCCGTCAGGAAGCTACTGATGCTCAGGTTGTCAGAAACTGAAGAATTCTACAAGATCTTGAAGCAAATTAACTCTTCTAAAAGTGCTGGTATCGACAACTTTAAGTGGAAAATCTTTTAAAACTGTGCTGCCGAACTACTAACTCTCCTAAATCATATTTTCAATTTATTACTAACACACAGTATATTTGCATTCCGAGTAAAGTAACCCCTATCTACAAAGCTAACGACTCTAGCTTTTCTAAATATAGGCCAGTCTCAGTACTTCCGCTTTTCTCAAAACTTCTTGAAAGATTATACTATAGAATAGTTAAATATCTAAATAAAAACTGTATTCTCTTCCAATCTGAGTATGGTTTCAGAGAAAAACACTTCACAATGATTGCCAGTGTAGAGATGGTGGAACAATATCTGAGTCCCTGAAAAAAAAAAATGAACACACTATGTGTATTTTTGGACCTTTCTAAAGCATTCGACATCATTGACCATACAATATTACTCCAAACATTATCCTACTATGGTATTACAGGCACGGCATTAGATTGGATCGAAAGCTATTTGTCTGTTAGGGTACAATGCGTAAAGTTTTACTGTGTAATATCTGAGAAAGGAAACATAATCTGTGGCATACCACAAGGCTCAATTCTAAGACCTATGCTGTTCCTACTATACATGAATGACATACACAAATCCTGTAACCATCCCTCACTAATACCATTTGCAGATGATACCAATGCTTTTTGCAGCCACAAGGATATAAACACACTATATAAAAATAAAAATAATGGAATGGCAAGAATAATAGATTGGTTTAAAGTGAATAAATTATCCATAAACGTTGACAAAACTAATTACATACTTTCTACAAAATCCTCCAAATTAAGAAAACTGCTCTCCCCATATTTCGTATAAATAATCCGTAAATACAAGAAGCCAAACATGCCAAATTCTTAGTTGTGTACCTGGATAGAAATTTAACTTGGGAGAAGCGTATTGAAACAGTTATATCTAAGGTAGCAAAGAACATTGGTATCATGCGCAAACTCGGGCCATACGTTCCTCCGAATACCATAAGATCCCTATATTGTACATTAATTCTAACCCATCTAACATACTGTAATGCTATATGAACTACTGCGCACAAAATAAACTAACAAAACTAAAATCATTACAAAAACAATCGATTAACTATTCACTCAAGCAGCAGAGGGACACGTTATTTACCAACAAAACAAAACATTAAAACTGGAAGATATTGGAAGGGTTCAACTATACACCATTCTAGTGGACTGCCACAATGGAAGCCTGTCCTTATCCCTCTCAAATATGTAGTATGTTACAGTGGCTTGGTTGTACCACTGCATGGAGATTTGCACGATTCCTGGTGGTTTCGTCCCATTTCAATTTCGTCGTATAAGGCACACGTTTTCGTTTTTATTATTCTGGAACATACATCAATACAAGTTCAAATGTAGCCCGGAAAATGAGTAAAACATAGATTTACATTCAGCATATCCAACGTCTTTGACTCGTAGCAATAACAGTTTTGGTTGTTCGCAGTTTAACTCGGTGAGTTTATTTGGGACGAGATTGTCACTAGTTACCGGTATCTCGTGATCTCGACACAGAGTAGTTGTAATTTCGTGGCTACGGACAATTTGGTTGAATTTCATCCGTTTTGGGATATGATTTAACTGAAGACAGTTAATATTTAGCGTTTAATATCGGGATTCGTATAATTTATTGGTTTTATTGTGGAAATTTGTGTCAACTGTTTCAGGAGCGCTGATATAGGTCTACTTCGTTTATATAAATATAAATTGCTTGATGTTAAAGGATTCCTACCACTGCATAAATCGTTAGTCAGGAGTCAGCTCGATGACATTAGCTCAGTTTGGAGCCCATATAAACAAAAGCAGAATTAAATAGAAGGGAAATCTCTCCAGAACCATCTCTTAAGGTGAAGGCATCCGGCAAGGTGGTGAATCTTCCACATACCTCTTTAATAGTAGGAGCAATAGTCTGCTCAACAAGCTGGAATACCATCCGGCCACCTTTCGCATTGGACCAATTCCAACAGGTGCCCTGATGTGTACAGATGACTTGGCACTAGCTTCCAAGTCCCCCATGGCATGCAACAACTTATAAATGAGACCCAGCTAGATGGTGCAAATGAGAGGTACCTATTTAGTGAAGCAAATGCCACGACTATGGTAAATAAAAATTCTAATACATCCAGTTTCCACCTAAACGGTAAACTTCTGAATATCACAAAAGAGGAGAAACATCTCGGCATTATACTGAATTCTGCGTGCGCAAACAAGCAAACTATCGACTGCGGAATAAATTCAGCAAGATGAGCTGCATGCTTACTCTTTAATGGGAGCAGGAATGCACAGACTAAATGGACCGAACCCAGCAACATCTAATCACATTTGGGACATCTATATAGCACCCATCTTGCTGTATGGACTAGAGGGCCGGATCCTCAATAATACCGAGACAGCGAAGCTAGAAGTGTTTTATAGGACAAACCTAAAATTCCTACAACATCTGTCAGCTACAACTGGAAATGCAGCGGTCACCTCCTCTTGGTTAACTCTGCCAATTGAAGGAGAATTACACAAAAACGTCCTACCCATCTTTGTCAATATGCTGCATAGAGAAAAGACCATCGAAAGGGAGCTGCTTATTAGGCAACTGGCTGTTAAGAGATACACTCATCTCACAGTCTAGTAGCAAAAATCAAGTAGATCCTGCAACAGTACAGTCTACCATCAGTCTACAGCCTTATACACAACCTACCAAGAATGGGGAAGTAGAAGGGAACTGTCACACATAAATGACTACCGGGAATTAAAGCCAAAAAATGAAGCAGCAGAAAAGGCAACACTACCTAAACATAGATGCCTGAAAAATTGGAGACCCACACAGTGTATGAAAGAGCTGCAAGGCTGATAAAATATCAGTTTACAAAGCAACTATTCAACCAAAACTGTTGGTCCAGAGGTATAATCTGCTAGGCGGCACTGCAAGGAACCAAACAAACTGTGCAATCTACCCCCTGGGGAAGAGCGAAGATGAAACCCTAACTCACTTCCTTCTTGTCTGTACAGAATTTCAGTCTGGTAGAAAACCCTACATGGAAAAACTGCAATTATGTCTGACTTGTCAACTTGGCCTCCCAATAACAACTGAGAATTGCATTCAGGCCACTCTAGATTCAAGCTAGCTCACAGCCCATAAGACCACATCAAAAACCCTGCTAAAACTTCAAAAGATGTCCAGAGAGTGCTGTTATACCCTGCATCTGAACAGAACAGCGATGATTATGACTGCAATCCACTAGCAGACTGGATAGGGTGCGCCTATGTCCAACGTTATTATCTATTGAAACCACTAAAGCATTTAACCTAAATCAACATCAAAGTCCAGGAATCATTCAATCTCCAATTGGAACATTTGTGATCTTCACCTCAGTTTGAGTTAGAAGATTAGTCAATGGAACGTTCACTGAATATTTCAGTAATTATTGACAAAAGGTTTTATTATTTTGCTTGTGATGTCTATCCCCTAGACTGGGGATTTTTTCATGTTTTACATCGTAATTAATTTGCTCAAGTACGAGACAGTATCGCGTTCTACATACTACTACTAGTACTACTACTACTACTACTACTACTACTACTACTACTACTACTACTACTACTACTACTACTACTACTACTACTACTACTACTACTACTACTACTACTACTACTACTACTACTACTACTACTACTACTACTACTACTAACAATAATAATAATAATAATAATAATAATAATAATAATAATAAATGTGTAAAGGAAACTAGTTACTTGTTACTTGTGTCAGGAAACAAACCATCTGCTGCATGAGAGGCTGATGCGGTGAAAAATAATGGGTCAGTTCCTCCTCATTTTGGTTTGTTACCATGCCTTTTCTGTCTCAGGTTATATTGTGATGACCCAGTAAGTCGATATGAGCGAGTATGATGTAACTTGAAGCACAGGTCTCGAGTGACTTCTTCCAACAGTATTGATGGTGGGTTGAAGGGCGTGATGATATGAGATGTGTTTAGAATTAACCTTGTAATTTCCTCATTCTGTCATACGTTCAGACCAGGGAGATTTTCCATTAGAAAAATATAGCTTATCTATATGGTGAACAGACATTTTCTAGAGTGGAGCAGGATAACAGAAAGTATTCAACTCTCTCAGCTGTTTGCTTACACAGCGGGCGTGTGGTATTCTGAGAGTGGTTACGTGTTGAACTGCCATGAAGGTTGTACATCTGAATCAGTATCTTAGTCTTAACTGTTGCTTTGACTACAGTGAGCGTGTCAGTGTTAAGTATCTCCCAGACTGAATGACATCTGCCATTAATGCATGTACTCAGATTCATGTAGGCCAGAGTGACTTTAGAAAATGCATCTTCCGGGAACAGATCTTGCCAGTAGCAAATAAACTTTTGACGTAGGAGGTACTTCCTGACATAATTGCATGGTTGCTGATACAGGAGTTGAAATGCCGATGGTAGCTGATACCGAGCTAGCTGCTGTCTGATCACAATGACCTAGCTGTTCGGCATGATATCATTTACCGCAAGCTGCTGTCTAATAACTTGGGCTTCAATTTGAGTCTGGTCGCTGAAGCATATTAACAAACAAGGTTAGCATTCTCCTGTGTAGCTGACCTTCAATCGGGATTACACCTAGGATGAGGTTTTAAATACATTTTAATGTCATTTAATAACAATGGGATTGAGTCACATGTCAAACTGACTTAGATTCGACTCTTTCCATAAAGAAGGAGGTATGTAGCTGAATTTGCTGTTGAAACAGGCAGGTGATGGAGCTGCGTCATGCATCCTCTGTAGTAATCTTCGAGCTGCAACATTTCCACTTTTTTTTTTAGAGAAAGACGGCCTTTAATCCATGCAGTAGGGCTGGTGTACCATAACTGTCCCAGATCGTTTTAGATGTTTTAGAGTTGATACCATTCAGTCCGTGCATACCTGCACCCATGAGCGTGTATGATGTCTTAGGATGTTGCTGTGAACTTAGGCTTGTTCAGCCCGTATGTCCACCTATTCATTTTCAACTGACTTATACAATGGAT
Organism: Chaetoderma sp. LZ-2023a; assembly: GCA_034401795.1. Classification (NCBI taxonomy): domain Eukaryota; kingdom Metazoa; phylum Mollusca; class Caudofoveata; order Chaetodermatida; family Chaetodermatidae; genus Chaetoderma; species Chaetoderma sp. LZ-2023a. Next base: position 3,682,524 of record CM067374.1, read on the forward strand.
GCACGCAACTTCCAGGCATTTTGTACTCCGCAGTAAAGTCGTACTTAATTTCCTGTCAGAAACTATCCAGTCCTGCCTCGAATTTAAATACTGAATCGATGCTTACCAATGCATTGGGTAAACTGTTCCATACATTGTTGATTCGGCTTGTAACTGAATGTTTCCTTATATCTAGTTTGGCCCTATCCTTCCGCACCCTCAGGGTATTGCCTCTTGTAGAGCTGTTCTCTATTGCATCAAACATGTTGTCTGCTACCTCTGTGTCATACACTTCATTCAGGATCTTACAAACTTCAATCATGTCACTTCGCAGTCCTCCATATTTGAGCATTGGCAGGCCAAGTTTCCTTAGTCTGGCTGGTTAATACAACCCTTTCAGCATGGGGACAAGCTTTGTTGCCCACTTCTGTATATTTTCAACCATGAGGGTTTCTGTCTTACTCTGTGGTCACTACACACTGACTGCATATTCAAGATGTTGCCTCACAAATGCTTTGAATAGGTAGGTGAATCTCTCCTCATCATGATAGGTAAACATTCTTCTTATTAACCCCATAATGCTGTTTGCCTTGTTTACTTGTGCTTGCCCGTGTTCCTTAGAGGATAGGTTGTTATCGAGGACCACTCCAATGTCGTTTTCTATTCTACAATCCCAAGTGGCAGCCGCTCTCCATTTTGTTAATATAAATGATAATCTCGCTTTATTTCCTCTTTGTGTTTTTGGCTCTGTATTGTCATTACTTTACATTTGTCTGGATGAAACCCCAATAACCATCTATCTGTTCAGCTCTGAAGTACATCTAAATCATTTTGCATCTCCTTCTCATCATCCGCCCCCTTTAAAACTTTGTATATCTTGGTTTTGTCTACAAAGAGATATGTTGCTGCCTTCACTACATCTGGTAAATCAATTCTGTAAAGAATAAACAATACAGGGCCTAATACACTTTCCTGAGGTATACCACTTGCCACATGCCTGCTTTCTGACGAAACTCCATTGACAACGACATTTTGTTGTCTGTTTGACAAGAAGTTTTCAATCCACGAGTTTAGCCGTTGACTTATGCCATAACTGCTTAGCTTTCCTAGCAAACGTTGGTGTCAAACAGTGGCAAAGGCTTTCATGAAGTCCGCAGTACACTGTCTTTATCTTTCCGCCCTGATACAAGTCCAGTCCTCCATGACTTTCAATAACTGTAGGATAGCCGGTCTGTAGTTCCAATGTTCTGATTTATTTGCCTTTTTAAAACGTGGCATTACAATAGCCATTTTGCATGTTTCTTGTACTAGTCCCTCTACCAGTGATTTGTTGAAGATCAGTGTCAGAGGTCTACAGAGTACATATCCTAACTCTTTAATTGCAATAGGATGAACTCCATCTGGGCCAGGTGCTTTGTTCTTCACAATCCCTTTCAATATTTTCATCACTTCCTCTGTTGTAAATGGAAATCTTCACTCAATCGCTTAATTTCAAGCTCATGTATATCTGTATCTGGCTATTCGTGAAAGCACGTGTGAAGAAGTCGGCCAGGACATCCGCTTTCTCTTTATCTGTGCTAGTAGTCTTTATTCCCTTATTTCCAGCTACTTTTAGCTCTGCAATTCCTGTTTTCACTAGCCTTTTGGAATTTACATATTTCCAAAGTATCCTAGGATTCCTCTTTGCATTTTTTGCTATATCTTTTTCCTGATTCTTTTTTAATTTTCTCACAACCCCTTTGACTTGGTTTCTAATTTTAGCATATTCCGTATGCTTATTGTCATCTCTTGTCTCCATAAAGCACTACCAACTGCGGTGTTTCCTTCTGATCTTTTTCATTAACGACTCATTCAAAGAGGTCAACCTTTTCTCTTTGTTTTCATCGTTATTATTCGATTTTGGGATGTATTTCTCTTGTGCTTGCTTGTACTTTACCATAAGAATTTCCAGTGCATCGGTAGTATTTAACCCTATCCGTTCAGTTTCCCAGTCGATGTCCAGATCCTTTCCCATCATCTCATAAATCTCCTTTGAAAAAGTTTCTTCTCATTTTCTTACTATGTCTACCTTCTATATGCTGGTGATATCCATATGTTAAAACACTACGATCACGAGAACCAATAGGACTGAAATGTTCAAGGTCTGTTATCAATTCTTCAGTTGTCAACCTCAGGCCTATTGTACTAGGAGTGTTGTTCAGCCGTGTGCATGTGGGCTCCCTCACAATTTGGTATAAACAGCCATCTCTTAGGAATTCTATGACTGACTCTGCGTCCGAATTCTTTGGTGCCATCCATGTATCCCAACTTATGTCTAAAAAAGTGAAGTCACGCATGATCAGTAGGTGGGTGAATTCATCACGTAAATTGCATGCGGCTTGAATGAGATTTCTCAATTCATTGAAATTGTCTGTGGGGCTGCTGGGACTTTTATATATACATTATACCAACAAATTGTCAGTGTTGTTTAATTTAATTTCTGCTCAAATGCTTTCTTGAAATTTACTTTCAATTTCGTAGTCCAGCCTCCCCACCCACTCCACCCCCTTGACGTGTTCCTTAATATATAGGGCTATACCTCATTTGCTTCCTGGAGCTGACTCATCTATGAACAGTTCAAATGCTGGAATCCGTAGTTCTGCCTGAGATGGAGCAAATCTAAAGATTTTCGGGTAGACCTCTGTTATTTCTTCTTCTTCTTGCGTTCATCTTTCTCATGACAGTAATCTTAGACTGTTTTCCTTATTTGGTGCATGAAAGCTGAAGTGGTCATCAAACTGTCTCTGTCTCCTCTGATCTTCTCTTCAAAAGAGGCTTCAATAGGCCAGAAGCTTCTCCTAGCCTGTTCATATCGCTGGCAGTGCTGCAAGAGATGTTCTGCTGTTCTTCTGGCTGCTGACACTCACATAGTGCAGAATCTGTAATCTTGAGACGGTGAAGATGTGCACTGTTGTTTCAATAATACTCAATCGGGTTTCCTGGCTCTGAATCTTTTTTTTAAAGTTTTTCCATTTTATTAGTCAGACAATCTGCATATGTGTAAAGACATTCCATATTGCTAACATTGGACATGCAGGGTAAGCCCCGCTCCATCTTCATGTCAATTCCCTTTATCTATCCGTTTTTTGTTGCGAGCATTTAAATGTACAGTTTTGTTTATAAACATATTTAAATCTTATTTACAACTTCACGACTCTCTTTCCCCTCTAATATCTCACTGCCTTTCGCTTCACTTTTGCCACCTTTCTTTCCCACGGTGGGCTGCTTACAATGTACTTGAATTCCCCCATTTCATTTTCTTGATTTAGTTTCCTCATTTCTTCAAACTTCTCCTTATTTACGTTCGTTTCCTTGATGGTCATACCATGTGCAATGCCAACATTTTTCGATTTCTCTTCAGCTGTTGCCAGATTTTTAACGTGACACATATTGTTCCCATTGGTTTTCTCATCTTCAAATGTGATTCTCATTGACCTTGGATTTTTTTCTCCATTTTATTAATCTGTCTCCTGCCTAATCTAGTAATACCCATTACATAATCACTGGGGGTGTCCAGTGTTTTACATAATTCTTTGACATAGGCCGCATTCTCCTCTTTTCTAACTTCTCCTCTTTCACATAGTGACGCTTCACATCTGTGTATAATTGTGTTACACTTTCCCTCTTCACTTTCTCTGAGGGCTGCAATCTGCTCTTCCACCTCTTTCAGTCAAACTGGGTCACTAGTTGCACCCTCCTGCTTTTTGTCCTCTTCAATAAGTGCCTTCACCTGTTCTATATCTGTTTTCTGCACCATGTCCCATTCTAATTTCTGTACCCGCTCTACCATTTTGCTTGGAAAGGCTGCACATCTTTCTTCAATTTCTTTTTCTATTCTTAGATTTCAAAGCGACTTTTCCTCGCATGTTGGACAGTACCAGTGTAGATCTGATTTTTTGCCAGCAGTTTGTATTCTGCACTGGACATATATAAGGATTTCTTGCAGAAATGTTTGTAGCAGTACTCGCACGCTAGCATCTCTGAATATCCAGCCCTCTTTGTTGTGTTTTCTTGATCTTGATGGTGTATGTCTAGCCGCTTGAAGGCATACAGTAACTGCCAACCTTTTCTCCGTATCACATGGTCTGTGCATACCTAAATGGACCTCTTCTGCAGAAATGTCTAGTGACGTTCCATTTAAGTGAAAGGGCGCACCTGGATAAAGGTACTTTGGTGTTGTTTTTGACACTACTGCTTTAGTTTGAGTAGAACTGAACAGATCTCTTTCATTGGATGCATCTATACCTGCGATATTCACTAGATGCTGAATAGAATTTGCATTATTGAATATGACAGCCAGGTCATCTGCACACATTACGGCCCCAGTAAAGATGGAACCAATTGACTTGACATGATTTAGAAATTCCCTCCTTCATAGGATCACGTCCATAGTTGAATAATGTTAAAATTACATAAAACATGATAAGCGATTAATAAGTAGTATGTTTAAACAATGTACATTTAAATTTTAAATCAATTTTCAATACAATTCAACAATACTGCCGATCTTATTTAATGTTCACAAGATAAAGAAGTATTAAGATACGTTTTGAGTGTAATTCAAAGCATAGTTTTCATGTTACATATTCAAAGTCATGCAAGTTTTTGAGACAGCGTAGGAACCTTGAACTTTTAACATTGAACTGGAAATTCCCTCCCTGACAGAGGCACCCTGGCAGAACCAGGTAGATCATATTATGGATACTGTTGAGTCCTCAGTGAGTGGATCCGTGTATCTCGAACGAGATGTCCGTGGAATGATACGAGTAGTCCTCGAACAAAAATTAAGTTAAATTAATGCACTATATCAGATATGCGAGAAATAATACTGTGGGTCTTTCGACAGTGTGGGCAGACACGGTAGACAAGATGCTGGGAAAACGTAAGAGTTCATCTCGTCTGCGACAATGCCCCCCCCCCCCCCCCTTAACAGCGTAGTTCGGTCTATATGAAGATAGTAGATCAGATCCTGTGTTATGCTTTTTATTTGCAACAGTGTAACATCATCAGGTTTCAGCATGCCTGCAATAGTTAGATGTCTGCTATCCATTATTAATTGAAGTAGAATGTGATCATCAGTAGACGAAAACTCTGGGTCACTGCACCCTAGGACTGCTAGCAGGCTATTCGTGTATGACAGTCTTGTTGTGGCCATGGCTTCGCAATGCAGGATAAAGTGTTGCCTGGTTTCAGGACCCGTTTTGCATAGTTTGCATTCTGAGGATGTTGTCTTTGAGTTGTCGAACCGTGCTCTGCTAGACTGTAGAATAAGTACTCCACTGAGGACCTTTGCTTTTACACTGGCCTAAAGTGTCTGACGCATGGTAACAATGGAGGTGGACCAAACCGCTGCAGACTTCATGAAGAGCAGAGAGTCTGAAGACAAAAATTGAATTGATGGAAAGTTTTTGGTTTCCTCAGTGTAGTTGCTCAGCCAACAGACAATGATGGCTTTGCCCAACCATTTTATTCCACCTGGCCTTGTCCGGGGCATTCTGCAGTAGCTCATGGGCAGTTGGCAAACTGTAATATTGGAGCTTCTTCTCCAGATGGATGAACCAACTGGATGATGATAAGTTCTGTGTGGCTAGTTGGCACACGGCATTGTTATATTCGATGGAACTCTGATAGGAAATGGCATTCCAAAACAGACACAGGATTTTCATGTCTGCCTCAGCACGGATTGGAACTGCCCCAAATATCCCTAAGATGGCTATCTTTGTTGTTCTTTCTGGAAGATCTGGAATCTGTTTAGGATCTGCAGCCAATCTAGCGCTTTCTAATCCCGGATCCATAACTCACAACCATATAGTAGCCACGGCAGGATGTAGATGATCAAGATTTTGCGACAGATGGTTGGATTTAGACTGTTATGACCATGAAGACGTAATCCTAGCAGGGAATATAGTGCTTTGGATGCACATTCCAGTCTTTTGTCGATATCTGTAGCCGCCCCTTATAGGATTCACAGGTGGGTAGCAGTGTTTACAAAGTGAACTGGTTTACTATTTACTTGAAGGGTAGGACCATTACTGTTATGTCCGGAATTATTAAAGTGAATTGCCTGCATCTTGGCGCCATTGGTTTTTTATACAGTCTCTATTAAGCTGCTGTCTTACCACTGTGGTAACTACCTGTTCTTCGTGATCAGCGTGGGGGAGATTACAGCAATATCACCAGCACAGCCCACGACAGCCACACCTGTGCCAATAGTGGCGCACATATTTGTAACCGCATAGTGTGTATCCTTTATGTATTCCTTGAACAGTTATCGTGAGATTGAGCTCACTTGAATATTGCTTTGATGCCAGACCAGTCCATGAGATAACATGCCTTGCCACTTAACCCGCCCATGGAATCCTGCATACCAGTCCCTGATCAATTGTGACATGCTGTCTGGAAAGTCCATCAACCTAAGTTTCGGAAAAGGACTGCATGCCACACCCTGGTAAAAGCCTTATCTGCATCAAAGAAAACGACCGTGCGGTCTTTCTTCTTGTCAGCATATTCGTGGATGACCTCCATCATCATCAGCGCAGCAAAGATTGGACCAACCTTCTCTGTGAAACCACATTGTAGATGATATTGGTTGCGGTCGATGATAATTCTCGTGTGCAATAGAATACAGAGCTAGTAGACGAGCAACGCTCTGCTCGATTCAAAAGAAGTCATTGCACAAAAGATTTGCCACACCTAGGTATCATATCATATCATATCATCATATCATATCATATCATATCAATTAAGTGACTTCAAAAGGCAAAGATCTCTTCGAGAGAGTACAATGCGCAATGGCTAATGCATTGTGTAAGGATGATTAACAGGGCACATGTCTGGACTCGTCTTTTCTGGACTCTGGGAACTCATTCAATGATGAATCCCCACGCCTTCATTAAATCTTGTGTCTCGTAGCGTCCTATCATGTAATGATGATTGACAATGGTTAATGAGGGTAATTAAGCAGCTTCAAAATGCGCCATTCTCTTCGAGACAGGCCAATGGATGCAAGGGTTAATGCATTGTGTAAGGACAATTGATAGTCTCTAATGAGTGTAATTAAGTAGCTTCAAACAACCATTCCTAGCTCCTCCACCATTTTGGATATACAGGGCACGGTCACAAGTCCCGCCCCTCATTAAATCACGTGTCTCCAGTCATTACGTCATAAATGACACGCGATGTTCCGTTATAATAGCTTAATAGGGCATCAAGTTGTTCGAATTGTATGTCTTTACTATTTAATAAACATTATGTTGAATACTTTCAAATTAATTTACGTCAGCGTTGTTGCCGCCATAGGGTAGTAACATCACCCATTCAAATTAGTTTCAAAATATTCAACAGCTTACCCATATAGTTTTCTGGAAACTACTAGTCAGGGAGTTCAGAGATCGATCGATCCCATCATGATCAAGGTGTGCGTTGAGCTTAGCTAAAGATGGGCGGGGCATAGCTAAAAATGTAAATGTCCATTACTCCTTTGCAGGCAATCAGATATTCCGCTATAATTGCTTAATAGGCCATCAAGTTGTACGAATTGTAAGTCTTTACTATTTAATAAACAATATGTTGATTACTTTGAAATTAATTTGACTCAGCCTTGTTGCTGCCATTAGCAGTAACATCACTCAGTCAAATTAGTTTCAAAATATTCAACAGCTTACCCATATAGTTTTCTGGTAATAGAGATTCAGAGAGCGCATGGATTGCTTTATCCCATCACGGTGAAAGCGTGCGTGGCTCTTAGGTAAAGCTGGCAGAAACATAGCTAAAACTGGATTTCTCCATTGACCGGCGATTAACTTAACTCCAACGATGAGCCTAATTTTAGCTTGAGAAGACGCAGGGTCAATTAGCGTGCTACAGGCAATCAGATATTCTATTATAATCGCTTAATAGGTCATCAAGTTGTGTAAATTGTATGTCTTTACTATTTAATAAACATTATGTTGAATACTTTGAAATTAATTTTGGCTCGGAGCTGTTGCCGCCATAAACAGTAACATCACCCAGTAAAATTAGTTTCATAATAATCAACAGCTTACACATATAATTTTCCGATAATTAAGATTCAGAGAGTGTATGGATCGCTTAATCCAAACACGGCCAAAGTGTGCATGGCTCTTAGGTAGAGATGGGCGGAACATAGCTAAAACTGAATTCCTCCATTGACTGGTGATTAATTTGTCTCCAACGATGATCCTAATTTCAGCTAAACACGTTTTCTCAATCAATTTCACATGTATTACCGATAATAAAAATTGATATATGAACTCTCTAAACAAGCATTTCTCTATTCGCTAACACAGCGGCTCAGACGTTAAATAACAATGTGTAGCCTACATTCGATGTATGAAACTGTGAGTGGACATCCAGAAGTTTAGCATTCAACCAAAGCAATATTGGTAACAGATGACTAGTCTAAACATGCGTATCTCTATTCGCTAAGACCCCACCCAACCTCTCTTTTGTTATGAATAACGGTCATACCCTGGAGCAGTATTCAGCTCATGTATCTAAGCTAATTAATCTGATTTTCAAAAGATGGTGTTCCATCGCCAGAGATTGCTATACGTCTTGGGGAATTTGCAATACACGTAGTATAGCCAGTAGTAGAAAAGTACCACCTCCCTCCCCACCTCCCTCCCGCCTGCCTCAACTGGATTTCCATTTAGACAAATGAGTAGGATCATCCCGACACTACTACTACCACCAGGGGCTGAAGGCCCATTTAGAGACAAGCCTCCACAGTGATAGACACCACTGATCGCCATCAAACACAGGGCCGGCCTCTCTATTCTGTATAGGCTCAGACATACACGTAGTCTCTGCCAGAGTCGCATCCGCATGATGGGACCACCCATAGGGTCTTCCATCTACCTTGACAACGCTCACCTGGGAGGATGCTAAAGTGATTAGCATGTGAACCACGGTAGACTCTGGCATGTTCACATGTTATGCAGAGAATCTGGTGCTGAGCAGGGGGCTCCAGCAGACAACCACGGCTTACCCTCTCCACCCCATAGAAGTGGCAGACAGACTCGATCTCTTTACATGGATGAAAGTGGTCGTAAATGTTTCTCCGCAAGGGGTCGACCCAAGGATTGTACTGGGGGGGGGGGGGCATCCCGGAATTGGGCCCACTTGGCATCCAATATCATGGCAGTCTCAGCGCCCTGTGCCACTGCTGAAGACGCCAGCATGAGCAGTATGATGAAAATCATGGCTATATATGAAGAGTTAAACTGAACAGAGTGGACCCATCGAGAAATATCTGTGCCAGATCGAGCCCTGTTCCATCCGGATAGATAGTGATCTTCATCCCCTCAGGGGCAGGGGCTAGCTGCTTCACTCTGCCACCGACTAAGAAACGTAGCTCTGGGACTATATGAGTCGTTTGCGGGCTAGTGAGTCCGACTCACTGAAGCAGTGTAAGAGCACCCTTGACCTTGGAGACATGTGACACACCATCTACCCGTAGGGTGGCCTCCTGGAGGTTAACAGCTTCTTCTGGTCCATCGAATGGACGATGCAGCAGGAGCTTTCCACCTGCAACCCCGATCAGGTGACCCACCCTCGTCAGGGAGACACCTTCACCTATGTAGGTGAGGAAGGATGATCCCCGATTGTAGAACTTTCGAACTGTCCCATCCTTTTTCACAACAGTGGAGAGGGGAGTAACCTCTATGTCAATGACTGCGGGAGGCCTATATAGGGGCAACCATGTTTGCCAGTCACCCCTAGGTCCAGCGTGGTACCACACTTCATTCTTCTCAAATATGAACTGCAGGTTTTTTTCCAGGGTCAATAGCCCATCATCACGGGCCATCGGTGGGGCACCGCTCGAATAGAGTTTGACCAGATGAAAGCTGAGGTCTTTATTTAGGGTGTTGATGTCTGCCACCTCTGTATCCGAGAGCTCAATCAACGGCTTGAGGATATACTTCCTCTTCGGGAAATCGTACCGAAACACGATCTTGTGGCCATCTATGTTGTGACCAAGGCGCTCCTATGTCACATTCTTGAGGTCTGTGAGCAGCTCCACCCCATCACCACCAATGGGGTGGAGGGAGAATGCCTTTGAGCTTTCTTCGTACTGTAGGGCGAATGACTTGCCATCGCTCTCTACTACCTTGGCAGCATCAACTGTGTACACATCTGCCAGGTCAGCAAGACCAGTCGAGTGAGCAAATATGGGTTCCATAGCATGCTATAGGCGGATTTTAAACAAGACATATAACTATGCCGATTGTCCTACTGCTGCTCTCCGGTGGTGAGAACGTAATCTCACCCTCTCTAGAGGGGAAACACAATTGTACAGTACAGTAGAATGGGTCCTCTTCGAGGTGCCCCAGGGGGGGGGGCACAACATACATACACGCTGATGTGCTACATCAACCTCCGGGCAGCTCACTGGTAGAAGTCGCCGGGGACATGATAGAGTATCTCCAAGGTGCCAACAGCAATCTATGGAAAGCTATCAGTCCTAGCCTGTTCACACCTGTAAATCACCTGTTTGTCAGCCCCTCCATTAACATATATGCCAGCACGGATATGATATCGGACGCCTATTTATAGTTTACACTCGGATTACTCATTGACCTGACATGATATCATGCCAGCATTATCTGACCTTGGCCGAGATGATGAAGAAGGAGGTTCGCCCCTTCATGACCCCTGCACAGATAAAGGCCTTAAACGAACAGAGGCTCACACTGCAACAAGAAGGAGAGCGACTACAGCGGGAGAACTGGTATCAACAGAACACAAGCCTTGCAAGGAGGCGAAGGAACAGTGAAAATTTCCGATACTGGCAGGCCCTCCTAGAGGAGAGTAAGCAGGACGCAGGAGTCTTGACAGACGGTGATGAGCTAGGTGTCTTCACAGACAAGGATGAGCCAGGTGGTTTCTCAGACGAGGATGGGCCAGATGTCATACAGTGGAAAGAGGAGATGGCGCAGAAGTGTAAGACCAAGAAAACTATCCAGCGGTGGACCTACTATCTTGGTGATAAGGTGAAGTTCCAGATGTCACGTCTCAGAAAGCTACTGGCACCCGACATAGTTCTGGGTGACCTCTGTCTAAGAGACGTCTGTCTCGAGACCAGCAAGCTGGCATGGCTCGCCAGGCTCTCCAAAATGAACCTTTCTATGACACATGAGCAGATTCTGCAGGTGATGCAGGTTTAATCTCCAGGTATACTATGGCAAAATCAGAGTGGCGGAAGCAACCAGAAATATACCCCTCCTGACTGCTGACGAGGGGGGCTACAGTACACAGCTGGTGACTCCAGCAGATAGATACCATCAGACATAATCTCATCCATGAGGCAGGAAGGTACAGTAGAATGCGCAAGCGATATAAGACAGCCTAAAACGTCCTTGCGCGTACAACCACTGCTGCCGGTGTGATTGGAGCCAGTGCTGGGATGGCAGCTGTGGCCACTCTCGCTACAGGGGTACGGGTCATAGTCGCCATCCCGCTGGGTGGCGTGACACTAGCCACCACTGTCTTGGCCACGGGCTTGGGGTGGGGCAGCGGCAGATCACAAGGAGGCTGGAGAAGCATGCTAAGTACGTGGCACTGGCACAAAGTATGCTATGGACTATCGACTGGTCTGTCAGCAAAGCTCTCGAGGATGATCAGGTCACCGATGAAGAGTACCACCATATATTGAAGGTCCAAGCCCAGTACCGCATGGAGAAACCTAAAGTGCGACAGCAATACCTCAAAGGCTCCAGTGGGCAGGTTGATATGGAGGAGTTAAAAAATGAGATGTTACGGCGAGGTCGCCTCGCTGGTCTCTGGAGTCGAGACGACTACAAATAGTGTGCTGCCTGTATGGTAGCTTTAAGAACACCAGTATAGATGGCTTTCCCACTGAACCTCACAACAGTCATCCGGAGCCAACCGCCCCTCATGGGTACACCCTTGACTGTCCTGAGAGTTCTACTGGTTGATATACCAGGGCTAACACCATTCTCCATCACAGTGGATGGATGGTCCCAAACCAGCTTCTCCGTCAACCCACAACTGCTGACCAACCGCCCCATCACCATCAAGGATGTGAAGCAAGCTCATACTTGGAAGGCTGCTCCAAGCCTCTTCTTCTTCTTCTTTTCGTTCGCCGATCATACCGCCAGTCCTAAGTGACTATCGACATGATCATAGGCGTTAAGTGCGTGGATCCATGGTTTATTAGAGTGCGCCATGCGGCCTGGAACCTCCGTCTTCAGCACTCGAGGTTTCTGTCAGGATTACCCCACCCTTACCTCCTTTAGTCGCCTCTTACGACACGCAGAGGATACGGGAGGTGTATTCTAAGCCCCACGTACAGGGCTAGCTCCAAGCCTCTCATACTAGAATCAGCAGCTGAACTTTGCTGTGTGGTGTACCATGGCAGGATGTGGAGTAAGTTCCATCCTGCTTAACTCCCACTCTGGTACTCCAGAAGCTGTGCTCGTCGCCAGCTGTCTCAGATTCCACGTGCACTTCACGGTTCGACGAATCCTCCATTAGCTGGGTGCAAGCCTCCCTGATACAAACGCCTTCGACCCACAGCTCAACAGTCATAGCGTCTCAGCGGCCAGTAGACTACAGAGAGAGTTCAGCGCTCACCCAGACCATCGGTGGCATGGTGGTGACAACAGCGGTGTAGGGGTTATGTACGGTGACCCGAGACGTGACTACTCAGGATTCCCCTATCGAACCACACCCCCCCCCCCCACCGACGAGTAGGCCATTGGAAGACAGCGACATTCTCATTCGATCCAGACTCCAACCCTGAAGCGCTGCTGCAAAATATGCACATCACTGGCTTGTGCAGGACTATCGAGATGTGTGGAAGTACTTTGTCCAACACACCACCTCAGGCCTCACACCAGCAGGGATCGTTCGGATCAACCATTCCCTGGAAGCACAGTGCTACTGCCTCCTTATGGCACAGACCCAGCTGTGGCATGCCATAGATGATGTCAGCGGAGCAGAGGTCCAGGCCATGTTCATCAGTCTCGTTGAGGATATGATCATCGTGGCAGACCCCAGAAGTCTTATTGCTAAGTTTCAGCAGGGGTTGCAGAAGGCCCGTCGCAAATTTGACTTTGCTATTTCGCCACACATATGGTTGATTCCGAGCAACATGATCGTGAACATCGAGGACTTCCAAGTCAGGGGCTATAACAACATGATAATCGAGGGGAGTTCCCCCAGTGTCCCCTTCGACTTCAACACTGCCATCAACGCACCTATGCATAGTAAGAGCCATACAGTCGTTCTGATACTGACACTACAGCCAGTCGACACTGCAACTCCAGGCGCCTTGACACTGCAGCCAGTCACCCCGACACCACTTCCCGTGGCAGCTCTACATGTGGTGTAGCTATCGTGGCACTCGGGATCAGCCTACTCCGCCACTAGCAAATCAGCTATAAGACTATCCTGACTCTCTACAGTAGCAGTGGGGACCACGGTCAGACACTGAACCAGCTTGGCATGCCCTACAGCCCCTATACTCGCTGCCAACATGCACATCCAAGGGCTGGTGGGTTCAGCAGCGCATCCATTTTCCAGCTTGTGGTATCGCAGAGCCTTGTTCAGCTATGAGTCTGGTGAGGCCATGGCGGGCTGCAACTGCTGGAACACATCTGACAGATACTCCCGATCCTTGTAGAAACCCTTAGCTCGCAGGAGCTGCTCGACGATACTCCCGCCCATGATAAGGTATTCGAGGAAGCAGATCTGTCCCTTATCAAATCTTAGATAGAGCTTCACAGCTGTCAGCTCCTCTGTCAGTTCAGCACCAGAGAGCTGAGTGAGCTCATCTGGTGTATTCTTCTTGTAGCCCTTCAACTCCCTCCGGAAGACATCATAGTACTTCTCACATAGCGTGAGCCCAGACATGTTTAAGATGTCTCAATAGAGAGATGAATATTTCTGAGTACCAACCCAGGCACCTGGCAGACGCAGACTGGGAAGATCTTATTAGCTCTCTCGACAGGGGATGCAGACATTTAACCGCGTTGTATACTCAGTGCTTAAACAATGACGTCAATGGTACAGATCGTGAAGCAACTGGCCAGGAGCCATGCGAGTCTTAAGAAGGTGGAGAACCTGCTGCGAACCAAGACACAGACGTTACTGACCATAGCAAAATCTCAGTCAGTCCATGTCGCCAGTAACGTAGTAGCGATTGTGGCTGTGGTGAAGATGCCAGGGGGGAAGTGAGGTTCTTCCTGCCGCCACTGCGGCTGTCCTCGCTACAGTGGTGAGTGGGGTGGCCAAGCACTGTCTCGGAATACCTCACCCCATCCTAAAGATCGCCCTCAGTGGTGCCGCCTACACTGCTGCCACCAAGATCATAGGTGAATGTGTTACACTAATGGAGGCCACGGTTCTAGGGCTAGCAACGAGTGCAATGGCTGAGATCATCGTCGCCTACGTTTAACCTCTCTGAATAGTGAGAGATGGATCACGAGACCCCTGCAGCATATGAGGCATGGCATGCTGGAGGGCGGTGTGTAGCCCATAGTCGAGCACGCGGACTGAGGATTGCCAATGCCCGGGAATGGTGGACTGCCCACAAGGCGTGCCCCTGCAGAGAGCGCTAGTACCCTGAGCACTGCTACCTATTCCCTTGGCCGACTGCGTGGTTCTCCTATGACCAACTATTTCACTGGGGGTATGACGAGTAGGTTTAAGCCGTCTGTATATGACTATGACTCTGTCACTCACAGACCTAGAAAGCAAAGAGCTAGGCGATCTTGCTCACTTGGGTGAGGCACGCCTCGGTTCAGAGGACACTGTTGCCCCCATTCTCCTTCCTAGACTTCGATGAGAATGGAGACCCGCGGGAGATTCGAGGTACCATCCCTGCCCGGGATCTCATCTGGAACACTGATACGGTAGGACAATCGGCCATTAACAAGGCCAAGAATGTATACAAGGGGATGGGCATCAAGGAGAGGGCGACGATGCGAGGTATGTTCGGAGTCGATGAGGCTGGAGACATCAAGCTTATGGCTGAGTCCTATGCACTGAACCTGGTTATGGATATCCTGAGACCACGGAGCACATTCATCCAGGATGGAGGGAAGCTCAAGATAGGCACCCTCAGCATGAACAGTATCACTGTCGATGGCCAAACACATGCAGGTGCTATCAACAGCCTCTGGCTACCAGAGGTGAAGAAGACAGGGTTATTTAATTTGGACCCTAAGAAAGACCACAGGATAGTCATGGATTCCTGTGTATCATACAGATACTGGATGTACTAGACACTGTGGGTGCTGACACAGGCCTTCTATGCTATCTTCTCAGCTGCTGTTGGGATTTCATGCTTGACGCCTCCATCGCATCCTTCGTATCCGCCGGAGTTGCGGGATGATCCCACGGCTACCAGAGGTGAAGCGGTCAGGGCTCTTGAATTTGCCATTTAAGCCCACAGGATAGTCATGGTTTCCCGTGCATGTATCATACAGATACTGGATGTACTAGAGACTGTGGGCGCTGACACAGGCCCTCTATGCTATCTTCCCAGCTGCTGCAGGGATTTCATGCTTGATGCCTCCATCGCATCCTTCCTATCCGCCGGAGGTGCAGGATTCCCCGCTCTGCAGGCGAAAGAGCTGGTGCAGGAAGTACTGCAGTTTAGTCTCCCAGATATAGACGAGGCCACCGCCGACCAAGTGCTAACCATCCTCCGCACGCATGTCTGTACCATTCGACAGTGTGCCGGCCGATGCTAACCAGGTGGTGCTGATCATTGCCAAATCAGGACATGGGCAAAACATCTTGCTGCAGGCTCTCCTGGCCGAACATCTACACTCTCAATACATCCTTCTGGTGTCTGACTCCGCTGCTGAGGCGGTTGACAGTAATGATCGATGGTACCCAATCACCAAGACGCAGAACCTGCAAGCACTCATGGAGAAGCTGCTGGCAGCCCGATTGACAGAAACACTTATCGATGACCCTGTAATGGACCAGAAGACAGTCACCTACCTCAGCAACATCACCAGGTGCATCCGGCACACAAAGATAACTGTCTTCATCCTCTTTCAGAAGTACACCCGCGAGATCTCACCAGACATCCGCCACAATGCCCGGTTGATATACTTCAGCTCCAACCGTAGACGTGCCCTGCTCGAGACCATATACGACAGCCTAACCCTCAAGGAGACCAAAGGGGACCTTATCACAGGCGTACAGAGGGCAGGTGAGCTGTACCGCTTCATCTTACCGAGTGAACGTTCTAGAGTATGGCTGAGAGGGCTGCCTGCTGTGGTGGAGAGATCTAATGCCGACGTTACTAGACTAATTGGGAAGAAGCTGGTAGACGCTATCAGACACTCTGCTGGTCACAGCTCTAGAGGAACGAACAAGGGAGAGGAGTGCCTACCACCTGATGCTCTGGTTCGGTACCTGTATGAGCCTGGTGGGCTGGAAGGGGGTCGACGGCGTGCAACAGATCCTAACTGGTCGATAGATGTTCACAGGCTTGACAGGTATGTGGAGGCAGAGGGGTGGCCTACACTGTACCACCTGGCACGCCAGCACGGAGTGCCTAGGCGACCATTTGTCGTAGAAGAACTTCAACTAGTCCCTGAAGACACACAGCTACCACCCCCTAGGGTGCTAACATGATACTCGATGGGCTCGGTGTGGACACCATCTGGTAGCACATATCTCTTATCATAGTAAGTGGAGAGTCCGAGTTTTTCTGTGCATACGTCACCATACGCTGGTTGCGCATGCATAGTCCTCGATTGGTGGCTCTGTCCACTACACCATGGAGGGCGCTATAGAACCTCTGCCAGGAGATGCCATTCTGCCGTTTAGACATTCTTTTGGTCGAACATTTCATTTGCAAGTTTCTGCTGTTCCAGCGGTCTGTATTATCCACGTAGCAGCACTTGGAGCAGAGAGCAATTCCACGAGTGCCTTCGAACTCAAGCTTGAACAATCCCGGAGTACAGTTAGACCATTTGTTCCATGCCAACCAGTCCCGTTTGCAAGCCTCATACTCCGTTCGCATCTCTGCGCATATCACCTCATCGATGTTGGAGACTGCTATGGCGATATAGGCAGAATCGGTGTCCATCTGCAGGTACTCGAAGCTGTCATGAGCTACGTAGCGGTCAGGGAAGTCATAGTAGAACTCCAGCACTCGCAGCTTCGCCAGCTCGTATACTGCTATACCCACCTGGAAGGGGACGACGAATGGTGATTTTAGCCTTACGGCTCTGCAATTCGTAGGAATCACGGATCTCCTCTAGATCCTCGAACCATGCACTACGCAAGGCTCTGTCTACTGCTCGTTCATCCTTAGTGAAGCTGGTGTTGGTATGACGTTCTACTGCCTCGATCAGCTTCCCATATTCACTGTTGCCGAGGAGTTTGAAGAGATCAGCCAACAAGGCTTTACTTTTGTCAACATCCCCGATACGACGTGCCTCAGTAACAGAGTCTACAAACTAATCAAAAGGTTTCTGTGAGGTGTAGTCTATAGTGCGATAGATAGCAGTAATCTCGAACCCGTGGGCAAGGTACCACTTGAGAGTTGGTGCATACAACACCCTCTTCTTACCAGAGAGTGCACCAACGAGCTTGCTAGTTGTAGACTTTTTTCGACCTGTTTTATCAAGGTATTCAAGCATCTCCGAAGGTATAGCCTCTTCTGGGATCTCACGACTATAGAAGATGGGAGACATCTCCTCGAACTTTAGCCATAACACTTTAGGTATCGCAATGTCAACCTCAGCAAACCCGAACCAATGATCCGCTGTCAGATCCTGCTTAAAGCGTTCAATATCACTGCTTACATGCCCACCCCACCGTCGTACAGTTTCTTTACCACAAGGCATTGCTTGGGCCATGGTTGACAAATACAGAGCATTTGCATCAAAACCAAGGAGACGTTGACATACTCGCTTACCTTGGTGAATTCGGGTAACTCCAGACTCGTGATATCTCGTGAATACAATGCTCGGACCCCCAACAACAGCACCCTTTAACATCTCGTAAGCTTCCTTGCCTGGAGAGTAAAGGCTAATATCCAGCTCATGTTCAGCAGTACCACGAAGTAAGTACTGAAGCGACACACCAGGAAGTGACACCGCATCCTTCAGAATGTCTATACCTCGTTCTGTGTAGAATTCTCGCATCTTCTCTAAGGCTTCAATGAACGGGCTAACATCCCAGTTGTTGCAATATCGTAACCAGTCAGCAAACGTCTTCATCCCCAGATCTCTGACGGTCTGCTTACAAGCTTTCCACTCTGACAACTCAAGAAGGTAACCCCCTTTGAGCTTGGACCACCACACAGGATAATCAGGTAGTCCAGGATAGTCAAGCTTCTCAGGTGAGTCGAACCATTCATAAGGTAACCAGCTCTTCTGTTGCGTGAAACCATAGCCTTTGATCCATTTCTCATAAGAAACCCCTGGGTCGAGGTAGTTGATTACATCGAGAAACCTCAGTTCAGGCGTAATGAGGAAGATTGCCTTCTTGGCGACTTTTACCGTTCCTTTGAGCGAAGTAGTAAGTTCATCCATGAAGTACTTCTTGAAGAGGTTCAGGTAGTACCACCCCGAGTTGAACTCGAGCACAGGCACCTGGTCACACGACTCATTGATAAGTCGCTGCTGTCGTTTTGGTAACTTGTCCAAGTCTGTGGGTAGATACTGTGACCAAACCCCTGCACGGATCGTGGAGGCTCGTAGGTGGATCTCCTGCATGAACTCTGAGATCAGCACTTTGGAGTTAGCATTGTAGAGGTGAGTTGGCGAGCTCATGCTACCTTCTAAGGAGCAGCCAACTGACACCGAGATTGGTATGTGGGCACTCTCGATCGTGAGACTCTCTGTAGGGTGGGTCTTGATCCCATCTAGAAGGGCCTTCAAAGTCATAGACAATAAGGTGTGGGTATGGTACTGTCCGAACAGGGGTGTGGACGCTTGGACATCGTTTTAGACAGCACTCCCACTGTAGCATAAGCGTGCGTCCAGATGCTCTCAGTTTCTCGTCTCTCGTGACCGTCTTGCAGTATCTTTGATCAGCATCCTCACCTCGCTGGTGTTGTGAACATCCATGCCAGTGACAGCCATGAAACTGGTATACTGTGTCGGTTGTCGGATCATAACCATCTACGGGAGCCCCCTCAATCCAACGCTCACCACCGTGACCACACTTTGCGTGGTGTATATGATTTCCATGGATTCTCGACTCATATTCAGTCCAATGAGTAACTGCAGAACTGGCCGGTTGGTATGGATAGAAGGCCTTCTCGTATGGGGACTGCGGTGCTATTACCTTCTCCCCATGGCAATCGATGGTCGTTTTTCCCCCTGTACAGCAGTCAGCATGGCGATGGAGACTACATGCTTCGGTGAACTGCTGTTGACAGTGCCCACAGCTGAAAGTCTGGGCCAGCTTGGAGATGTCCTTATCGAAGAAGGCGTGATGGTCGTACACTCCTATTGTCATGATGGTCGGATAGTGTGCAGGTTTCCTGGTCAGATGCCAGCTACCCTCTTCAGTGGGCTCATAAACACGAATCCCTGTCTTCGCAAATAACTCTACCTTGTCCAGCTGGTCTAGGGACGTCTTTGGTACGTCAGCCACAGGCCTGATCAGGCGATAGAACTGTTTAACAAGCTCTCGTGCAGGAGCTGTACTTCTATCAGCTCTTGCACCCTGCTGGACTGCTAGACATCTCCAGAGGCACATGTTATCTTTGTAGGTATCGAGTGCCACCATTCCCTTCCTCCATCGGAGCCAGACCGGGAGGGGGCCTGTCCCTAGCAGAGGCTGGCGGTCGATGACAACCTTTACATCAACGTTGATTGATCTGATGAAGGCCCAAACGGTATTGGGCTGATCGATATTGTCTGGGTCGAGGCGGGCTTGCTCTCTGGCCTCCACCCACGTCTGGGTCTCTCCTAGTGTATTCATCCAGGGACTCCCTGGAGCATTCTTGTGGAAGGACATTACCCTACCATCCTCGATGTGGCGGATTCGATAGGTGTGGGTATACCGAAGGTAGAAGGCATTCTGTACAGTCTGGATCTTCTCCATGATCCGACCTGTAATGTCTCCTTCTAGTCCCCTGAAGAATGTCCAGCATACTGTTCGCCGTCCTCTCTCCTCTGTCTCCCTCTCACCGAGATGCTCGTTGAGAATCTGCTGACCTTCTCGCCTCATACTCTGGGCTAGGGTTTCAGATCTTGGTCCCCTCATTAACTGTCTTCTGATTCAGTGTAGAAGAGGTAGACGTTGTTGTGGATGGCTTGCCATCCGAGTTGCTACAGCTTTGGCCTGTAAGCTGACATTCGTCTCCTCATACAACTGACGACTCTCACGTAGCAGCTGTGCTTTCTTGTGAGGGTTCCATGGATTCTCAGAGGTGAGCGCCGGAAACCTCCCTGTCTGTTTTGCTCGGGAGAGTCGCTTTCGCCACTCCTCGGCATTGGCGTGTGCAATCATCTGGAGCAGGTCGGCTTTGTGGACCTTAAAATAGCCTCTAAGACCGAATTGATTTGCCATCACTCGAAGCTGTGTTACAGTAACCATACCATGATGCAAGGTGTATATTTTGATCTTAAACCTTTCTGAATTACAGTAATCCTGATGCAAGGTCTATATATTATATCTTAAACCTTTCTGAGTGGCGATCAGTACCTGTGGGTGGTGTATGGCTCTGTGGATTCCTGTCTCTAAATGGGCGTTCAGACCCTATTATGTGTGGCGATCAGTACCTGTGGGTGGTGTATATCCCTGTGGATGCCTGTCTCTAAATGCGCGTTCAGACCCTATTGTTGTTCGGGTCGACCAGTCGGATACCAGCCGTACCAGCTGAGCTGGGTATGCGCCGCCTGTCCTGGATTCGTTTCCTGAACACGCCCCTCTGGGTAGAGCCATAAGCGTATATATGCCTATGGGAGAGAAGCGTGTCGAAAAACGACTAAGTTCGTTAAAACGCCTGATGCATATGCACGCGCCAGGACGCTGTTTATATGTTGCACGTAGGTACGACCTAGATAGGATGGCGCTTTTAGTGTACCGAGATGGTACCCTGTAATCTTTATTGATTGCCTGTTCCCGTTAAATCTGACATTATTCAAGACCAGAATTCAACGGGCTTTTCAAATCTGTAAACCATTTCAAAATCGGTTGAGAAATGGCTGAGTTATCCAGGGAAAACTCTTCATGACTGTCTTCAAAATATTACCGTGACGTCATAACCACGTGGACGCAAAGCTTCTAGAATATTCTAGAACGTTCGACTGTGCTATTATTAGCTGCGCGCTGATTGGCTCTTGCTCGAACGATGATTGGATGAAGCCTGCACCTGTGACGTCACGAGGAGTATAAAAGGAGAAGCAATCCAGTGATCGAGAGCATCCTCGGCCACTGTCCGAACAGGTTGGATCTGTACCAGCTACTAACAAGTGCGACAGACAATACGTGTCTTCCTTCGCTATGTGTTGGGTCTTTATCCAGTAGCGTGCAGTTCTCCAACCCACTGCACGAAAATAATTTTGTAACTTACGGGAGTAATTTGGAACTTCTGATAATTGTTCACGAATACTAACATTTACATTCGGAACACAAATTTGCGGTGAGGCATTTACGGCCTGAATATGTGAGTCTACAGATGTAGAGACAGGATGTTCTTTGATGGATGACTCGCCGGATCTTCCGGCCATGCCTAAAAGTGGTATTTCAATCGCTGCCACACTAATATCGTGTCGGTTCCTTCGACTTTCGATCGCAGCAAGTAAACTCTGCCCGGTGCGTCTTCAGAGCTGGCTGACGTACCCAGCACCGTGAAGCTTTGTTTTGTCTCTTCGTTTGCCTCTGACAACCCCCGCTAGTGACGGGTTGTTTACACCTTCCATCCATGGCATCAGTATACGCGAACTTTCTTCACAACATAGTACTATCGTATCTTTTACTGACTGCTCGTTAGACATTCTATTAGGCCTACAGCACTAAGCGATGTACTCCTCCCGCCATAAGTGTTCTTGTGGAAGTCTTGTTTGCGGAAAACAGCTTGCAGGAACCAAACTGCTGGAACTTTCCAGCTTCCGGAGAGCACATCATCTCATGTTGACTACGGATTGACGTGTCAATTTCAGTAACACGGTAGCCTAACTTAGGAATGACTACCAAGTATTCAAGTAACTATGCTTCACAGTTTAATTATTTCTCTATATAGGTTTTGTTAATTATAATGTATCCGCAATAACGGTCCCGATGAGTAAAAGGAATCGTAATGGTCTCAGGACCGCTAGTTATAATTTCTGTATTCGTTGATAATTATTCTCATTTTCCTCAAAATGTTGCTAACCGCACTATAGTAGGTTCATTAACCTGTACTGTTATATATATATATATATATATATATATATATATATATATATATATATATATATATATATATATATATATATATATATATATATATATATATATATATATATATATATATATATCTTGATCATTTGACACCGTATTGATTGTTCTGGTTAGATTATGTATATATATGGCCAGTGGCCATCCGTTCATATGTTTTGTTTATTCATAGAAAACATAGGACCGCAGTGCACGTAGGAAACACTATACAGCAAAACTTATATATGCAGCACTTTCTCCCGGCACCAACGACTTTTCACTGAGGTCGCTGTCCATCCTATAACTCTGTTTAGCCCGGCATGCTACCGACTAAAACTTCTATTCAGCTCAATAGGATAGGTTCAAAATGATTAGAGACACTTTCTTCATTACATACTGTGTAATATACTCTTCTCTTCCGGTAGTGCGATAATCTAGCCCTGCACTCCGGTAAGACTCATAAGTAAGATTTTGTCTCTCTTCGTGTTCCACTCAGCCTTGTGGCTTCTTAATTGTTTGAATGTCCCTATCTGCACTACAGGATGATCCGACTCTGGGAAACCATTGGGGTTTCTGAGCAGTGATTGCCAGAGTGTGGTGTCACATACATTTCCCGTGTATCTGTGGATACTTAGTAGTTAGCACTTTAAGCCAATGTAGGAAAGCACTGCGAAAACACATGTATTAATTATTATCTTATTTACTGACAATCCTCCCGCACTGCAGTGCAAAACTGGCAACTTGTATATAAACCTAATGACAGGTAAAACGGTTAGTTCCATAGGACCCGGTGACGGGTGAGATGCGCATTCCCACCGAATTCTGTTCAAATGTCTGGGCCTGATATTTAGATCTGCCACGCCCTTGTGGGAAGGATCTTTACGGTGGCTAATCGTCTCTCTTACCCCCACCTCAACGATAGGAGAAATGCTCTAGTAATGCTTTTGTGAAATGTAACCCATGTCTTGTAATGTTTTATGTGGTTGCGGGGCGGGGTGTCCAGATTCTTATTCAGTTCAGAGATCCTACTACGTAACATGCATGAGCATTGTCTCTAGTATTGATGGCTTGGGGCATCTGTTCTCCGTGACAGCTGTGTCTAATAGCTAGGTAGATATCAGCGAGTTGTGGCCTAAAATAATTCTTGTTCTGAAAACAACTAAAAGGAATTAAGCAAAGCAGAAGGCCCGCAGAAATAAAGCGGCAACTACTAATACAGCAAGCCAAGAACTACATAAGACGGTGACAAGGGAATCCATTGGGAATCCCCCGTTCCGTCTCCACGTAAAACAGTACGCACCCCTATCTCACTAGGTATGGTCTCGTCTTCATAAAGCATTTTTGATTGAAATATTAGAGTAGGCCCATTTTTGCCTACTATTCTTCTTACGCTTTAAGCAGTGGCGACACCTTCCCGAGACGGAGGCCATGTGAGGCACTTGCCTCTCGCAAGGATTCAGCGACGACGGTCCACGCCAGGATAATACTCCTCACCCAAAACTTGCACTAGGAGTAGTGCCTGCGTGATGCACATCACTTTTCGTCCGAGATAACCTTCTTCCTTTCAGCTTAGAGATATAATAACTTATATTAAGTTAACTAGTTAAGTCTTGTGTACGGGAACCTCCATTGCGGGGATACCTCTGCGGACCTACGAGTCTGTGTGGTACCTCAAGGGGCCCCATGTTCAAAAGTTCATCTACCTGTCTCTATGTCTCGTATTTTCGTATGCTCTTATTGTGGTTTTATCTAGCATGTTTTTAATTGTTTATGTAAACTCATTGTATAGACTTATATTTTTAGGTCACCAAATCAAATCTTGTAAGTCCATAGATCACGAAATTGCTATGGACAGGCATACTGGTGACACAAACTCGTGGGATGAGACCGTTGTGTTTAACGTTCGCGACGATTGTCGCACGGCCCCACCGGAACGATTGAGTTAGGAGCCGGTTTTTGTTTCCCGCAGGGCAGTCTCGTACAAGGTCCGTCACCCAGAGACCGGATGCTAACCAGCATCATCACTCGTCGTGCACTTGCGGCGCGGCGAGTCGACATGATACACCGGAATGGCCCGACACTACCCGGCGAGCTACACTATTATGTGTGGCGATCAGTACCTGTGGGTGGTGTATATCCCTGTGGATGCCTGTCTCTAAATGGGTGTTCAGACCCTATTCTGTATGGCTATCAGTACATGTGGGTGGTGTATATCCCTGTGGATGCCTGTCTCTAAATGGGCGTTCAGACCCTATTATGTGTGGCGATCAGTACCTGTGGGTGGTGTATATCCCTGTGGAGGCCTGTCTCCTGTCTCTAAACGCGTGGCATGATGCGTTTAAGTTCTTCCATAACTAACCTGAACTTTCTCCTGGTACAGACCTTCTTGTAGTTCATTCTGTTGGAATGTTTACGACCCCCCACCCCACCCCACCCCCATGCTTTACATAGTCCACAGTCTGTATAAATACCTGCCCTGCATCCTCATGCTCAACAGCAGCCTTCTGAATCTGAGCATTGTGTGTCGCACAATATTCTCCAACACAATGCCTTAAGCATCGAAAAGGCTTACCTCGCATAATCCATTTGCACGTATTATAATGCAGGTTTGATAAAGTCTATATATCAAGATCTTAAACATTGGGCTGATGGGTGTAGGGCCTGGGTATCTTGTATGTATTTGTGGTTCTCCCGGACAGTGGGGTCCACACGGGAGTTTTATATTCTTGGTCATGGCCATTTGTCTCAATGGAAATCCAGTTGTCTAAATGGAAATCCAGTTGAGGGAGGTGATCAGGGAGGTGGTATTTTTCTAGTACCGGCTATACTACTATATAACATGTTCATCTCAATTTTTTTTTTTTCAGCTGATTAAAACTATATCCGCAACCCCGCCCCCACCCACCCGCCCCCCCGCCCCCCCCCCCCCCCTCCCCGAACCCTGACACATCTACACCTTCGGCAGACGGCAACAGATTGACATTGGGGCTATAGCGATATAAGATTATTAGACCCCTTTTAACATAATCTAGTGAAAATATATTTTCAAAAGTCGCCATCCCATTCCTAGGGATATATTTTGGCATAGCCTCGAGCTGTGTCTCAGATTCAACCCCTCCCATTGCGATGTGCTATATAGGGTGTTTCGATGGTGGGCCCATCTCTAAAAAAGACTGGTTGTCCTCTGAGTTTCCAACGTATGTATGTTTGCATAGGTATCACTAGCTTTTGCACTGTTCTTGCTATCGCTATTCTCGCTTACGGTCATATCTGTAAGATCATGTATCATAGCCTTTACTGCCTTGATCCTACAGTTCTCGCTTAGTGTCTCCTTTCTGAGGTTTAGAGCTGCCAACTGCAGAGAGGCAGTCTGTTGCCAGCACTGTGAGAGAACAAGAGGTACCGAGGTGGTTCTGCTTGTGTCATACAATCTGATGTGTGGCACAGCGATTTCACCCTCAAAGTCAAAATTAAAGTAATTTTCTTTCAAGATAAACTGTGCAATATATACAATCAAAGCAGGATATCCATCGAAGAAAGGTCACCCTGACCTTCTGTTGAATATCTTTGTTTAGCAGATGGCTTAGCATATGCGTGGATCCTAGCACATATACCTTCATCCACTTTGGTGTCTGACTCTGACTATGATGGTATTCAAATATCAGCAGAGCGTTCTGTGATTTATGGAACACACACAATTGAATTGAATTGAATTCAATTCAATTCAAATATTTTTTATTTTATAGTGGCATTTCACATTTATATTACGAAGGACAGGTAGTCCATCAAAGGCATAGCCTATATGGTGATGGACCCCTAACATATATTAGACAAGGAGACATTACGACATTAAATGACTGTATATTTTACAAATAATAACATTACAACACTACACGTAACGCACACAAAAACATAATTAAGTTACTAGTAGTTAATTGTAATAATATAAGAAGATGTGGATTTTTTTCACTTGCACCCACAGTACATATGCATTATTTTAAAATTTGTATCATTTAGTGCTAGAAGATCTGCAGTTTTAAGTTGCTAGATGTAATGGAGAGAGGGTTGGGGAGGTGGTGGTGGGGGGGGGGGGGGGGTGGGGGGGGGGGGGGGGTGGGTGGGGGGGGGTGGGGTTAGGAGAGGGGCGTTCATCGAGCTTAAAGACAGTAATCCAGTATGTGATGTATTATTATTATTATTATTATTATTATTATTATTAATATATTGATACTAATATAGTGTATGATGAGCCATAATGCATGACGAGCCATGGTGGTAGTGATGATCTTCCTCAAATTAATGAGATTGGGAAATCCATAAGACTTCCACGGTCATACTCCCTCCTCATGTGTTCTTCTAAAAGGGTCCACCTATAGGCGATTAATCCTTTCCCTGATGAGTATCCTATATCTCGCTCAAGTCTGGAGGCAACAATTTATGAAAACTGTTGAATATTTTGAAATTACTCCAACTGGAAGCTGACAGACGAACAATACAAACATTAAATTACATGTTTCGAAGGATCCAACTATTGCACATTACAAATATAAATATATAAATAATAGATGACTTTGGTTACACTAAAAATACACAGACATACATCCTTCCACTTACATCCACAGCTAACAAGATGATTCAAGTGAGACTAAATTCAAAACACCCAACAGAGCTAGATGTGTATCATAAGCAATGAATTTTGTCAAGGACTCATCAGCGAAAGGGTTAGTAGGCTTCTATAATAATTGTCTTGAGGTTCTTTTTGTATGATTCTTTGGTGATAATCTGTGTGCGGATGTCTGTTTCTGTGTTGTTCCATAGGTGTATTGCTTTTGTTGATGTTTTTTGTCTGGAGGCTTCTGTGCGGCAGGAGGTTGTATGCAGATTCTTTCGTGATCGTGTGTTGTGTGAGTGTATGTCTTCATTATTCTTGAAGAGGTTTAATAATGTGGTTGGTAGATTATTGTTATAGAAGTCTCTGAGGACGGAGTATAGTTGGAGCTTTCCTATGTCTTCAAGCTTAAATAGTTTTTCTGTTTAAAAACATTTTGGCCCGCTGTTGGTTGTGAAAAATATCTTTATAGCATTTTTCTAAAAGTGTCTTTAATTTTTTTAGTTTTGATGAGTAAGTGTTAGTCCAAATAGTGTTGCAGTATGTGATTTGCGGTAATATTAATGTGCTATATAGCATTTTTATAAGGTGTTTTGCTTTGCTAAGTAGCTTTTTAGTCGACGCATAATACCAATGGACTTTGCAACCTTTGACATTACAATTTGTATATGTTTCTCCCATGTGAGTTTCTTCTCCAAATAGACATCTAAGAATTTTGCAAATTGTGCCTCATATTTCTTGATTATCTACATAAATTTTAGGGAGATCATTACTTTTCATTTTTTTAATTTGTGAATAAGATGTAATTTGTTTTTGCAACATTGGGCGATAATTTGTTAACCTTAAACCAATGAATTACTTTTTCTATTTCTTCATTTATGTTTTTGTATAAAGTATCAATGTTTTTATGGCTGCAAAAAGCATTGGAACCGTCTGCAAAGAGAATTAATGACAAGTGTATGCAAACATTTGGTAGGTCATTCATATAGAGTAAGAACAACAGCGGGCCAAGATTTGAACCCTGAGGAACACCATCGACTATTTCTCCTCTCTTAGATAGGACGCTATTATACTGGGCATATTGTGTTCTACTGGATAGGTAGTTTTTTTTATCCGGTTCAGTACAATGCCTCTGTAACATACTTACATTGCTCATTAATTCGCCCTCATTCGTGTCCACACTGTTCAATCGTTCATTTCATAGTTACGTCTGATGCCCGCTTGTTACTATGCCCCTCAGTCCCGATCACCTTTCCTGTTAGGCTCAATGTAAAACAGGGCCTCATTAGTCGGGAACATAATCTTCCAGGCTACACCTCGTATTCCTTAGTTTGAGATTTTTTCTATTAAAATGTTATGGTCTATTATATCGAATGCTTTGGATAAATCTATAAAAATTCCAAGAATATGTTCTTTTTTGTCCAATGTATTTACTATCTTTTCCATCATATCTTTAAAAGCTAACATTGTGGAGTGTTTTTCCCGAAAACCGTATTGTGACTGGTAAAGGATAGAGTTTTTATTTAAGTTATTGGTTAGCCTGTTATAATAGAGTCTTTCCAAGATCTTCCGAGAACAGTGGTAGTACTGAGACTGGCTGATAGTTAGTGAAGTCAGAGGAGTCATTTGCTTGGTAAATTGGGGTTACACACGCAGTTTTGAATCGTGATGGAAAGGTGCCTTGTATTAGTGATAGGTTACAAATGTGATTTAGTGGAGTCATTATATCTTGCATGCAGTTTTTTAATACCGCCCTCTTAAAGTTATTAATTCTCGCACTTTTGTTAGGATTAATTTGCATTAGTATCTTTGAGATCTCCTCTGGGTCAGTAGGGTTTAGAAAGATTGAGGATTGATAATTGCCTGACAGATAATCTCGCATGCTAGGACTTGCATTGGTGTTAATTTTCTTGGATAGTTCTGGGCCAATATTTAATCAAATATTCATTAAACTTGTCAGCAATTTCTTGATTATCAGTAATTACTGTTGTTGTATACAAATTTAGATCCTTCTGTTTTACAGTTCTGTTTATTCAGCAGTGTCTTTATCAGTTTCCAAGTCTTCTTTATATCATTTTTATGCTCTGTGAATTGACTTTGGAAGTAATTTGTTTTTACATTTCACAGAATTTGATTTAATTTGTTTCGATATTTCTTAAATTGCATTTCATTGGATTTACTAGGACATTTGATAAAATTTAGGTATAGTCTGTTTTTCTTATGGCAGGCAGTCATCAAACTCCGCATCAGCCAAGGTTTAGTCGGGTTTATTTTGAATCTTTTAACAGTTTTGAGTGGGAAACAGTGCTCATAGACGTCTGTGCATAAAGCGTGGAAAGCGTTTTAGGCATTTTCGCATGAATCACATTGGATTATGTTGCTCCAATCAATTGTGACCATTTTGCTTTTGAATTCATCAATGTTTTCTTTCCTAAAAGCTCTGCTTGTTCTGGTTTCTTTCTTGGTGGCTTTTTGCCTCATTTTATTTCGTCCAATATAATATATCGGCAGATCGTCCGAGACATCTGTAACGAAAACCCCCTGTAGGTTTTTACAATCTGCCGGACAATTTGTGAAGATGTTGTCGATGAGAAAAGCTTTGTATTCAGTAATTCTTGTTGGTTTCGTGATTAATTGGTAGAAACTGAATGTGTTCAACAAATTTATGAAATATTGGGTGTACAAACAGTTTTCTTTCAAAAGGCCAGTTTTATAATCACCCATAAGGTATCCAATTTTGTTCCGATTTTGCATGGATTGTAGAATTTTGTTTAATGTCTCTATGAATTTGCCATTGTCGCTTCCTGGAGGTCTATAAATTACACAACAACTTTATTTTTTCCTTTATCTGAAGTAGTTTTGATGAAAATAGTTTCAATGTAGTCTTCTATCATTGACAAGTCTTCTCGTATTGCGTACTGCACATTTTCTTTTACATAGATGTCTACTCCGCCTCCAGTTTTAGTAGATCTGTGATTTTCAACAAAAGTATAATTGGGGATATTAATTAGATTAACCGGTGAGATTGGTTTCAGCCATGTCTCAGAGATACCTATAATGTTAAATTCATTAGAGTTAGTGTCAAGGAAAGTTGTTAGTTTGTCGATGATTCCTCAGGAGTGATCAATATTGAGATGTAGGAGTGAAAATGAAAACGTTTTTGTGCTTTTGACAATTAGATCATTGAATTCTTTTGGCAAGACATATTCGTGATGGTAATTTGACTTCTTCATCGTCATAGTCCTTATCCGGTATACTTGGTTGGTAGAATGTGTTTAGTTTAAAGACTGCATCAAGCAGGAGATTATAATTCATGTGATCATGGTCACTGTTTAGATCATGGATATTTAACATGAAGTCTGATTGATCATCGTAGTGATTAAACTCTCTATTGCATGTGATACACCACCATGGGTCATTTGCATCCTCTAGGACTCTGTAGTCACATACCGTGAGCTTAGAACAAGTTAGATGTATCCAGTTATCACATAGGTCACATTTGATGGCATATTGATTTCTTTTTACTGGATTCTTGCACAATGAACAGGGAAACTTAATGGGCATGTGGGAGTGTGGGAAGTAAATTACCAATAGTGTTTTAGACAGCAGTTCTGTAATCTTCTTTTCCACTGGTGCAAGTGGCTACCTGAATAAAAAGGATCTGCTTCAAAATGGCTTTTTTTTAAAAATGATATGGCAGTTGATTAATTATTTGGTAATTATAGATATAAATGAATCTATAATATATTGAATATGTCATTAAACATGTTGAAAATGGTTAAGGAAAGGTATGTAGACTTCTAAGAAACAACAGGGTATATATACATGCATAAACGCAAATCAGTGATGAAAAGAACTGTTATATTATGCCCAGTCGGCGACATAGACAATACTTACAGAATGCTTGTTTTATTATGTTTCCTTTAGCTGTCTACTGAATCACCTTCAGGATTCAGTAGACAGCTAAAGGAGACATAATAAAACACGCATTCTGTAAGTATTGTATATGTCGCCTACCGGGTGAGATTATTCTGCAATTTTGCAGCAATGTCTGTGAAACGTGAACTTGATCTGTCACTATTCATACTAAAGCAGTGTACCAAGTTTCAGTAGAATATGTCGAAGCATCTCTGAAAAAAGTCTGGAAAATTGATATTTTTCGTATTTCATAAGTAAAAAATGGGGATAACTCTGTCAGATTGTGACGGAACCTGTGAAACGTGAACTTGATCTGTAACTACTCATACTAAAGTACTATGTAACAAGTTTCAGTTGGATATGTTGGAGCATCTCAGTGAAAAAGTCTGAAGATGGGATAGACAGAGAGGAGACCTATAGCAGAGAACATGAGTTGCAGCAATATTCAGAGATATGCAGAAGTAGGTTTCCATACAGAAAAGTAGTTGATATGGATGTTGTCTAAGGCTCCACATCTAAGGAGAAGAAATAAGGAAAGCCTCTGGATAGGCAACCAGCTTGTCCAGAAGATGGTTACTACTTCGTTTGAACAGATATGGAGATGTGTATGCACATTGTCTGATAACAAGTTCCTCGTTGATTGGCCGAGATACGCTGCCCTGCCATTTTATGACTGATGCAATCATTCATATCTCGTGAGATCTCCTTCGATTCGAGATCGAGAAAAGTATCTCGTATGTATTGAGTAGCCATTGGCGTAATGATTTCCACAAGTAGTGGTGTCGGAGTCAAAATGATACCACCTCCCTCAACTGGATTTCCATTTAGACAAATGAGCCCCCACCTCCCTCAACTGGATTTCCATTTAGACAAATGAGCCCCACTACCCTCTCAATCCCTGGGACATAGGTTGCGGGGGCCACAACAGAATTCCGAATGGCTGCCAGGGAAGTAGGATCATCCCGACACTACTACTACCAGGGTCTAAACGCCCATTTAGAGACAGGCATCCACAGGGATATACACCACCCACAGGTACTGATCGCCACACATAATAGGGTCTGAAAGCCCATTTAGAGACAGGCTTCCACAGGGATATACACCACCCACATGTACTGATCGCCAGCACCACACATAATATGTCTGAACGCTGATCGCCACATATACACCTGTGCAAAAGTTAAGCACCACCCTATTTTTACGCACATGCGAGGGTATATTCATGTGCTATGAAGAAAGCAATAGCATAAACATTTATGTACCCATCCATCTTAGTGCAAGAGGTAATAATGCAACTAGAGGAATGCTGATTATGATGGTGGGGAAACACTGTATGTTTTTGTTTGAACTTGAAAACGAGGCCTGAATATGGTTACGTTGACACAACTAACAACTATTGCCCTACAGTTGACAAACGTGGCTAGATTGTCATTAATGGTGTCTGAAAACGAAGTTTAACATCTGTGCACGAGTTTGAGACTGTCATTATTAATACCGGGTATATCCACCTTGTGCCTGGATGACGGCCTGGACACGACGTCTCATGCTGGTCACCAACCGACTGATACGCCATTGTGGTATTCGTTGCCATTCAAGATGGAGTGCGTCTGTTAATTCCTGTAGGTTCTGCACAGGAGGATCCCTCCTTCTCACCATGTTTCCCAGAATGTCCCAGATATGCTCAATAGGGTTCATGTCAGGGCTACTTGCTGGCCATGGTAGGGTTTCGATCGCATTCTGGCAGAGGTATTCATGCACAGCTCTAGCACGATGTGGTCGGGCGTTGTCATCCATGAATATAGGGTGGGTTCCAGGTGCATGATTTACAAAATGAGGGACCACAACTCTATCCAGTATGGAATCTTGATATCTTTGTCCATTTAGTGTTCCAGGTACAGTCAACAGATCCAGCTTACAATCAAATGAGATGCACCCCATATCATAACGGAACCTCCACCAAATGGAACTTCTTCCATGATGTTACGTTGGTCGTACGCCGTGCGTCTGGACCTCCATGCACGAGTTCGACCATCTGTGGCATGAAGCAGTGTACCCGTCTCCAGGATCTCATGTTCCAGTGTCTTCTTTCGTTGCACCACCTCAGACGCTCCTCTGTGTGGTGTGCAGTGAGGAGAGGACGTCTGACAGGTCTCCTAGCTTTCATGCCAGCAGCATACAGTCTCCTTTTGACGGTAGACATTGACACTCTATTGCGTGTTTCCCATTGCTGGCTGAGCACTCTGCTGTTGGTGAATGGAGATCTCCTAACAAGGCGTACTAGGGCTCGATCATCACGGGCAGTAGTCTTCTTTGGTCTTCCAGATCTAGGCCTGTCCTTCACCTCGTTAGTTTGCCCATGTTTTGCAATCAAACGACTGATTACAGTATGGTTAATGTTCAGCTGTCTGCCAATCTCTCTGCATGACATACCAGTGGTATGCATGCCTATGATTTGCCATTTCACACGATCACTTAACCTTCGTCTTGCCATAGCGGTTCACAATCAAGAGCTAATTCTCTCTGTACAAATAAACCACGGTCATGAACACAAAATTCCTAATCTTGTCGCCTAAATCTGTATGTAATGTTCTACACCTCAAACTGGACTTTTACATAACTGAACACGTGTGCTGTTTCCCGCCACGCACGGACATCAAGCGGCGTGAAGTCATGCATGCATGTGCATTTCGTACTTGGAATTATGTCAGCTAACACGGGGACAAAAAGTATGGCAGCCTAGTTGTACCATCATGTTTCTACGTTCTATTGTTTTTGCTGGTGCTTAACTTTTGCACAGGTGTATATAATAGGGTCTGAATGCCCATTTAGAGACAGGCATCAACAGGGATATACACCACCCACAGGTACTGATCGCCAGCACCACACATAATAGGTATGAACGCCCAGATAGGGGATATACACTGCCCACAGGTAATGATCGCCACACATAATAGCGTCTGAATGCCCATTTAGAGACGGGCATCCACAGGGATATACACCACCCACAGATACTGATCCCCAGCACCACACATAATAGGTCTGAACGCTGATCGCCACACATAATAGGGTCTGAACGCCCATTTAGAGACAGGCATCCACAGGGATATACACCACCCACAGATACTGATCGCCAGCACCACACATAATAGGTCTGAACGCCCGGACAGGGGATATACACCACCCACACGTACTGATCGCCACACATAATAGCATCTGAACGCCCATTTAGAGACAGGCATCCACAGGGATATACACCATGAGTACTGTTGCACAGATTCGCGCTATTGCAAAGCAATTCGGCCTTAGAGGCTACTCTAAGGTCAAGAAAGCCGACCTGCTCCAGATGATCGACCAGGTCCGTGCCGAGAAGTGGCAGAAGTGACTCTCCCGAGCAATGAATACGGGAAGGTTTCGAGCGCTTACCGAGTATCCTTGGAATCCCTAGAGGAAAGCACAGTGGATACATGAGCTTAGTCAGTTGGACGAAGAGGTGACTGCTAGCATGCGAGCCAAGGCTGTAGCGAGGTGGATGGAAGCCCTTTCACTGGAGTCCTTAACTCTCTAATGCAAGGGGCCCCCACATCCTATGCAGGCAGCCACAGGGATATACACCATGAGTACCATTGCAAAGCTTCACGCTATTGCAAAGCAATTCGGCCTTAGAGTCAACTCTAAGGACAAGAAAGCCGACCTGATCCAGATGATCGGACAGGTCCGTGCCGAGGAGTGGCGGAAGCGACTCTCCTGAGCAATGAATACGGGAAGGTTTCCAGTGCTTATCAAACAGGCACCTTTACATCCTCACAAGAAAGCACAGCGGATATGTGAGCCTCGTCAGTTGGCCAAGGAGGTGACTGCTAGCTTGCGAGCCAAGACTGTAGTGAAGTGGATGGAGGCCCATCCACTGGAGCGCTTAACTCTCAAATGCAGGATCGTTAAGCAATGCCAAGTTTTGAGCACAAGGGGGCCGAGGTCTGAAGCCTTAGCCCGGAGCATGAGGCGAGAAGGTGAACACATTCTCGACCAGCGTCTCGGAAAAAGGGAGACAGAGGATAGAGGACGCCGGTCAGTACGCTGGACATTCTTCAGAGGTCTGGAAGGAGACCTCACAGGAAAGATCATGCAAAAGATCAAACATACTGTCTAGAATGCCTTCTACCTCCACTACACCCATACCTATCACGTCCGTTACATCGAAGAAGGTAGGGTGATGCTCTTCCACAAGAATACTCCAGGGAGCCCATGGCTGAACATGATAGGAGCAGCTCAGGACTAGGTGGCAGCAACAGAGCAAGCCCGCCTCAACACAGACAATATCGATCGACCCAACACTAAGTGGGCTTTCGTTCGATCAATCAACGTTGAGGTCAGGTCTTTCATCGACGGCCAACCTCTGCTTGGGACAGGCCCCCTCGCAGATTGGCTACGACAGAAGAAGACTATGACTGCCCTCGACACCTACAGGGACAACATGTGTCTCTGGCAATGGCTAGCAGTCCACCGAGGAGCGAGAGCTGATAGAAGTACAGCTTCTGCCCGAGAGCTTGCCACACAGTTCTATGGCAAGACAGTACCTGATGTCCGCAAGACCTCGCGGGATCAGCTGGACAAGGTAGACTTCTTCACCATGATCGGGATTTGCGTGTATGAACCAACCGAAGAGGGCACCTGGCACATGATCAGGCAAGCGGCTCACTACCGTGACACCATGACCACCGGAGTGTGGGACCACCACGCCTTCTACATCAAGAACATCTCAAAGCTGGCACATACACTAGTCTGCAGTCACAGTCAGCAGAGGTTTACACAGGCATGCCATCTTCAACGCCACGCTGATCACTGTACAGGGGCCAAATCAAAAATCGTGTGTCCTGGCGAGAAGCTTGAGGTGCCACAGTCTGCGCATGAGAAAGCCTTCTATCCGCCCCAACCATCCAGTTCAGCGGCTATTCGTTGGATCGAGTATGAGTTGAGAAACAGAGGCGTACACATACGCATACCTCGCATCGTCGCCCTCTCCTTGATACCCATCCCCTTGTACACAGTCTTGGCCTAGTTAATGGCCGATTGTCCTACCGTATCAGTGTTCCCAATGAGATCTCAGGCTGGGATGGTACCTCGGATCTCCCGTTGGTCTCCCTTCTCATCGAAGTCTAGGAAGGAGATAGGGGCAACAGTGTCATCTGAACTGAGGCCTGCTTCGCCCAAGTAAGCAAGATCGCCTAGCTCTTTGCTTTCTGGGTCTGTGAGTGACAGAGTCATAGTCATATACAGACGGCTTAAACCTACTAGTCATACCTGCAGTGAAATAGTTGGGTATAGGAGGACCACGCAGTCGGCCAAGGAAATGGGTAGCAGTGCTCAGGGTACTGGCCCTCTCTGCAGGAGCACAGGTTGTGGGCGGTCCACCATTCCAGGGCATTGGCGATACTCAGTCCGCGTGCTCGACTATGGGCTACAGACCGCCCTCCGGCACGCCATGCCTCATATGCTGCAGGGGTCTCGTGATCCATCTCACTATTCAGAGAGGTTAAACGTAGGCGACTATGATCTCAGCCATTGCACTCGTTGCTAGCCCTAGAACCGTGGCCTCCATTAGTGTAACATGTTCACCCATGATCTTGGTGGCAACAGTGTAAGAGGCACCACTGAGGGCGATCTTTGGGATGGGGTGAGTTATTCCGAGTCAGTGTCCAGCCACCCCACTCACCACTGTAGCGAGGACAGCCACAGTGGTGGCAGGAAGAACCTCATTTCCCCCTGTCATCTTCACCATGGCCACATTCGCTGCCACGTTACTGGCGACAGGGACTGCCAGAGGTGTTGCATTGGTCAGTAACTTCTGTGTCTTGGTTCGCAATAGGTTCTCCACCTTCTGAAGACTCACCTGGCTCTCGGGCAGTTGCTTCACAATCTGTACCGTTGATGTCATTGTTTAAGCACTAAGTATACAACATGGTTAAACGTCTGCGTCCCCTGTCGAGAGAGCTAATAAGATCTTCCGAGTCTGCATCTGCCAGGTGGCCGGGTTGGTACTCAGGAATATTCATCTCTCTATTGAGACATCTTAAACATGTCCGGGCTCACGCTATGCGAGAAGTACTATGATGTCTTCTGGAGGGAGTTGAATGACCACAAGAAGAAGACACCCGATGAGCTCGCTCAGCTCTCTGGTACTGATCTGACAGAGGACCTGACAGCTGTGAAGCTCTACCTAGGATTTGGCAAGGGACAGATCTGCTTCCTCGAATACCTTTTCATGGGCGGGAGTATCATCGAGCAGCTTCTGTGAGCTAAAGGTTTCTACAAGGATCGGGAGTATCTGTCAGATGTGTTCCAGCAGTTGCAGACCGCCATGGCCTCACCGGACTCAAAGCTGAACAAGGCTCTGTGATACTACAAGCTGGAAAATGGATGCGCTGCTAAACCCTCCAGCCCTTGGATGTGCATGTTGGCAGCGGGTATAGGGACTGTAGGGCATGCCAAGCTGGTCCAGTGTCTCACCGTGCTCCCCACTGCTACTGTAGAGAGTCAGGATAGTCTTATAGCTGATGTGCTAACAGCGGAGTAGGCTGATCCTGAGCGCCACGATAGCTAGGCCTGACACCACACATAGAGCTACCATGGGAAGCGGTGTTGTGTCGACTGGCTGCAGTGTTGGGGCGCCTGGAGCTGCCGTGTTGACTGGCT
Source organism: Chaetoderma sp. LZ-2023a (assembly GCA_034401795.1). NCBI lineage: Eukaryota > Metazoa > Mollusca > Caudofoveata > Chaetodermatida > Chaetodermatidae > Chaetoderma > Chaetoderma sp. LZ-2023a. The sequence goes on from CM067374.1 coordinate 3,720,151, forward strand.
GCAGTGTCAGGGCCGGAATGGCTGTATGGCTCGTACTACGCGTAGGTGCGTGATGGCAGTGCTGAAGCCGAAGTGGACACCGAGGGAACTCCCCTCGACAATCATGTTGTTATTGCCCCTGACTTGGAGTTCCTCGATGTTCACAATCATGTTACTCAGAATCAACTGTAGGTGTGGCGAAATAGCAAAGTCAAGTTTGCGACAGGCCTTCTGCACCCCATGCTGAAACTTAGCAATAAGACTACTGGGGTCTGCTACGATGATCATATCCCCAATGAGACTGATGAACATGGCCTGGACCTCTGCTCCGCTGACACCATCTATGGAATGCCACAGCTGGGTCTGTGCCATAAGGAGGCAGTAGCACAGTGCTTCCAGGGACTGGTTGATCTGAACGATCCATGCTGGTGTGAGGCCTGAGGTGGTGTATGGAACAAAGTACTTCCACACATCTGGATAGTCCTGCCACAAGCCAGTGATGTGCATATTTTGCACCAGCCCTCCAGGGTCGGAGTCTGGATCGAACGAGAATGTCGCTGTCTTCCGACGGCCTACTCGTCGGGGGGCTCGATAGGGGAATCCTGAGTAGTCACGTCTCGGGTCACCGTACATAACCCCTAGACCGCTGTTGTCACCACCATGCCACCGATAGTCTGGGTGTGTGCTGAACTCTCTCTGTAGTCTGCTGGCCGTTGAGACGCTATGACTGTTGAGCTGTGGGTCAAAGGCTTTTGTATCAGGGAGGCTTGCACCCAGCTCATGGAGGATTCGTCACACCGTGAAGTACACGTGGAGTCTGAGACAGCTGGTGATGAGCACAGCTTTAGGAGTACCAGAATAGGAGTGAAGCAGGCTGGAACTTACTCCACATCCTTCCGTGGCACACCACACGGCAAAGTTCAGCTGCCGATTCCAATATGGGAGGCTTGGAGCAGCCATCCAAGTGTGAGCTTGCTTCGCATCCTTGCTGGTGATGGGGCGATGGTCAGCGGTCGTGGGTTGACGGAGAGGCTGGTTCGGGACCATCCATCCACTGTGATGGAGAACGGTGTTAGCTCCGGTATATCATCTGGTAGACCTCTCAGGCCAGTCAAGGGTGTACCCAGGAGGGGCTGTTGGCTCCGGATGACTGTCGTGAGGTTCAGTGGGAAGGCCATCTATACTGGTGTTCTTAAAGTGATCGCAGCACACTACTTGTAGTCATCTCGACTCCAGAGACCAGCAAGGCAACCTCGCCGTAACATCTCATTTTATAACTCCTCCATATCAACCCGCCTGCTGGAGCCTTTGAGGTATTGCTGTCGCACTTTAGGTTTCTCCGTGCGGTAGAGGGCTTGGACCTTCACTATATGGTGGTACCCATCATTAGTCACCTGGCCATTCTCGAGAGCTTTGCTGACAGACTCGTCGATAGTCCGTAGCATACTCTGTGCCAGTGCCATGTACTTAGCATGCTTCTCCAGCCTCCTTGTGATCTGCCGCTGCCCCATCCCAAGCCTGTGGCCAAGACAGTGGCAGCTAGTGTCACGCCACCCAGTGGGATGGCGACAAGGGCCCCCATCCCTGGAGCGAGAGTGGCCACAGCTGCCACCCCAGCACAGGCTCCAATCACACCCGCAGCAGTGGTTGTATGCGCGAGGACGTTGTAGGCTGTCTTATGTCGCCTGCGCGTTCTGCTGTACTTTTCTGCCTCATGGACGAAATTCTGTCTGATGGTATCTATCTGCTGGAGTCGCCAGCCATGCACTGTAGCCCCCTCATCAGCAGTCAGGGAGGGGTATATTTCTGGTTGCTTCTGCCACTCTGATTTTGCCATAGTATACCTGGAGATTAAACCTGCATCACCTGCAGAATTTGCTCATAAGTCATAGAAGGGTTCATTTTGGATAGCCTGGTGAACCGTGCCAGCTTGAGCTTGCTGGTTTCGAGACAGACGTCTCTTAGACAGAGGTCATCCAGCACTATGTCGGGTGCGAGTAGCTTTCTGAGACATGACATCTGGAACTTCACCATATCACCAAGATAGTAGGTCCATCGCTGGATGGTTTTCTTGGTCTTACACTTCTGTGCCATCTCCTCTTTCCACTGTATGACATCTGGCTCATCCTCGTCTGAGAAGATACCTGGCTCATCCTAGTCTGAGAAGACATCTAGCTCATCGTCGTCTGTCAAGACTCCTGAGTCCCGCTTACTCTCTTCTAGGAGGGCCTGCCAGTATCGGAAATTTTCACTGTTCCTTCGCCTCCTTGCGAAGCTTGTGGTCTGTTGGTACCAGTTCACCCGCTGTAGTCATTCTCCTTCTTGTTGCAGTGTGAGCCCCTGTTCGTTTAAGGCCTTTATCTGTGCAGGGGTCATGAAGGGGTGGACCTCTTTCTTCATCATCTTGGCCAAGGTCAGATAATGCTGGTATGATATCATGTCAGGTCAATGAGTAATGAGAGTGTAAACTATAAATAGGCGTCCGATATCATGTCTGTGCTGGCATATATGTTAATGGAGGGGCTGACAAACAGGTGATTTACAGGTGTGAACAGGCTAGGACTGATAGCTTTCCATAGGTTGCTGTTGGCACCTGGGAGATACTCTATCATGTCCCAGGCGACTTCTACCAGTGAGCTGCTGTGTGCACTGCCCGGAGGTTGATGTAGCACATCAGCGTGTATGTATGTTGTGCCATGCTGGGGCACCTCGAAGAGGACCCATTCTACACAGTACTGTACCACATGTTTCCCCTCTAGAGAGGATGAGATTACGTTCTCACCACCGGAGAGCAGCAGTCAGACAATCGGCATGGTTATATGTCGTGTTTAAAATCTTCCTATAGCATGCTATGGAACCCATATTTGCTCACTCGACTGGTCTTGCTGACCTGGCAGATGTGTACACAGTTGATGCTGCCAAGGTAGTAGAGAGTGATGGCAAGTCATTCGCCCTACAGTACGAAGAAAGCTCAAAGGCATTCTCCCTCAACCCCATTGGTGGTGATGGTGTGGAGCTGCTCACAGACCTCAAGAATGTAACATAGGAGTGCCTGGGTCACAACATAGATGGCCACAAGATCGTGTTTCGGTACGATTTCCCGAAGAGGAAGTACATCCTCAAGCCATTGATTGAGCTCTCGGATACAGAGGTGGCAGACATCAACACCCTAAATAAAGACCTCAGCTTTCATCTGGTCAAACTCTATTCAAGCGGTGCCCCGCCGATGGCCCGTGATGAGGGGTTATTGACCCTGGAAAAAACCTGCAGTTCATATTTGAGAAGAATGAAGTGTAGTACCACGCTGGACCTAGGGGTGACTGGCAAACATGGTTGCCCCTATATAGGCCTCCCGCAGTCATTGACATAGAGGTTACTCCCCTCTCCACTGTGCTGAAAAAGGATGGGACAGTTCGAAAGTTCTACAATCGGGGATCATCCTTCCTCACCTACATAGGTGAAGGTGTCTCCCTGTCGAGGGTGGGTAACCGGATTGGGGTTGCAGGTGGAAAGCTCCTGCTGCATCGTCCATTCGATGGACCAGAAGAAGCTGTTAACCTCCAGGAGGCCACCCTACTGGTAGATGGGGTGTCACATGTCTCCAAGGTCAAGGGTGCTGTTACACTGCTTCAGTGAGTCGGACTCACTAGCACGCAAACAACTCATATAGTCCTGGAGCTACGTTTCTTAGCCGACGGCAGAGTGAAGCAGCTATCCCCTGCCCCTGAGGGGATGAAGATCACTATCGATCCGGGTGGAACAGGGCTCGATCTGGGACAGATATTTCTCGAGGGGGTCACTCTGTTCAGGTTAACTCTTCATATATGGCCATGATTCTCATCATACTGCTCGCGCTGGCGTCTACAGCAGTGGCACAGGGCGCTAAGACTGCCATGATATAGGATGTACAATCCTTGGAGAGAAACATTTACGACCGCTTTCACCCACGTGAAGAGATCAAGTCGGTCTGCCACTTCTATGGGGTGGAGAGGGCAGGCCGTGGTTGTCTGCTGGAGACACCTGCTCAGCACCAGATTCTCTGTGTAAGATGTGAACATGCCAGAGTCTGCCATGGTTCAAATGCTTATCACTTTAGCCTCCTTCCAGGTGAGCGTTGTCAAGGTAGATGGAAGCCCTTATGGGTGGTCCCATCATGCCAATGTGACTCTGGCAGGGACTATGTGATTGTCTGAGCCTACACAGAATAGAGAGGCCGTCCCTGTGGGCGATCAGTGGTGTATATTACTGTGGAGGCTTGTCTCTAAATGGGCGTTCAGTCCCAGGTAGTAGTAGTGTGATACTACCTCCCTGGCAGCCGTCCGGCGATCCATGGTGGCCCTGCAACCTATGCCCCAGGGCTTGAGAGGGCAGTGGTATCATTAGTATTAGTGTTGGAATTAAAATGATACAGCCTCCCTCAACTGGCAGCCGTTCTGCGATCCGTGGCCCCACCGCCCTCTCAATCCATGGGGCCTCCATCTAGAGCCATACCAGCCACCTGTCTCAACAACCCTGGGCCTCTATCTAGCAGCATACACCAACCACATGTCTCACCAACCTATGCCCCAGGGATTGATAGGGTGGTGAGGGCCAAGGATCGCCGAACGGCGGCCATTTGAGGGAGGTGGTATCATTTTGACCCCGACACTACTACTCCACCAGAATATGGTGGTAGAGAGAATTGGAACGTAAAAGGACACGAGCGCTACTCTCCTCATACCAGACAGGATGTCAATATCAATATTAATTCATGTAAAACGAGATGATATAAAGCCTATAGTAGTCTGTATGGCAAGTAGTTAACAGAAAAATAGTCCCTCTGAATTCGTTGTAAAATTCAAATCTGTCGCACGTCCGTCGTACACAAAATGAGATCAAGAATTTGTTAACATTGCGTGGATATTGATATTACATGAACCACTGGGTGGATCAAGTCAATTTTAATGTCTGTATTAAGCTAGTGATACAGAGGTTAAGACGATACCAAAATCAACACGATCCATAGTGGTCCTTTTACAGTCCGCTACAATACAAAGATGGATTGGGTCCCGATATGTCTGGTCGCCGAAGTGGAGTCTGTGTAACAGTCTAGTCGTTGTGATGACGTAATAAGATGGCCGGTCAATGCATTAGAGGTGTACTCTTGTAGAAGGCACGCCTCCATGTTTAGATTGTGAGGCAATATCTGCAATCACACTAGTCCGAGAGACGGGATCTACTCAAGACAAGAGAAGAATAATCTGAAACTGAACCGAAACTGAAACATTTTGTCTGAATGGTAAGTCACCATTGCCATTAATTAACATTAATGTTATCGACATTGTTGTGTGGTGATATAATCAATGCGTTTTAATTACAATGACATACAATTTGATTCATGTGACTAACACTTAATTTATGTACAATTTATGTTTAGATAAAAATGTGGTCTCTGTAGACAGGTTCTTCCACTGTAGCGTACCCGGCCACCAGGACAACAAATATGTAGAAATATGTACATGTACATGTAATAATACATGATAGTAATAATGATAATGATAATAATAATTAAAATAATAATAATAATATTACATGTAAATAATAGTAAAGGTAATGTCGTTGTTACTGTTATTATTAAATATAATGATAATAGTAATGCGACAATAATAATTATTAATAATAATAAAAATAATAATAATGGTGGTGACAGCAATAATTACACATGATAATAACAATCATTATAACGATAAAACTGATGATGATGATAATAATAATAATAACAATAATACATGTAAATAATAGTAATGGTGTTAATAATATTTTTGTTGTTATTGTTGTTAATAATAATAATAATCGTAATTTCACTGAATAGTAGTAATACTCCGCAAGATAGATGGTCACTCCACTCCCTCCACCACCCCTCCCCCCTCCCCAACCACCCTTTATGTAAAATGTTATCTCATAAGTCATGTCTCCACACGTAATTTGTTTAAATGTATTTTCTCGTACACTATGTCATTTGTAATATAAAATATCCATGTAAATGTATATAAATGTTATATGTATAAACATAATATTACAAATTTATGTTATATGTCAAGGGTCCACCGCATCATAGGCCTTGCCTTTGGTGGATGCCTGTATTGAATTGTAGAATTATTTACCGATATGGAAATAAAGAATCTTGAATCGTGACTATGTTACCGTAATTCAAGTTCAAGTTCAAGATTATTTATTTTGATATAGAATATACATTTACAGTTTCACAACAGGTAGTCCACCAAAGGCAGAGCCTATGTGGCGGTGGACCCCTACATATAACATATAACAACAACAATATAGGACATGAGAATACTGAATACATACGGTTAACATGTTATAGTCCTATATATACATATAGTTAACTGTCTCGCTGCCAAGCCTCTGCAGTCTACATTTTCCATGGAGCCTAACTCAGGGTATGCTGAGTACCTCTAAAACAATTTGACCGAACGTTGTCGGTGGCTAAGCCACAAGCAACTTTCAGTCAAATTTTTTCTAAAATACTCAGCCAATCCAGAGTCATTGCCAATTGGAGTTATTGTCCGCTTCCAGCAGTCCAACAGTTAATAGACGTATGACAATTTACATTTTTACAGGGAAAGACATGACAGAGGGATGTGTGCTTATCTTGCTTAAGTTAATAATTCTATATTTTCTTATTATCAATGACAAAGTATTTTTTAGGCTGTGATGGTAGAGTTAGTTGTTTGGTAGTTACCATTATGACAGATATTCTTATTATTATTATTATTATTAATATTATTATTATTATTATTATTATTTGTTCTGGTGACTGGGTGCAAGTATGAGAATAGCATGCCATGATGGTGAGTGTTTTCCAGAGTCTAGTAGGTTTCTATAATCTTCTTTTTGATATTCTGCTTAAAGTACTGTAGCTTTATGATGTCTGTGCGTGTGCTTGTGTCTGTATTATTCCATAACTGAATTGCTTTTTACTGTCAGACAATATCATAACTATGTCCATCTAATCCATTAACATTATATATAATCTCATTTTATTAGATAAACACTATCTCTCCATCACAGTAGCCAGCAATAGCCTTTAGCCACCCCATTTTTTGCTGTCCATGCCTGTCCGGTTCCCGCGCTTATCCTGCAACAAACCTGTCAAATCTAATCAGCGTGCAATTCTATGTGACTGTTGTGGTGATTGGGTGCATTTAAGATGCTCCCAAGAGCTAACTATCACAGATTATGAAGAACTCCAGAGTTCTGATGAGCCATGGTGGTGTTTTCAATGTAACCAAACTAATTTTCCTTTTAATCACTATGAAAACGATACCGAATTTCTGCTTAATATCCTAGGTGCCAAATATGACTACAGTACATATATAAATGCAAACATACTTGTAAACCCATTCAAGCTAAATACTTCTAACCAGGGCAATGAATACACAAATTTCTCTGAAACAGATATTGATAATGAAGGTATGAATTTTCCACTCTGTGACTATACTTCAGAAAGAATTTAATGATAATATTATCAAGAGTACTGATGCTATCACCTTTTCAATGATTCATATTAACATTAGATCGCTGCTAAAAAATTTTGATAAATTTAATAACTTTATGGATTCCAGCTCACATGAATTTAGCGTCATAGGAATTACCGAGACATGGTTGAAACCTGACTCACCACTGGACTTAATTAATATGCAAAATTACAAATTCATTGAAAAACACAGGCCAACTAAAAAGGTGGTGGTGTAGGCATCTACATAAAGGACAGTTTACAGTATGATTTGAGAGATGACCTGTCAATGAATGAAGAATTTATTGAAACTATTTTTATTGAAATTCCCAATGAAAAAACTAAAAATAAACTTGTCGGTGTCACATACAGACCTCCTGGAAGTGACAACGACAAATTTATGAAATCATTCGAAGAAATTCTAAATACCATACAAAATGAAAAGAAATCCGCTTATATATTAGGTGACTTTAATATTGATTTGTTAAAACAACATAGCTTCTACACTCAAGACCTATTAAATTTATTAAAAATATCTGGCTTTTATCCATTTATAACGAAACCAACAAGAATTACAGAATGCTCGGCTAGTGTTATTGACATCATCTCGAATAATGCTGTAAGTGCCAAGAATCAAACAGGTATCTTTGTTGTAGATATTTCAGACCATTTACCTATTTTCTATATAGAAAAAGAAAACAAAAAAGGAAAATCATTTGTAAAAGAAACAGTAACTTGTAGAGACTTCAAAAAGCAAAATATAGAAATGTTCAAAAACAATATGGCTAACATAAACTGGAACCAGGTAATTGAATCACAGTCATGTGACCTTCCACACTATATGCTCTAACATCTATGAATCTGCCTTTCCACTTAAAAATATTAAGAAATTTAAACAAAATCCTACTAAACCCTGGATTACAAGAGGAGTGATAGCTGCCTGTCACAAGAAAAACAAGTTATATCTGAATTTTATTAAATATCCGACAAAGTATAATGACTCACAGTTCAAGAAATATAGAAACAGGCTAAATCAGATAATTAGGACAGCAAAAATACATTATTTTCATAATAAATTTGATGAACAAAAAGATAATATAAAGGAGACATGGAAACTGATTAAATCATTACTAAATAAGAAAAAAATCAATACTGAAGCATCACGGTTTATTTATAATAATAGAGTCATTAACGACAAAAAAGAAATAGCAGACAAATTTAATGAGTATTTTACTAACATTGGTCCTAATTTATCACAAAAAATTCAACCCAGCTCGAACATACATATAACGGACTTTCTAACAGGTAGTTATCAACACTCTATTTTCCTAAATCCAACAGATACTCACGAAATCTACAAATACTAATGCAAATTAACACAGCTAAAAGTGCTGGAATCGATAATTTCAAATGGAAAATTTTTAAACACTGTAACAGAAATACTAACACCATTGGACCACATCTGTAATCTCTCACTTACACAGGGAGTATTTCCATCAAGATTAAAGGTTGCATGTGTGACACCCATATACAAAGCTAAAGGTGTATCTGACTTTACTAATTATCAGCCAGTCTCAGTATTTCCACTTTTCTCAAAACTCTTAGAAAAGCTGTATTTTAGTAGAATTACTAAATATCTAAACAAAAACTCAATCATATATCCTTCTCAATATGGTTTCAGAGAAAAACACTACTATGCTTGCCATTGTGGATATGATAGAAAAATTATCAACCTCCCTTGAGAATAATGAACATACGCTAGGTGTATTCTTGGATCTTTCCAAAGCCTTCGATACAATTGATCATACAATTTTACTGCAAAAGCTTGCATACTATGGAATAAGAGGTACTGCATTGAACTGGATACAGAGTTACCTGTCAAACAGGGAACAGTGTGTACAATTCAATGGGGCTATCTCTGAATACCAAAATATAGTTTGTGGTGTACCCCAAGGTTCAGTTCTTGGGCCCCTGCTGTTTCTCCTATATATGAATGACATACCCAAAGTCTGCAAACATCTCTCACTAATACTTTTTGCAGACGACACAAATGCTTTCTGCAGCCACAAGGATATAGAAATTCTATACAAAAATGTCAATAATGAAATGGCAAAATTAATAGACTGGTTTAAAGTAAACAAATTGTCCTTAAATGTATCAAAAACTAATTATATACTATTCACAAAATCTAAGAAACTAAAAGAAATAGCTCTCCCAAACCTCTATATCGACAACCAGATAATTCAAGAAGCACAATATGCTAAGTTTTTAGGAGTATATCTGGACAAAAATTTAACATGGGAGAAGCATATTGAAATTATTACTACCAGGGTAGCAAAAAGCATTGGCATCATTCGCAGACTGAAACCCTATCTAACAACTAATATTATTAAAACCCTGTACTGCACAATGATACTTCCTCACATCACCTACTGCAATGCTATCTGGACTAATACATCTCAAACTAGACTAAATAAACTAAAATCTCTGCAAAAGCAATCTATTAAACTATTTTCACAAACAGCAGGTGGCCAGGATATCTTTAAATCAGAAAAGGTCTTAAAACTTGAGGACATAGGAGGGCTCCAACTATACACACTCTTAAGGGACTTCCACAATGGCAACTTACCCTCATCCTTATCTAACATTTTTATGCTCAATACACAATTGCATCCTCACATCACAAGAACAAGAGATAACCTCCATTCAACACACCACCAAACAAAAGCAGCACAACAAAAAATTCGTAAATGAAAACTGGTATCATCATCATCATCATCATACTTATCCTATGCTATCCATATAGGCTGCATCATCATCATCATGATCATCTCATAGGAGATAAACCAAAGGCTTCTTTTTGTTCTGGTATTTTCAACTACTGTTTATGAGTCCCATACCGGTAAAACTAGGGTGGTGGGGTTAGGGTGGGTGGTGGGGGAGGGGCGTGGGGTGGCAACTATGAGCGTTTTCGATTGGGCTAATGTCCACACTAGTGTCGGGTTCAATTCGTTTGTATGATTTTAGCTGAGCAAGGTTCGTATGCATGTATGGAAGTCTGGAAAAAGTATGGAAAATTAGGAAAGCCTTTTCCAGGGCTGGAAAAAGTATGGAAATTCCAATTTTGGGCCAACTGGTATGGAAAATGTATGGAAAATTAAAATATCGGCAATCCTAATTTTTCCGACCGCAATCTTTTTGTTTACGAACAAAATCTCGCGTTTCCGCCAATCTTGCCAGAATCTAATTTGATTGGGTCGCGGTCTCGTCTTGCAATAGAAAACCGCCTATTACCGGGAACATCTCGCGGTTGTTGAGCAATATAGGTTCTGAACATGTTCAAGTACAACGCAATAAAGATGAGTGAATCGGCAGTCGTCTGTCAAATAGTACAGAGTGTTAGAAGCCGAAACAGTGAAATAATTTGCGAGATTGCTGTTTTTTGTGATACAGTAAAGATGGGAAAGTGCAAATATACTAGTGTTTGGGAAACTAATGATAAATATAAGGATTGGATTTTACCAGACAACACATCAAACTCGCATGCCAAATGTCGTGTTTGTAATAAGTCGTTTGACATCGGGAATATGGGCGAAGCAGCTCTTGTTAGCCACATGCCGGGGAAAAAACATGCGACACTGACAGAAGTTCGTCTAAAGCCAGCGCCGAAAGTTACGGATTTCTTTGGTTCAAGGTAAGAATATTTTACATTTTCACATTGATAGTACCGGAATCATTTAGAAGCGTAGCAATTTTATATCGGCCAACGTTAGATGATCCCAACTTTGCCCTCGTATCGTGAGGCCTCTTGTGTTGGCTCATCATCGAGTGAAAATAATGAATTCCTGTTGCTATGGCGATCATCTAGAAGCGTGGCAATTTTATATCGCCCAATGTTAGATGATCCCAACTTTGCGCTGAGTCACGGTAAAATATTATTGACTGTCCGACAGCTCTTTCGTATCGCGAGGCCTCTTATGTTTGCCGCATTATCAAGTGAAAATAATGAGGATTCCTCCTGTTGCTATGGCGATATGATCAGCTATGGTAAATTAAAATTAAATTAGTGTATGTGTATATGTGCAGGGTTTAACTTGTTATCTAAAGGTGAGGGTGGTGGGGTTGGGGTGGCCCTCAACAAATAAATGTGGGTGTCTCAAGCTCAACTTTGCATGATAGCTGTTGAATATTTTGAAAATAATTTGACTGGAAACAATTGCTGTTACAGTTTCCAGTCAAATTATTTTCAAAATATTCAACAAAAAATGTGCTGCAGTAATGAAATTCATATCTGGTTTGCATCCTGAAAAACACTGAGCCAGTCCTAGACAATATACGGTTCCCAGAGCCACTCATAGACAATATACTGTTCCCAATCTAGATTTTGGGGCTATAACCCTAAAAAAGTCCCTTTATAATGAGAAATCCTGTGTATGTGTGACACACTGTGTGTTTGTGTAAGGAATTAGCTGACGTTGGTGTGGATTAGATTACTGTACGATGTGAAACACCAATGCGTTTTATCCAAAAGACAAAACCTCAGTAATGATTATGACGTCATTAATCAAATGATTACCGGATATTTTATTTTGCCAAAATACTTAACCCAAAATGGAAACGATAGAATAGATGTCTAGGGGTATCTAAATGATTTCCATTATCAATGGTTAACCCTTTTATTCGAAGGAAAGCTTATGGGACCGATTTGAGGTGAATTCCAACACTTCCTTATCTTGGCTTGACGTATGGAAGAGTAATCTGCATTAGCATTTGAACTTTAACCTATTGATTTACAATATGGTGGTAATTAAGAGGAAATAAACAAAGACAGATTTGGAAAATAATATTCATTCATTCTTGCCTACTTTCTGATCTGTTGTAAAATTATAGCGGTATTGTAGTTGACAAGATTGTTACAATTGATATATTATATGAATATAAAAATGATTCTGTTGAAGCAGGTTTTCAAAATTATAACTACTGAAACCCTCAATGTCTTACGTTGAATATTCAAAAACTAATTTGACCCAAAACAAGAACTCTAACCCTTGAAGTCATATCTAGATCGAAATGACCATTATCGATCCAACTGATTGATCCTGGTTGATCCAATCCCTGCTCTTTCTTTGAGTTTTGATAACAATCACATCAAATCGATTTTTCGATCCGATGTCATTTATATCAATCCTCAAAGAATATCACAGACGATTTAGTTCACTTCAGAAATCATAAATGCTCAAAATTCAGCATGTATGATTTTATGTCGATAAACTTAAGACTTAACGGTTCTTGGTTCAGAGTTTAACCTTGAAAATATTAATCTAATTAATGTGTTAATAGTTATGACAACAATCAATATAAAATTTTCATATGATAAATCAATAATATACGACCTGAATGTAGTATAGCTGTTGTAAATGCTCAATGGAAACAGTCATTTCTTTGTGGCTTGAAGACGAAAGGGTCCTGCGGACGAATGATCACAATACGAATTCTGATATCGTATTGAAGACGACGTAAAGATGTGGGTGCACCAAGACGAACGCGTAGCACAAAAATATAAACGACCGGAATTTATCTTATGACGTAGGCGGATCTGAAATGCTGAATAGGCCTGGCCATGGGCCGCCAGAAGCTAAAGATGTGATGGATTAGCAAATGGCCAGAAGCTCGTTATCTGACCCACAGCCACGTTAACCAGGAGCTGGTTATCTGGTGATAGTTAATGATGACCAGGAGCTGGAGACCTGGTTACGTACGATATTATTAAAAGCTGGAAATCTGGTCATGGATGATACTACCAGGAGCTGGAGACCTGGCTGCAGATGACAATACCATGAGCTGGAGACCTGGCTATAGCTGATATTACAAGGAGCTGGAAACCTGGCTACACATGATATTACCAGGAGCTGGAGACCTGGCTATAGCTGATATTAATGACCCAAAGTCATGGAGAGAATCTTGGATGAAAGTTCATATTGTGCCCACAAATCAAAACGTATATTGACTGAACAAACGTGAATTAACTGTTAATGGGCCCTAAACTGAGATGGCGCCCATATCTATTTACGAATCTGTATGAGGACTGCTGATAAACTCATTTTTATGTTTGAACTTCACAATGGAAACATTCTCTCAGCCACGCCGGTGTATATGGCCGGCGTAGAAATATATACACGTGAGACGATGGCTGCCTACATCACAACTTCGCTAAGGCGCAACTAACTCTCACGAAGGCCAACCACCGAATGCTTGTCGAGGCGATGATTTTAACACATGCACACAATGTATTGTGACCCGTCTGGATCATGCGGATATACAACAACATGTTTATTTGTAACTCCTACATAACTGCTCAAATAATCCATAGAGATTCCATACATTTTATAAATAATGAAATCTACATCGATTATAATCTAATCATAATAACAAATACAATTATCTTAATTCTAACTGATATAAATTTTGTATAAATGTAAATCTCGATTACGAATATCCCCTACGCTTTTATAATTGACATGAAGTAATTTATTTCGTTAAATCAACCAGAAAGCATGCAAGACTGAATAACAATCTGTCTACCTATATTGTAGCGGATTTGGAGTCCAAATATGTTGCGGGTGGCATAAGCTAACGTGATTGTATAGAAATGTGATTGCTATGTATGATCTTACGATCATATGATAGCAACCGTCGTCACAGTATGTTGATATTTCTGGCTATATTAGATTAAGATAACAACTATGATCTTTTAATAGTGTGTTTTGACAGGATATATAAAACTTAAAGGTTTTTGCACAGGAGGAAGCTGTTTGCGGAGTTCAGGCATCTTTTTCTCTCACTCTTTTTTTCAAAATGTATTTGGATTGTACCGGTTTGGATCCGATCTTGAGTGTTGGCAGATGGGGGTTGTCTAAGACATACAATGTAAATATGTACAGTATATTATATGTACATATTATATATAGAAAACCATGTATTATATGTAAATATGTGAATAATAGTAGAATAGATTGAAGGCCCCGGGGAACACCAGCTATTTATAACTGATTGGTTTACCTTCATAAAATAAAGCTTATTATTATTATTATTATTATTATTATTATTATTATAGCTGTTAAATATTTTGAAAATAATTTGACTGGAAACTATTGCTGCTTAAAGCAGCAACAGTTTCCAGTCAAATTATTTTCAAAATATTCAACAAAAAATGTGCTGCTGTAATGAAATTCATATCTGTGTGTGTGCGCGCTGTGCTTTGACATTCTTGTGACAATTATTTGTATATGCAGTTTGTTATTGTCCTCGGGTCTTCCACTACTGCGGTTGCTTCAGTTCTACAGGCAAAAGTGCGCATGCTGTGTTTTGATATTCTTGTTTTATAAAGTTTAATAAAGTTTATATATGATGAACTTAGTAACTGTGTTTTTTGTCTGATTGAAAGTCCCAAAATGAGGTCTGGAAAATTTGAAATTGAGTCTGGAAAAAGTCTGGAAAAGGTATGGAATTTAATTCTGCTGAAGGTGTATGAACCCTGGCTGAGTTTAATAACAATCATGATAATGCAGGTTCGGGGCCATCCAGTATTAACGCAGTGAAGGCCCATAACCTGCATAATCATGCCATGATTATCGCATCATAATTGAATCTATGTGTGACATCACATCAAGAGTGTTGCAGAACTCGCGCAAATGAATTTACTGTAAAACGTATTCGTTTGCGTGAGTTCTGTAAAACTGTTGTTGTGACGTCGCATAGATTCAATTATGATGCCATAATCATACCATGATAATGCAGGTTATGGGCCTTCACTGTGTTAATACTGGATGGCCCCGAACCTGCATTATTATGATTGTTATTAAACTCGGCTAAACTCGCACTTTAGAAAAATACCAGCTTTCCACACTTTTTTCGCACTCCATTATGATATCTAAGAGAAAATGGGTACACCGCTTTAGTATAAGGAGTTATAGAGCTAGTTTGAATTTCAGACATTTTAGTCAATTTTTTATGGAGTTTTTGACTGTCAATCTCTAAAGATTTATATCACCATGTAGGGGACAAGAATTGCAAAGCAATGCTTAAAGAATGCTTGTTGCTTTACTTGTCGCATGCTCAAAAGATATTGTGAAAAGTTGACAAAATTCATGTTGCACTAAAGTATGTTACAAGTTGTTACTACATTACAACCTACCACCTTGCATTACTATTGCTCTTTCCCTCTCTGAAGGGAAGCATATTAGGATGGATTTTTTACAGCCATTATTTGCTGGGTATTGTGGTTACAGAGTGACTGAAGGCTCATTCAGGTATCTCCATACTCTCTCTAATGATGAGATCCATAGTAATTCGTTTGAATGCTATATCTCAGAATATGCCAGGAAGAGGGTTAATCCAATACCCAGAGCCACTGAACAGGTCATTAAGCACAATGACACCTCATTGGCTGATAGCTGTCACATGATCTTGTTGATAACAACCAAGATTTCATTCCTTTTCCTACTTTTGAAGCGGAAAGTTGTTAAAAATATTTCTCAGCCTTAAAAGTTATATTTAACTTTTGAATTTGCTGTGGTAAGAAAGAAAAGCCTAGAGAACACATTCAAGAATGTCGGACAAGCTCAGGAAGCCACCCAAGATAAGTGGTTGTAGGTCATGATGACTTAGTTAATGATTCGTGATCATTACTATTTTCGTGGTAGGCGCATTACCAGTTTTGGTTCTTGCGCCCAGAGTGTATATAGACTATGTTATGTCTACTCTTTTGCTCATTCTATTACCGGTAGCACGTATAAGCTACTGAATTGACATGCTTGTTGTACTTGAGCATGAATTTGTGTATCTTATGTTAACATACTCTCTAAAGAAAATCAAAAAAGATTTATTAGTAATCGGTAAGGTCTCCATCAATTAAATGTTGGGGTTAGCGCTGCTCTAACCCTGAGTTATTCATCAGAGCGTTACTCTTTCTGTTATTACGATTCAGATTTGAGAAAGTCTCCGAAGAGGGTCAAGGAGAAGGTCAAAGAAAAGAACCAGAATCATTCTATAAGATGTCCATCTGGCAGTTGCCAAAGATTCATAAGATCTGAACACGCTGGTCATGTGTGTTCGAAATGTACATCTGTTACTTTTGAATCGTCTTGCTTAATATGTGAGTCATGGTTTCAATCTGCCAGACTGTCTTGCTTTAAACCTATTTCTCCAGAGATCTCAAAATTTCCTGGGAATCCTTTTCCTTCAAGGTCGGTGGCTAAAATAAAGCCCAAACCCAAGGCCACAGCTGATTCAGCCATTCTTGAAAAGATAGTACAGTCTTCAGACGGTCGTATGTCATACATAGGTCCTAAAAAGTGTTTCATGGTCATAATAGTCAATTTAAAAATAATCTTTGTGCTAAATATAGACATGATTCCCATCCAAAAACTGCAAACTAAATGTGTTTGTCTATTATATTTGTGAAGATATCTGGATGTGAACATGTGTCATTACATTGGGAATGCATTGAAAAGCTTTAATGTTTTTGTCATTTTCTCAATAAAACCCCTTGTGGGATAAAAACTGTATAATTTTTTTGTTTTCCATCCAAATTGAATCTAGTTTTTGCAAAATGTTCATAACCTTGTATTTTCTATTATATCTACAAAATAAGGAAATGTCAGTAATAACACATGTATAATCATAACTCTTACCAATCTGATGTCAAAGTTCTCTATTTTTACTGAGACACTGGTGAACATACTGGCATGTACATTTTGGAAACAAATTTGGTCAGTAGTGTTGCTGTCTAACAGAGCAAGATCATAGTTCTCAATTAAATCTATACTGACATAAATAATCCAGCCAACTGGAATAACTACATCTCCCTCTGTCATCTGTTTATAGATAGAACCTTTCCTGTTTGATTTAATGGGATTATAGTAATAACCATAAACAGCTTTCGTTCCTTCTGAATACAAGTGTCCTGAACAAGGAACTTTTTCTTGAAGACAACCTACACCATCAGACGTAACGTGAAACAGCAGATAGTCACTCATCGATTCAACATTTGACTTGGCAGATACTACACTGTACTTACAAATTCATATCATACATTGAGTTGTAGACAGCCTCAGTTTGTGTTTGTTTCTAATGTCTTTGTGCCATGAGAGTTATTTTCACCATCAGTATTGTCCGAGAATGAAACTAGACTAAAAGGTTCAATATAATTGGTGCATTCACATTCCGACTAATTTCCCTGTATGCAATGGAAACATGAGCAGGAAAGTAATCTAATATACAATCTTCCCTCCATATATGATGCTACAGAATGAATTTTTGGTATTCCTTTCACAGTGAAAAATTGCGTACGTGGTTGGAGACCCATTAAAAATCTAAAATCTCTCAATCTCCTAATTGTGAGTCCTTCTTTCAAGATGGAAACGGTACAATCCATTATTCAAGCTCTTCAGGTGGGATTATGGACAATATCCATCGAACTCAAAGATGCATATTTTTACATCTCTATTCATCCTGCATTCCGCAAGTTCCTTCGATTCGCGTACAAAGGCAGGGTTCTGGCAGTTTCGCAGCCTTCCCTTCAGCCGTACCACCTTCCCTTACATATTCACTCGAATAGTGTCCTCGGTAACCTCATGCCTTCATCTCCAGGCAATCTCAGTACATGTTTATATAGACGATTGGCTTTTCAAGGCCCCAATCCTGTCTCTATTATTGCGGATGTATTGGCTGCCATCCAGGTTTGTCTTCATCTGGGTTGGATTATCAATATAGAAAAGTCTCTTCTGTACCCACGTCAAGTGTTTACCCACCTGGGGGTCACTTCTGACCTCTCCCAAGGGAAGTTATTTCCCTCCCCAATGTGCAGATAATAATGTCCACAATTCAAGCCCTAGCTCAAGGTAGGCCGGTTAGTTCCAGCCAGATCTTTCCTCAAAATCATAGGCCGCATGGTTTCAGTAGAGAAAATGATTCCTTGGGCTCCTCTGATGAGAAGACTCTTCCATTTCTATCTTATGGCCCACTGGAATCATTAGATTCTCTGGATCATCGGATTCTCGTCATGTTTCAACTCATGGATCATTGCCGGTTTTGGAAAGACCATCAGTCCCTTATATTAGGGGTTCCTCTTCATCCACCATCTCCTCAGGCCATCTTTTTCACAGACGCATCCCTGGAAGGATGGGGCACCATCTGGGATTCCAAGAAGATTTCAGGAACCTGGTCCCCTATAGACTCTTCCTACCATGTCAACCTTCTCGAGTTGTGGGGTGTTTTCCATGCCCTAGTTCATTGGGAGCCAATGAATCTCAGTTTATCAATTCTTATCCACTCAGACAATTTCACAGTAGTCTCATTTATCAATCATCAGGAAGGGACCAGGTCAGTCTCTCTCTGCCGAGAGTCCCTGATCATGCTTCACTGGTGCAAGTCCCGCAACATGTCTCTTCGGGCAGCCCACGTCCCAGGCAAATTGAATTTTCTGGCCGATCAGTTATCTCGCCCTTCCAGGATCCCAGACACGGAATGGGAGTTGAAAGAGGCTGTAGCCCAGTCAATTTTTCTCCAGTTCAGCCATCCCCATATAGACTTATTTGCTACATGTACTTTTAAGAACAGAAAGATATCAATTATCTCGCCCTTCCAGGATCCCAGACACGGAATGGGAGTTGAAAGAGGCTGTAGCCCAGTCAATTTTTCTCCAGTTCAGCCGTCCCCATATAGACCTATTTGCTACATGTACTCTCAAGAACAGAAAGTTATCCACCTTCATATCTCCCTTTCCAGATGAGGTGGCTCTTTCAGTCGACGCTCTAGCCCAGTCTTGGGACAACATGTTCCCTTATGCTTTTCCCTCAACGATTCTCATTCCTCTGGCCCTCAGAAAGATCAGGCAACTTCCATGTGTGGTCATGTTAATAGATCCATTTTGGCTGACAAAGTCTTGGTTTCCGGATCTCCTGGACCTTCTTGTAGATCTCCCTCTGCTACTACCTGTTTCCCACAATCTCTTGGCCCAGAACAGAGGCAGAATTCTCCATCAGAACCCAGAAAACATTTCACCTGTCAGTCTGGAAGTTATCGAATTGCCCGCTACGTCGTCAATCTTTTCATTCAGGAACTTTTGGAAAAATCCCTCAGAACTTCCACTCGAAACATTTATAAGGCTCGATTTGAGTTTTTTCAGAGATGCTGTTCAGACTGTTCTATCCTGCCCTCTGAGGCCTCTGTGATTCAGGCTACAGATTTTCTGGTTTTCCTTTTTGATCAGAAAAAACTCAGATAAGACTGTCCGATCCTATCGGTTTGGTCTGAACTCTTTTGTCAAATGCTTTATTGACCCTTCGGTCCAAGTACAAAAATATTTTCATGATCTCATTAAGGGTATGGGTAATTCACGTCCACCGTTTAAGAAACCCCTTCCTTCCTGGAACCGTTCTCTTGTATTACGGGTTCTTGCTGAGAAACATTTTGAACCCTTAGGTTCTGTTTGTTTAAAATATCTCACTTTCAAAGCAGTATTTTTATTAGTAGTAGCATCAGCTAGCCAACACTCATAAATTCATGCCCTATCTGCTGAATTGGATAGATTTCAAATTACGGGTAATAGCATTATTCTTTATCCTAGGCAGAATTTCTGTCCAAAACTCAGTCAGTCAAATTCTTGGGTGAACCCATTATAATTCATAAACTTTCCTCCTTATCACCAGATGACTCTGTCTGGTGCACTGTTAGGGCTCTTAATATTTACAAACTTTGTACTGCCTCCAAATGATCTAACGATAGACATCTTTGGGTTACATTTGCAGAAGGCGTTGATCGTCCTGCCTCTTTAATTACTATTTCACGTTGGATCGTTGCTACCGTCAAAATTTGCCATGAATTAGGTTCTCCTGGGGACAATTAATTAGTATGGGTTAAGGCCCATGATGTTAGGGGCCTTGCCACCTCTTGTGCTCTTTTTAATGCATCTTCTCTTGATGACATCATGCTAGTAGCTAACTGAAAATCGGAGAATACCTTTATTAATTTCTATCTCAAAGATTCTGGTCCTTCTTCCTTCTATAAGAATATTCAGAAGGTAGCTATAGGGACCATGACTCGTATTCCTTCTTCATCAGCATCTTCTCTCTCTTCACCATCTTCATTCTTATAAGAATTTTTTTGGGTGAGTATGAGTTCATTACTTCTTTCTCATATGTGTATTTCACCTCATTCATATCATCTCTCATCACCCGTTATATTTATTTATTTCATTCTTGCATGATCATCTTTTCTTTCCTGTTTTCTTAGGGTCGTTTAATGACCCACTTTTCTACTCTCTTCCTTCTTTCGTCTGTACCCTTTCTATTAGGGTTACTTATGATAGTAATTCTGAGGAATTACTTTCATTTGTAGTATCTTTCTGTACTTGATATTACTAAGTTAATGTTCATTCTTTCCATTTTTTACATCAATTTTGCTAAAAAATTTGCCTCCCTACGGGCTTTGTTCAATGTTGAAATCTATATTTGAGCAATAGTAATGCAAGGTCAGTTGTAATGTAGTAACAATGACCAGACGACACGTAGGGTCTTGTCTTATGTTTTACTAATTACATATACCTACCTCCTTGCATTATGGCCCATCTCAAGCCTCCCCTGTCAAATTCTTTTTTGGGGTGGTGGGGATGGGGCTTGAGGCTTCATTTAAATGGTCATATCTTGTTAGAATAGACGTATTCAGGAAAGATATTCATTGTATGCTTCAGCCTATATGTTATACCCAGATATGTCAGAATTCAACATATTTGGGTATTTCTGAATGAAATTTTCTTGTCATGTAATGTAGAGAAATTAGGATAATTTTAATTTCAGCTTTAGTCAGATATTCAGAGTCAAGTCGTTATAGGATCATCTGCCTCTTCATGGATTTGCTTCAAGCTGGATTATATGACTGGATTTCGTCAAAGGAATGAAGTCTTGGTTGCTCACAACAAGGTCATGTGATAGCTATCAGCCAATGAGGTGTCATTGTGCTTAATGACCAGCTCAGTGGCTCTGGGTATTGGATTAACTCTCTTTTTGCCGTATTCTGATGTATAGCATTCAAGCAAATTACTATGGATCTCATCATTAGAGAGAGTATAGAGATACCTGAAAGAGCCGTCAGTCACTCTGTAACCACAATACCCAGCAAACAATGGCTGTAAAAAATTCATACTATACACCTGTGCAAAAGTTAAGCACCAGCAAAAACAATAGAACGTAGAAACATGATGGTACAACTAGGCTGCCATACTTTTTGTCCCCGCGTTAGCTGACATAATTCCAAGTACGAAATGCACATGCATGCATGACTTCACGCCGCTTGATGTCCGTGCGTGGCGGGAAATAGCACACGTGTTCAGTTATGTAAAAGTCCAGTTTGAGGTGTAGAACATTACATACAGATTTAGGCGACAAGATTAGGAATTTTGTGTTCATGACCGTGGTTTATTTGTACAGAGAGAATTAGCTCTTGATTGTGAACCGCTATGGCAAGACGAAGGTTAAGTGATCGTGTGAAATGGCAAATCATAGGCATGCATACCACTGGTATGTCATGCAGAGAGATTGGCAGACAGCTGAACATTAACCATACTGTAATCAGTCGTTTGATTGCAAAACATGGGCAAACTAACGAGGTGAAGGACAGGCCTAGATCTGGAAGACCGAAGAAGACTACTGCCCGTAATGATCGAGCCCTAGTATGCCTTGTTAGGAGATCTCCATCCACCAACAGCAGAGTGCTCAGCCAGCAATGGGAAACGCGCAATAGAGTGTCAATGTCTACCGTCAAAAGGAGACTGTATGCTGCTGGCATGAAAGCTAGGAGACCTGTCAGACGTCCTCTCCTCACTGCACACCACAAAGAGGAGCGTCTGAGGTGGTGCAACGAAAGAAGACACTGGAACATGAGATCCTGGAGACGGGTACACTGGTCCGATGAAAGTCGGTTCCTGCTTCATGCCACAGATGGTCGAACTCGTGTATGGAGGTCCAGACGCACGGCGTA
Organism: Chaetoderma sp. LZ-2023a; assembly: GCA_034401795.1. Taxonomy (NCBI): domain Eukaryota; kingdom Metazoa; phylum Mollusca; class Caudofoveata; order Chaetodermatida; family Chaetodermatidae; genus Chaetoderma; species Chaetoderma sp. LZ-2023a. The sequence continues at coordinate 3,742,679 of CM067374.1, forward strand.
CGACCAACGTAACATCATGGAAGAAGTTCCATTTGGTGGAGGTTCCGTTATGATATGGGGGTGCATCTCATTTGATTGTAAGTTGGATCTGTTGACTGTACCTGGAACACTAAATGGACAAAGATATCAAGATTCCATACTGGATAGAGTTGTGGTCCCTCATTTTGTAAATCATGCACCTGGAACCCACCCTATATTCATGGATGACAACGCCCGACCACATCGTGCTAGAGCTGTGCATGAATACCTCCGCCAGAATGCGATCGAAACCCTACCATGGCCAGCAAGGAGCCCTGACATGAACCCTATTGAGCATATCTGGGACATTCTGGGAAACATGGTGAGAAGGAGGGATCCTCCTGTGCAGAACCTACAGGAATTAACAGACGCACTCCATCTTGAATGGCAACGAATACCACAATGGCGTATCAGTCGGTTGGTGACCAGCATGAGACGTCGTGTCCAGGCCGTCATCCAGGCACAAGGTGGATATACCCGGTATTAATAATGACAGTCTCAAACTCGTGCACAGATGTTAAACTTCGTTTTCAGACACCATTAATGACAATCTAGCCACGTTTGTCAACTGTAGGGCAATAGTTGTCAGTTGTGTCAACGTAACCATATTCAGGCCTCGTTTTCAAGTTCAAACAAAAACATACAGTGTTTCCCCACCATCATAATCAGCATTCCTCTAGTTGCATTATTACCTCTTGCACTAAGATGGATGGGTACATAAATGTTTATGCTATTGCTTTCTTCATAGCACATGAATATACCCTCGCATGTGCGTAAAAATAGGGTGGTGCTTAACTTTTGCACAGGTGTATACTACACTTCCCTTCAGAGAAGGAAAGAGCAATAGTAATGCAAGGAGGTAGGTATATGTAATTAGTAAAACATAAGACCAGACTCTACAGGTCATCTGGTCGATTTACAATATTTACAAGGTTTCTGAACTAGCATGAATGGTAAACCTAGTCCAAAGAAACCAGATTAATATATTACTGGTATTAGTTTTATCACTGTCAATGAATGAGTTGCTGTCGATGCCAAACTAAGCTTAAAAAGTGTGTTGCTGTCGATGCCAAACTAAGCTTAAAAAGCTTCCATCCTAAGCGAACAATTCACCTCAGTTTTTACTAGGGAAGACCTCACAATAGCAGACAAAGTATCTTCATCCTTTTCAGACAGCTTAACACTGAGAAAGCTAAGGCCTGGACAAGATATCAGCTAGACTGCTTAAGATGGCACAAGTTGTTCCTGTCTTCAAAAAGGGGACCAATCCAAGTCAGGCAATTACCGACCTGTTAGCCTCACATGCATCTGTTCTAAGCTATTCGAACACATCGTGGACCACTGACATCCTGAACATTCTCAAACCCTTCCAGCATGGTCTCGGCCGGTGAGGTGCAGTTATACATTACCACCGCTGTTATAACGAAAGTCCTTGATGTGTCTGGCCAAGCTGATGCAGCCATTTTTGATTTGTCCAAAGCATTCGACAAGGTGACACACAAAAGGCTAGCTAGCAAGCTCCAGTTCTATGGTGATAGAGGCCATACAGTGAGATCGATACACAACTTTCTTAGCGTCGGAGCCTAAAAAGTTTCTGTTGATGGTTAAGAGGGAGATGAAGCCTCTGAAGAGATGACGACTGAGATGTTCCACAAGAAAGAATTCTTGGACCACTGCTGTTCCTCATCTTCCTCAATGACATCCCAGATTACATTAAAGCCAAGCTAAGATTGTTCGCCGATGACTGCCTCATGTACCACCACATACAGAAACCAAACGACCATATTACCCTGCAGGAAGACCTAGACCACCTAGTTAACTGGTCAAAAGACTGGCAGATGTCTTTCAACACCAACAAATGCTACATAATGACCTTTCCTAATATCAACAAGCGCATTAGCAGCTACCAATACAAGATGGATGGAGTAACCCTTATCAAGAACACAGCCAATCCATATCTAGGGGTACAGTTCCAAAACAACCTTAACTGGTCCGATCATGTGAATCCGCTCTCCATGAAGAGTAACTGAGTTCTAGGAATTATCTCCCGAAATCTGAAATCCTGCCCGAAGACCATCAAATGCAGGGCTTTAAACACCATGGTGGTTCGTCCTATCCTTGAATACAGGTGTCCAGTCTGGAATCACCACCTTGCAACACATTCAAACAAACTAGAGGCAGTTCAGTAAAGGGCAGCACAATTCGTATTAAACTTGCCACACAAATCAAATGATCCTGGCATCAGGACTGCCAATGCCTAAAACATGGTGATTGGTGAAGGCACTTGAATGGGACATGCTAGAAAGATGATGTGAACATCACTCACTGGTGTTACTCTACAAAGTTTCTAACAGCCTAGTGGATGTCCCACAACAATTCCACCCTACCCATGTATCCAGGAGGACCACAGGTCACCAACACCGAATCCAGCAGCAAAAGAACAAATAAAATGGTGCAGCAACAAGCTTCCTGCCATGAACAACAACAGTGTGGAATAACGTGCCACATGAAGTGGCTTTTGCTCCTGACCGTGACACCTTGAAGGCAGGACTAGAAGCCCACCACAACTAAATTGGCAGCATGTCAGTGTATATACATGTATGTAACCTACAACCATGTTAAGTGTGTATTAGGCTTGCACGATATTGCCCTAGGAGGTTTTGTGATATATCGTGGTAAAAAATTGCGATGTTTCGATATATAATATAGGCTATTTTATGGTATGAATTCGTTGGGCGAATTAGTATTGGCTTGACTGGGACTGTGCAGTTTGGCATATGTAGCCATATTGGATTCGCTATGAGTTTTCATATCAGTTTTAACAGCATATTAGTTTTAGGTCTAGGAGTGACTTCTAACTGGTAAATTTAAACAAAAAGTTGAAATCCAGTCACCAAGATGCTTAAAAATGATTGCTAATAACATGAAAATAGGACACAATTCCCTGATATAAATTCTTGCCGCCTTACACCTTGGCTTAATTTATACCCTGTCCATCATTGCGGGAGTGAAATTATTATATTGGATATTGGACAGCCTAAATATTGCGTATTCTGTTATAATCATTGTATACTAGATACAAAATTAATCCTAAACTTTAATATTTCATGTCGTTTTTGTGAAAATATACAAATCATGTTATATTAGGAATGTGCCAAGCGAGAGACGGCCCATGGTTTGGACTCGGAACAATGTACATGTATTATTACTGTACTTTATATTGATCCGCATTTACCGAGTACCCATTTACTAATAATAGTTAGCCTTCAGAAACATCTCGGATAGTTCACCTTGCTTGCTAAAGCGTGTGTATTGTCTCATTTAGCTGTCATATTTTTTTACGCACCACTTCTTGCATCCAAAAATACATGTAGGAGAGTGAGCAATATCACATGATTTTAATATTTTTCTAATAATAGCTAGTATTCAGAAACATCTCGGATAGTTCACCTTGCTTATCAAAGCATGTATACCGTCTCATGTAGCTATCACACGCATTACTTCTCACCTCCAAAAACAGGAGAGTGAGGATTATCTCCTGATTTATATATTTTCATGACACCATTTAATGTCAAATTTAGGATTAATATTGATTTTATAAACTATGTTTGTAAAAAAAATATGCAATATTTATGCCATCCCAGGTAAGAATTCTACTCCTGTGATGGTGGTTTTGAGGTATACAGTAAGGCGGCAAGAAATTGTATGGGTAAATTAATTTTCTTGTAATATTTGTCTATCTACCCTTACAGAAATTTAAGCATACGGTGAGCGTGCGCCAAGCGTGCGGTAAGAATTTTAGATTGTGTGAGCATGCACAAGGTTGCGCAAGCTCGCCGCAATCTTGTGCAAGCTCGCAGCAAGCTGGCACAACCTTGCAGGAGCTAACCGTTATTTTTTTGCGTGCTTGCCCATGCAAACGTAATTTTCATGTTAGGTCACGTGAGATTGCCCAAACTTGCGCGAGCTTTCGCAAACTCGCGCAACATCACACAAGCTAACATCATTTTCTCATTTAGTCTGTGCATGCATATATAAAGAAAGGCAATAACACAGGTTCTAGGTAATATAACACTGAGTCGAGTTGATCGCATGACCTGCTATAATCGGTAGGAAATTTAAGTCTGAAGAAATCCAGTGCGTTGACTATTAGTATATGCAATGTGTTAAGAGATATGGATACAGAATTTACTGTTTTGAAAAGTCTGATATAACTTAAATAGAATGCTTAGCACTAGTAACCTTAAAACAGAAATAGCTGCATTGGGAGGTATCATCATCATATCGTATTGATTTGCAGCAATTTATTGATAGATATCAGTTTTGGTACAACTTCTTAAGCTCTATACTCTATGGTAATGCAGTGACCACTCTGGCCTTCTGTTAATACATGCATGTAATATTTTAACAATCGCTGCTTAACCGTTTGTTGGTCATATTTGATCAAGAAAATGTAAATATCTGCCGATTGAATGTTCATTTACAAGCCAAGAGAAGACAATTAAAAAAAATGTATCACTAAATTGAATAACTGGCTGGGTCAATAAGCCAGTAACATTCCAGTGGTAAATTTTCAAAAATTGTCTTCCTTGGCCTGTCAATGGACATTCTACAAGACCATAGCAGAGGCTGGTTTTGACCTTTATGGCCATTAATAGCAAACATATCAAACAGGGTATCGCACAGCGTTAATGCATTGCTGAAATTATATATTTGATATCCATTATTAGCTCACCTGGAGCCTGTCAAAAAGATTATTATCTCTAATTAAGGTTAAGTATGCGCAAGGTTGTGGGACTGCATGGTTAAGCAGATGCGAGGTTGCGGGAGTGTGAGGTTAAACGTGCGCGAGGTTGCGGGAACGAGTGGTTAAGCGCGCGTGAGGTTGCTGGAATGTGCGGTTAAGTGTGCGCGAGGTTGCGGGAGTGCGCGCTTAATGTTGTTGGAGCACGCGGGTAGGCAATTGTTATGTTTGTGCGAGCTCGTGCAACCTCGCAATATTTCAAATACGAGCTTATCGTGTACTTGCGCAAGGTAACGCTGTATGCTTATGGATAGCTTGCGCGAACTAACACTGCGAACTAACATCGTTCGCTTATCGCACGCTTAAATTTCTGTAAGCGTATTTAAACAATTTTAGAGAATATGAGCATCAACTTTTTCTTGAGCTATTCCTAATTTAAGCCCACCCATTTCTCAGAAATGTTGGTTTAGAAATAAATTGAACACCTTGCCGTAATAGAAGACTGCTACAAAAAATAGGCAGAATACATTAAAATTTTGCCGATATTTTGATTTTTCAAAATCACATCATAAAACATCATGGCTGAAAAAAAATTATGATATGCATTAATATTGGATAATCGTGCAAGCCTAGTATGAACCATTTTGGAAAGATAAAGCTTCCTAATCTGCACATGCCACCAACATATTGATTTGTGCAATGGGGAACACATTCATTTAATAAAGACCATATCCCACTATAATGCACTAGGGGCCCATGAAAAGAAATCACTAAAGCTATATCATAAACGGGAACCGGAATCAAGTAGTTTGTGATAAAAAATGAAGCATTCACAGTCAAATTTTTTGGTGGCCATCTTGGATTTTCCGGAAATTACCCATCATATCTATTTAAATGCAAATGGTTCAAATGCTAATGGTCCAGGTGAGCGCCGCAGGCCCTTGGGCCTCGTGTTTAAAGGAACAATGTGATACCTAAATGGTCACGTTATCCACAGTACTTAATAAGTTCTGAATAAATAAACATATATAAAATCAAATTTTATGTAGCTCAACTTTTATGGCAGTTTATATCTCATCTTTGGTTAATCATTATACTGGACCCAAACTTGGACATATGCTTCGTTATAATGACCCACCCCGAAGAGTCAAGTGAGCTTATGGCGGCCATCCACTGCCCATCCATTGTCCATCCGTCATCCATCCGCCAAATCGCTTCTTAACACTTTGACCGATTTCAACCAAATTTGGCTGAGAAGAATCCTATGCTGGTACCCTCCAGAACCGCTATTCAGAATTTTGATTGATAATTTTTTTGGGGCGAAAATCTTAGATTTTATGAAAAATGTACAGGAAATTGTCAAAATTCCTTAGTTGCTTTACATAATTCAACCAAATTTGGCTAGACGGATTCTATGGTGCTAGGTTCTTGATCTTTTGTTCAGAATTTTGATTAATCAATTTTTGTGTGAAAATCTTATATTTTATGAAAAATTTAACAGAAATTGTCAAATCGCTACTTCCCCTTAGTTGCTTGATATATTTCAACCAAATTTGGCTAGAGGGACCCTATCATGGTAGACCCTTGATCTTTTATTCAGAATTTTAATTGATCAATTTTTTGGTTGAAAATCTTATATTTTATGAAAAATTTACCTGAAATGGTCAAAGCGCTACTCCTCATTAACGGCTGGGCGGATTTCAACTTAACTGGGCCGGAAGGACCCTATGTGACTAGGCAGAATTTTGATTGGCCAATTCTTCTGCTTGCCAACTTGGATTTCACAGAAATCCTTTAAAACGCTACTCATCCTTAATCAATGGCCCGATTTCAATAAAACACTCCTATCATGAACAACCTCAAGAGTTCTAATGAGAATTTTAATAGGTCAATTTTTTCGGCAGGGATCTGGAATTTTCCAGACATTTTCCAGCATAGTTTAAATCGCTACTACTACTTAATCAACGACTAAATTTCAAACAAATGTCTGGTACGATCCTATGATGATAAGCTTCAGGAAATCAAATGAGAATTTCGATTGGTCAATTTCTTTGGCGGTTATTTTGTATTTTCCGGAAATTATCCATCATGTCTATTTAAATGCAAAGGGTTCAAATGTTAATGAGCCAGGTGAGCGTCACAGCCTCTTGTTGGTAAGTGTATTGATACGCCTTTTATATTTATTTTATGACTGAAGTCAAGCTTCATAGTCATTAGATCATTGTGAAGTCGAGCTTTATGGTTACATTGCAACCACATTTCTGGTTTATAATAAGTTTAATCGTTAAACAATGCTTGGAGGTGATTGATTAGAATTGAGCATTGATAAATGGATCCGATCTGTCTCTCAAGTATGTGATGTCATAATCAATTCTGTCATTAGTTATCTGAAGTTGTAATCAGAATGACGTTGCGCTTGGTCACGAAAATTGAAAAGACAGTCTGTATGAATTGAATGTCTTTGATGAATTTACAATTTAATAAACATTCTTTTGAATATTTTGAAACTAATTTGAATGTGAGTTGTTACTGCCATAGGCAGCGCTACATGCATCCAGCCAAAGGAATTTCAAAATATTCAACAGCTTACATATTAAGGTACCTTGAAACTTAAATTCTGGGAATTTACGTTTCAAAGTTTCAAATCGATTCCAATATATGCATAAAAAGTGGGTGGAGCATAGCTAGAGATGGACCCCTCTATTGTGTTGTTGATCACGCAGCATTGCTTACACGTGTTATTATAAGTGATCTTCTCAATGGGTGTATGTGTTCTACATGTCATTAATAATTGACCAATATTACTCCCAGGACGTTGTGCATGTATCATTAATCAAATTATTTGAATAATGAGGTAATTACTAATTATCTGTACTAGATGCTAATGACAACGTATGCAATATAATAATATTTTTTATCATTGCAGGTATCACACAGATCAACATTGCATATTAGTTTGTGTGACATTAATAGTATTAATATAAGCCCGATGGACTCATTATATTTACATTTACAATGTATTATACTGGTACAGCATTTGTCATATTGTGCAAATTAATCTATGAGGGCATTTCTTATTAATTTTAAAAATGGGCCTGGTTTTAGGGATAATATTTAAAAGTCAGTTGTTTTATACCCATTTTATTTGACTGTGGCATTGAAGCTTACCATTTGCTTGTAACCTGCCAGGTTTTGCGGGAAGCAGCTGTTGGTCAAAGCTGATTGGTCAATTTTGAAAACAACCATCTTGGAATGTGCAGCATTAATATGTTAAGTGTTACCCCTTTAACTCTCAAATTTGTTCAAGAAAATTTCATTTGCTCATAAAAATGTCGATTTGCAGACCAAGAGAAGACTATTTCTGAAAATTTACCACTGGAATGACTGGCTCAATAGCTCATCATAATGGGTGAATCCAGCTATGCCCCGCTCATCACTAGATAAGCTCCACCCATGCCTTGCCCATGTTGGGATCAATCGATCTCTGCATTCTCTGAATCTCAAGTTTGCTCAAGGGAAGTTTATTGGGGAAAAGGCAGCAGCATCTTCATTCCATCATAATGGGTGAATCCAGCTATGCCACGCTCATCTCTAGATAAGCTTCACCCACGTCTTGCCCATGTTGGGATCAATCCATCTCTGCATTCTCTGAATCTCAATTTCCAGAAAACGATGCAGGTAAGATGTTCGATATTTTAAAGCTCCCAGTCAAATTACCTTCAAAATATTCAACAGAATAAATAGTGACAGACTATTATTAACCCTTTAACCCTCAAATGTATTCAGGAAAATTTCACTTTTTTTTAATAGAAAATGATGTTTTGCAGACCAAGAGACTATCTTTGAAAATGTATCACAGAAATGACTGGCTCAGTTATCAAGCCAGTCATTCCAGTGAAAAATTTTCAAAAATAGTCCTTGTGGTCTGCAAATGGACGTTTCCCAAGCTCACTGTAGAAGCCGTTTTGGCTGTTTTGAGTGTTAAAAGGTTAATCATTTAAAACGAACTAAATTGAGTCATTCATTATGTAATTCATTATGATGTCATCCTACATGTACATATGACGTAGTTGATTATGATGTAATATGATTGACTGAGAAACTGGATTCCTCAATTGTTTAGACATTAACAGACCAAAAATGACAAATCCTGTGTTCTATAAGGATTATTCCATTGAATATTTAGAAACTAAGTTTTTCCTGGAAGCAGTTGATGCCTATTATAAGGTCCCAGTCTAATATTCAACAGCTTTCTTGTATATGTGTCCTGAAATTGATGGAGAGACAGATATTTCAATGGGTAAATGGATGACAAATAGGTAGACCCGAATGTACACTGTATGTGACGTCATGACTTAACAAGCCTATCATATATACAGGTTTGTGTTGTAGATTTAGCCACCTCTTGTCATGGATATCAGTATTATGGTCATGATGGTACATGTATATACTCAGGAACCAAACGATTTGATGCTCTTCCTCTTGATCAAGGTACAAAATGTAACAAACATCTGTATATGGTTTTTAATAATCTTTTTAATTAAAAACTATTATGTGAATTATCCGTATGAATATATGTACAGTAAAACCTGACAACCGTTAAGCCTGTATTGACACGTTACTGGTCATGCCGGCCAATACTGGGCTTGATCTACAGTGGTCTTTAGGGCAAGGCAAATATAAGACCATTTAGAAAAATTTACCACTGAAATGACTTGATGCCCATGCCAGTCATTCCAATGATAAGTTTTCAAAACTAGTCTGCTCTTTATGTTCTTGGTCTGTAGATGGACAATCACAAAACAAACAATTAGATTTTTCTGAGCATATACCTGGGGTTCTAATCTGAACAGTGAACATGCATACCTAAGAGTTGTCTTGATCTTTACTTGGATAACGGACCTTTCCATTTTTAGCTATGCCCCGCCCATCTCTAGCTAAGCTCCACCCACACCTCGCTCATGTTGGGATCAATCGATCTCTAAACTCCCTGACTATTAATTTCCAGAAAACTATTCAGGTAAGCTGTTGAATATTTTGAAACTAAACTATGGCAGCAACAACGCCCAGTCAAATTAGTTTCAAAATATTAAAGAGCCATGTTTATTAAATAGCAGAGACATACAATTCGTATGATCTGTCAGCCTATTAAGCGTTAAAGACAGACTATTTCACATCATTCATGACGTCATGATTATGACATCAGCATATGCGTCACTTAGTTGATTATGACGCCATGTGATGGATGGAGAAACTGGAAAGGTGAATTCAAGGACACCATTGATAAATAGAGCACTTAACCCGTACAACTCTGATGTCAAAATCTTTAATTTTCAAATTAAATTAAAAGATGAACTGATGTTCATTTTTCAACAAATTTGATGGAAGATGGTGCTGTCGTAGACAGCAACATCGTCCATCAAAATTGTTGAAAAATGTACACCTGTTTCTTTGCTATCAACACAGTAAAAGATAGAATATTGACCTCAGAGTGATAAGGGTTATTATCAAAATAATCAACAAAGTTCAAATATGTATTTTGTTGTGAGGGTGATTACTGATATTACACTAAATAGATCTATTAAGGGGCATGTTTTATAGAGGACATGTATAATAATTTGAACACGTTTGTTTCCTCCAAATGGTGTTGATGATAGGCAAATCTTTGTGTCATAGATATATTTACCCCTGGTGTGCCAACAGCACCTCAAACAGCTCAAAGTGAAACGTCTTTAAATTAACCCTTTAATGGTCAAGATTGTCAAGAAAATTGACTGATTGAATGTCCATTTGCAGTTCATCATGAGAAGATGTCTTTGGTATATTTATCCTGCAATTTACAAAAATAGCTTTCTGTTGTCCTGCAAATGGATATTTCTTGTGACGGGAGGGTTAATGTTTGTGATATTCATGATTTTGCTTGACCCTTTAACACACTCAAGTCGACCAAAAATGGCTTCTCCAATGGTTTTGAGAAATGTCTATTTTAATTAAATGCAAACCAAGAGATGACTATTTTTTAATTCAGCACTGCAATGTCTGGCTCATAACGGAGCAGTGTAATTCCAGCGATAAATTAAGTTAAATTATGCCAAGAGAAGACAGTTTTTTTTAAATTCTACCACTGGAATGACTTGCTCAGTTACCAAACCAATAATTCCAGCAGTAAATTTTCAAAAATAGTCTTCTCTTGTCGAGGAAATAGACATTCTTCAAGACCACTGCAGAAGCTGTTATGGCTGGTGTGACCATTATAACGTTACTTTGACACAAGGAGGATTTAAGCCTTTAATGTCTAAATTTGACCAAGAAATTCAAAATATTTCCTTACTGAATGTCCATTTGCAGGCCAAGAGAAGAGTATTTTTGAAGATTTACCACTGAAATGGCTGGCTCGTTTACCGAGCCAATCATTTCAGTGGTAAATTTTCAAAATTTGTCTTCTTGGCCTGCCAATGGACATTCCTCAAGACCATTGCAGAGGCCGGTTTGGGCCGGCTTCATCATGAAAGAGTTAATAGTATACATGTGGCTTAATACATGTGATTGGTGCATCTTGAAACACGACGATCTATGACCTATTTTTAAAGGACACAGAGAAATTAATTTCAGTTATGATATGTAGTATAAAATACAATGCTTGTGTAAGCATCATGCATGTAAGATCTCATCAGATTATATGAGCACATTTGTAAAATATTCATGGAGGTTGCCGTCTACATCAGATTAAAGTCATCACATATTGGTTGAGATCTCCCAAAGACACAAAGACAAAAATTTGTTCTTGAAAAGGTATTTGTTTCTCTCCAATTCTGCATCATGAAAATGCTGATTGTTTCTGCAAGTCTGTCTGGACACTCTGTTTTCTTACATAGCAGCCTATATAGGTTTTAGTATGTTGCTTTTCAACATGCCATATTTGTAATGGATGCTTTGAATATGTGCTTGGAGCATGATTTCTACTCATGTAGAATTCATAGCATCTGAGAATTTTACTTCAAATAACATTTGATAAACTATGGATGTAATAATTCTGTAGCAATGTTATACTTACAGGTATTAACCCTTTAACACTCATATCAGCCAAAAGTGGGTTCTGCAGTGGTCTTGAGAAATGTTCATTTGCAGACCAACAGGCTATTTTTGAAAATTTACCACTGCAATGACTGGCGCGATGACCCAGCCAGTCAGTCCAGTGGTAAATCTTAAAAAACAGTCTTCTCTTGGTCTGCAAATTGATATTTTTTATGAGAAAATTGTAAGGAATTGTAAAGAGTTCCTTATATGATTGCTGAGTGCAAGAGGTCATTTGCATTTGTCTCCACCCCCAGGGCATGTGGGGTGTGTGTGTCAAAAGGTAAAGTTTTGACGAGCAGAAATTGATTGTAACGCAACTCCTCAGAAACTGTTGGACAGAAGTCAACCAAATTTGTTACGTCAGATAGCGATATCACTGTGGAATGCATGAGCACATTTATATTTGGCTATCATGCCACGGGGTGGGGGTTAATGTGTAAAGAAATTTATTCTAATGCTACTCCTCCGAAACCGTTGTATGTAATTCAACAAAATTTGGTATGTAAGTTACATGTACCTACATGATTGCAGAGTACAAGAAGACATTTACATTTACTCCGTCTACAGTAGGTAGAGGTCAAACGGTCAAATTGCTTGTAACACAGCTACTCCGTAGCCATTTGTCAGAATTCAATAAAATTTGGTATGTGAGTTACCCATATAATCGGGTCGAAAGGTCAAAGCAATAAATGTGAGGATTTGCGACGATGTGTCATCAACTGAGTAATCTACATCTACATGTAGTTAAAGAATATCACTCTATTAATTCTCTAATGTCTAAATTTGGTCAAGAAAATAAAAATATTTGCTTATTGAATGTCCATTTGCAAGCCGATGAGAAGAATCTTTTTGACAACTTACCACCGGGTTGACTGGCTCAGATATGTGATCCAGTCATTCCATTGGTAAATTGAAAAAAAATTGTCTTCTTGGTTTGTAAATGGACATTCATCAAGACCACTGTAGAGGCTGGCTTTGGCCGAATTCATAATCAAAGTGTTAAGACAACAAAACAAACTGTAAAATCTTGACAGAAAGATCTGCGAGTGGAAATTGTTTTAAGCGTGGATTACTAACTAACACTTTTTATCCAAAATTCTGTTTCTAAGGTGTTAAACATAACATTTTAACTGTCGAAATATTCTGAAAATAATTTTACTGAATGTCATTAATTCAATAAAAAAGCAGTTTTAAAATCATTCAACAGGAATATAGAATTTTAATAATATACATGTGTAACCATTATTGTTAGACATGTAGAATGGAATGGATAGATACGGCTGAGCTAATGTCTTTGCCCGGCTTAGTTATCTGTCTCTCATCTTTTGTCATTTTCATCCCTAAATTAATCAATTTACGTTTGACAATTGTCACATTTAACTGTCAATCATATTAACCCTTTCATGCGTACAAACCAGATAATTCTTTATAATGTAATATATGTATTCCTTTAATTCTTCTGCTGAATATTTTAAAACTCATTTGACTAGAGTCTGTTGCTTCGTTAGGCATGGCTATAAACTAGGGTTGGCATATCTGACCTATCTGAGAAGAGGACAAGAGTGGCGAGGGCAAAACCCAAACCAGATGGTGAGTGGGGGGGGGGGGTTTGTTGGTTGTTGGATGTATCCGGAAAATTTTAAAGTCTGTATGCTTTCAGATGGCATGTTCTGCATTTCTAGAGGTAAATATGCACCCCAAGTTGCCTGTTAATGCATACACTACAATTAGAATTGCCAAACCTGGTGACAATGACAGGGGTGTAATAAATTGCTTGCAAATTACGTAACCCTTTAAACCGCATATTTGTCCAAAATGGCTTCTGCAGAGGTCTTGACAAATGTCCATTTGCACACGAAAAAAGGACTATTTTTGAAAACTGTACCACGGGAATAACTGCTTCGATAATGAAGCCAGTCATTCCAGTGGTAAATTTTCAAAAATAGTCTTCTCTTGTTCTGCAAGTGGACATTTTCTATGAGAAAATTGTAATTTTCTTGAATAAATTTGTGGGTTAAAGGGTTAATTATTTATTTAAATAATTGAAACGTTTGATTTACCCGTGTGAAGTAAACTCTTGGAGTAGCTTGGATTTTCTGATTATCCAAGCTATTGGAAAATTATTCAACCCATACCAGCTTGGATTTCCTTGAATTAGCTTGAACCGTATATAGTTGCTTGAACTTCTTGAAAATCACACTTCTCAGGATTCAAGCTACAGTAGCTGGGATTTTCTGGGACTGCTTGAATGTCACCATGAAAAAGTGCAAGCTTGTTGGACTTTCTCGGACTTTTCTGATTTGTATGAATTCAAGCTAACTTGGATTTTCTAGGACTTTGTTTTGTCAGACATAAAAGAATCCAAGCGACTTGAATATTCTTGAACTTGTATATTCACTTTTGCTGCCTTGAATTATCTTGGAATAGCTTGCACTAAGGCAATCAGGTTCTGTAGTCATGTAGAGGTGACCTTGACCTGGTAAATTGGCGGGAAATTTAAAAAGTTTGTAAAAAAGTAAACAGTACATTTATTGCATTGATTATTACCAGCTATGGATATATAGAATATGACAGTTCAGAAACACTGACACTACTGTTAAATAGAATGCTTAGCATCAGTAAACTTAAATGGAAACAGAACTGTATTTAGAGGTGTGTAGTCTATTGATTTGCTGAGATTTATTCAGAGATGCCAGTTTTGGTATAACTTTTTCAGTTCTATGAGGCGATCATGACTCCAATTAATATGGTACAATAACAATCTCTGTCTACAAGAATAACAAACATATTAATCAGAAACTCATACATTGTTAATGTCGTGCTGAACTTGTATTTGTTATTGAGTATCACATGTACATGTAGCTCAACTACCATGAGGGTGATATTGGTTTGCAGGCATATACATGTATATATATAATCCCTGTGTGGCAGTATTTCTGTGTAAGTGTGTCCATTTTATGTTAATGTACAAGCTATTTCAAGAGCTAGGATTAGCTGGGATTTTCTTGAATAAAATTCAAGCTCGGTCGGATTATCTTGAAGTTCAAGCTAGCTGGGATTTTCTTGGACACTCAAGCCAACTTGGATTTTCTAGAATGTTCAAGCTAGCTGGGATTTTCTTGGATTTTAAGAGGCCAATACCGGCAAGCTGTCTCGGATTATGTGCAAGTTCAAAACTAGCTTGGATTTTCTTGAATGTTCAGGCTTAGCGGGGATTTCCCTGAATGTTCGAGTTAGCTCAGATTTTCTTGATTGTTCAAACTATCTGGAATTTTCTTGGATTTTACTTTAACTAGGGCTTTCTTGGATTTTCTTGAATTATGTTGAATTTTATGTGTCCAATACCAGCAAGCTAATCCAAGTTATTTCAAGTTATTTGAAAGCTTGGATTAGCTGGGATTAGCTGGTTTATTCAAGCTCCACAGTGGATATTCAAGAATATCCAAGCTTTTTTGGCCTGGGATAATATCACTAAATCTTGAAATTTAGTTCTTTAGGAGCACTTTGAAAGTACAAGACCAAAAACACTGGACAATTTTGCATCTTTGTAAAAGTCGACTGGATGGAGATTTACTAATCATAAAAGAGGACGTCACATCCGGGGAAGAATAGGCTATATAATTATACACCTGTGCAAAAGTTAAGCACCAGCAAAAACAATAGAACGTAGAAACATGATGGTACAACTAGGCTGCCATACTTTTGTCCCCGCGTTAGCTGACATAATTCCAAGTATGAAATGCACATGCATGCATGACTTCACGCCGCTTGATGTCCGTGCGTGGCGGGAAACAGCACACGTGTTCAGTTATGTAAAAGTCCAGTTTGAGGTGTAGAACATTACATACAGATTTAGGCGACAAGATTAGGAATTTTGTGTTCATGACCGTGGTTTATTTGTACAGAGAGAATTAGCTCTTGATTGTGAACCGCTATGGCAAGACGAAGGTTAAGTGATCGTGTGAAATGGCAAATCATAGGCATGCATACCACTGGTATGTCATGCAGAGAGATTGGCAGACAGCTGAACATTAACCATACTGTAATCAGTCGTTTGATTGCAAAACATGGGCAAACTAACGAGGTGAAGGACAGGCCTAGATCTGGAAGACCGAAGAAGACTACTGCCCGTGATGATCGAGCCCTAGTACGCCTTGTTAGGAGATCTCCATTCACCAACAGCAGAGTGCTCAGCCAGCAATGGGAAACGCGCAATAGAGTGTCAATGTCTACCGTCAAAAGGAGACTGTATGCTGCTGGCATGAAAGCTAGGAGACCTGTCAGACGTCCTCTCCTCACTGCACACCACAAAGAGGAGCGTCTGAGGTGGTGCAACGAAAGAAGACACTGGAACATGAGATCCTGGAGACGGGTACACTGGTCCGATGAAAGTCGGTTCCTGCTTCATGCCACAGATGGTCGAACTCGTGCATGGAGGTCCAGACGCACGGCGTACGACCAACGTAACATCATGGAAGAAGTTCCATTTGGTGGAGGTTCCGTTATGATATGGGGGTGCATCTCATTTGATTGTAAGCTGGATCTGTTGACTGTACCTGGAACACTAAATGGACAAAGATATCAAGATTCCATACTGGATAGAGTTGTGGTCCCTCATTTTGTAAATCATGCACCTGGAACCCACCCTATATTCATGGATGACAACGCCCGACCACATCGTGCTAGAGCTGTGCATGAATACCTCCGCCAGAATGCCATCGAAACCCTACCATGGCCAGCAAGGAGCCCTGACATGAACCCTATTGAGCATATCTGGGACATTCTGGGAAACATGGTGAGAAGGAGGGATCCTCCTGTGCAGAACCTACAGGAATTAACAGACGCACTCCATCTTGAATGGCAACGAATACCACAATGGCGTATCAGTCGGTTGGTGACCAGCATGAGACGTCGTGTCCAGGCCGTCATCCAGGCACAAGGTGGATATACCCGGTATTAATAATGACAGTCTCAAACTCGTGCACAGATGTTAAACTTCGTTTTCAGACACCATTAATGACAATCTAGCCACGTGTGTCAACTGTAGGGCAATAGTTGTCAGTTGTGTCAACGTAACCATATTCAGGCCTCGTTTTCAAGTTCAAACAAAAACATACAGTGTTTCCCCACCATCATAATCAGCATTCCTCTAGTTGCATTATTACCTCTTGCACTAAGATGGATGGGTACATAAATGTTTATGCTATTGCTTTCTTCATAGCACATGAATATACCCTCGCATGTGCGTAAAAATAGGGTGGTGCTTAACTTTTGCACAGGTGTATATAATAGTCAAGCCAGCAAAAAAGTTCTTCCGTGGCCTTGAGGAATGTCCATTTGCACGCCAAGAGATGACTATTTTTGAAAAGCATGCCACAATAACGGATTCAGTAATTCCGGTGGTAAATTTTATAAATAGTTCTCGTTTGGCCCACGAATGGACAGACACTCACGCCATCTTGAGATTCTTTATTAACCATGTAACTCTCAAGCTAGCCAAAACAGCTGCATTATTGTCCAGAAATGTCCATTTGCAGAGTATTTATAAGAAGACGATTCTTGAAAGAATACTGATCAGTGGAATGACTGGTATGGTTACAGAGCCAGTCATTCCAGTTGTAAATTTTCAAAAATACTCTTCTCTTGGCCTGCAAATGGACATTGTCCATGCCCACTGGATATGTCATTTTTGGCCAGCTGTACAAAATGTACAATTCAATGGTTAAGAATGACAATTATAAGCAATAATAATTATATTTGGATGTTACTAATATTATTATTAATATGATTTCAAAATTATTGGTTTCATTCTTTTCTATTTTCAATCTATTAAGTTGACCAGCAGTTTATATTTTACTGAGTTTTCCATTAATGCAGTGAGACAGTTTGCTTTTGCTTCACAGCGTGACACTAGCTTGGTATTTGTCAGGCTTGTGTTAGAGAAATAAAGAATGTTAAAATGACTGTCCAGTTGATAGGCCTGCACAAAATGAACAGTGTAATTATCATTGAACACAGGGTAATTACCAGACCATCTTCAACCACAAAAGATTGCCACTAGCCATGATTTATTCCATATTGTTTGATTAACCCATTATTGGCTAAATTATTCAAGAAAATCTAAATACTTGCTTATTGAATGCCCATTTTCAGGCCAAAAGAAGACTATTTTTGAGAATTTACCACTGGAATGACTGGCTCGGTTATTGTTGCGCTGCAAGTGGATATTCCTAAAGACAACTGCAGCGGTTGATATTGGCCTGATTCTTCATGTAAGGATTATGGTGACTGACTTATTCTACTGTTTTCACTTTTTGTACAAACTTATGTAAGGCTGACTGGTTACCATTTCGCAGTCAGTTTTGTAGGAAAGTTGTTGCTGTACAAATAGTTTATAGCAATGCTGTTTTGATGATGAAGAATGAGTAATAATGTACTTGTGTTCCAGAACAAATTTAAGTCACTGTAACATGCACAATTCTGAATAACATTGGTTAAATTGGGCAGAATGTTCAGTGAAAAATCAGTGCATGATGAATCAAAAGTCTGCAATTGTGTCCTGCTTTTGTCGACGCCTGATAGGCTATTAAAGAGTGTCTGTCATGTTTAAGATTTGCTGTCACAAGTCACAGGAATCAAGGCTGTATAATTGATGTGTCCATCCCAGTGATTGTGTATTGTGAGTGTCTGACAAAGGCCCAGTCTGTCTGTCTAAATATCAGAATTGTGACAAATGAAAGTTATAGTTAATAGTTATATAGTTACTTTTGTGTACAGAAAATCTTCCTGGATAATAAATTTTGAAACTCACCATCTGTACATGCTTGTCAGTAGCTGGTAGTGGAGGGATTTGATCTCTCACTCAAGTATATGACATAATAAGCTGATGTCACAACCAAAATGATGATAGTCGGGCATGAAGGTGGTAATAGTTTGTCATGAAGGTGTTTAAATTGTATGTCTTAAATTAATTTTTAATTTAATTAAAAAAATCTAATTTGTTGAATATTTTGAAAGTGATTTCTAACTTAGCTAGAACGGGACGGGAGTTAGCTAGACTGTTGCTGCCATGCCACAGCTCCAAATCAGATCTAATTAGGAATTACCTTGAAATTTAGATTTTGGGAATTGCAGTTTGAAAGTTTCAAATCAATTACAACACATGTAGAAACTGGATGATGCTAAGCTAGAAATTGATGGGACTTAGCTAAAAATGGATGGGGCATAGCTAGAAATGGATGGGGCATAGCTAGAAATGGACGGGTCATAGCTAGAAATTGATGGTACTTGACTAGAACTGGACGGAGCTTAGCTAGAAATGGATGAGACCTAGCTAGAAATGGATGGGGCATAGCTAGAAATTGATGGGACTTAACTAGAACTGGATGGGACTTAGCTAGAAATGGATGGGACTTAGCTAGAAATGGTTGGGAGTTAGCTAGAAATGGATGGGGCATAGCTAGGAATTGATGTGACTTAACTAGAACTGGACAGGGCTTAGCTAGAAATGGAGGGGACATAGGTAGAAATGGATGGGACCTAGCTAGAAATGGATGGGACATAGCTAGGAAAGGGTGGGACATAGCTAGAAATGGATAGGACTTAGCTACATATGGATATGGTTTAGTTAGAAATGGATGGGACTTAGCTAGGAATGGATGGGACTTAGCTAGAAATTGATGGGACTTAACTAGAACTGGATGGGAGTCAGCTAGAAATGGATGGGGCATAGCTAGAAATTGAAGTGACTTAACTAGAACTGGATGGGGTAATCCCAGGCCAAAAAGCTTGGATATTCATGAATATCCAAGTTCTGTGGAGCTTGAACAAACCAGCTAATCCCAGCTAATCCAAGCTTTTAATAACTTGGAATAGCTTGCTGGTATTGGCCACATAAAATTCAAGAAAATCCAAGAAAATCCAAGAAAGGCCTAGTTAAAGTAAAATCCAAGAAAATTCCAGATATCTTGAACATTCAAGAAAATCCGAGCTAACTTGAACATTCAAGATAATCCAAGCTAGCTTGCCGGTATTGGCCACTTAAAATCCAAGGATATTCCAGCTAGCTTGAACATTCAAGAAAATCCAAGCTAGCTTGAACATTCAAGAAAATCCAAGCCTGCTTGAACATTCAAGAAAATCCCGCTTAGCTTGGATTTTATTCCAGAAAGTCCCAGCTATCTAGAACTTCAAGAAAATCCCAGCTAATCCTAGCTTTTGAAATAGGTTAGCCATTAACATAAAATGTAGGCATGTACACACAAATGCTGCCACACAGAGATTATATATAAATATGTATGCTTAAAAACTGAAATCACCTTCATGGGAGTTGAGTTATTCAATAACAAATACAATTTCAGCCAGACATTAGCAATGTATGAGTTTCTGACTGATTTGTCTGTTATTCTTATAGACATAGATTGTTAATATGCCATATTATTTAGAAAGGCATCATCACTGCATTAATTAAATAGAACTGAAAAAGCTATACCAAGACTGATAATTCTGAATAAATCTCTGGAAATCAATAGAATACATACCTCAAAATACAGTTCTGTTTCCGTTTAATGTTACTGATGCTAAGCATTCTATCTAACAGTACTGTCAGTGTTTCCAAACTATCATTTTCTATATATCCATAGCTGGTAATGATCAATGCAATGAATGTACTGTTTGCTTTTTTACAAAGACTAAATTTCCCACCAATTTACCAGGTCACGGTCACCTCTAGTCATGACTATACAGAACCTGTTTTTGCCTTAGTGCAAGCTATTTCAAGATAATCCAAGGTAGTGTAAGTGAGTCTACAAATTCAAGGATATCCAAGTACCGTTAAAACTCGACTAAAGGACGCAGTTTTTTGGTCAAAACACATGTACTAGAAAGGGGGGTGCGTACTATAATCGAGAACATTCCTTCCGCACATTTTTGGGTCGAAATTTTTCTTAAAAAGTCACAGATTATACCACGGAAATTGAACTAAATGTTACCCTAGCCAATTCGCGCCACCTGACGACTATGTTTAATGTATACTCCAAAAACACCAAGCGGAAGTGAAATTATTAAATTGGGGCGCCTAAATATTGCTTATTCTTTAATACATATCACTTATTACATCAAAATTAATCCATAATTTGACATAAAATGGCATCGAGAAAAGATACGTGTATAAATCACGTGATTCGCCTCCAATCGCAAAAGATCTTTATTCTAATTAGAGCGAGTACTCGGATATAAATATTCTGGACTCGGAAATTGCTATATATCATTGTTGCGCGATAGGAACTGAATGTTCCCGTACCTGTTTGATAACCAACTCCCGTTAGCGCATAAGATTACACAGCGCCTCCAATCACAAAAGAGCCAGATAACCAACTCCCGTTAGCGCATAAGATCACACAGCGCCTCCAAACGCAAAAGAGCCATTACAATCTGTTTCTATCACGTGATTTGGATGTTTTCAAGGAGACATTTTATGCCAAAATTAGATTGATTTTGATGTAATAAACAATCTTTATTGAAGATACACAATATTTAGGCCGTCCTATTTAATAATTTCTCTAACATCATGATAATTTTTAGTCATGCATTAAACATGACCGGATTGATGGTTATTTTTTATACCAATTTTCGATTTTTTAAAGGTACGTTTTTTCTAAATCTAACAGCGTCTTATACTTGAATACAAGTTTTTTGGGCGGATTTTGGTCAAATTTGGGACAGCGTCCTATATTCGAGGGCGGCCTTTAGTTGAGAAATTACGGTAGCTTGAATTCTTTTATGTCTGACAAAGCAGTCCTAGAAAATCCAAGCTAATCCAAGAACCTTGCACTTTCTCATGATGATATTAAAAAAGTCCTAGAAAATCCCAGCTAGCTTGAATTCTGAGAGGGGGGATTTCAAGAAGTTCAAGCAACTATATAAAGTCCAAGCTAATTCAAGGTAATCCAAGCTGGCATGGGTTGAATAATTTTCCAATTGCTTGGATATTCAAGAAAATCCAAGCTAATCCAAGTTAACTTGAAATTTATTACACACAGGTTTTGGCTAGAAATGGATGGGACTTATCTGGAAATGGATGGGGCGTAGCTAGAAATAGATGTGACTTAGCTAGAAATGGACAGGACTTAGTTAGAAATGGATGGCGCTTAGCTAGGAATGGATGGGACTTAGCTAGAACTGGATGGGGGTTAGCTAGAAATTGATGGGACTTAGCTAGAAGTGGATGGAACTTAGCTAGAAATGTATGGGACTTAGCTAGAAATGGATGGGGCCTAGCTAGAAATGGATGGAACTTAGATAGAAATGGATGAGGCAGAGCTAGAAATTGATGGGACTTAACTAGAACTGGATGGGGCTTAGCTAGAGATGGATGGGACTTAGCTAGAAGTGGATGGAACTTAGCTAGAAATGTATGGGACTTAGCTAGAAATGGATGGGGCCTAGCTAGAAATGGATGGAACTTAGCTAGAAATGGATGAGGCAGAGCTAGAAATTGATGGGACTTAACTAGAACTGGATGGGGCTTAGCTAGAAATGGATGGGGCTTACATGTAGCTAGAAATGGATGGTACTTAGCTAAAAATGGATGGGGCATAGCTAGAAATTGATGGGACGTTACTAGAACTGGACGGGCTTAGCCATAAATTGATGGGACTTAGCTAGAAATGGATGAGGCAGAGCTAGAAATTAATGGGATGTAACTAGATGGCTAGAAATTGATGGGACTTAACTAGAACTGGACGGGTTTAGCTATAAATGGATGGGACTTAGCTAGAAATGGATGAGGCACAGCTAGAAATTGATGGGACTTAACTAGAACTGGATGGGGCTTAGCTAGAAATGGATGGCGCTTAGCTAGAAATTGATGGGACTTAACTAGAACTGGATGGGGCATAGCTAGAAATGGATGGGGCTTAGCTAGAAATGGATGGGACTTAGCTAGAAATGGATGAGGCAGAGCTACAAATTGATGGGACTTAACTAGAACTGGATGGGCTTAGCTAGAAATGGACCTGACTTAGCTAGAAATGGATGGGGCTTAGCTAGAAATGGATGGGACTTAGCCAGAAATGGGTCGGACTTGGCTAGAAAATGAATGTACTTAACTAGAACTGGATGAGGCTTAGCTAGAAATGGATGGGGCTTACATGTAGCTAGAAATGGATGGTGCTTAGCTAAAAATGGATGGGGCATAGCTAGAAATTGATGGGACTTAACTAGAACTGGACGGGCTTAGCTATAAATTGATGGGACTTAACTAGAACTGGATGGGATGTAGCTAGGAATGGATGTGTCTGAGCTAGAAATGGACGGGGCATAGCTAGAAATGGGTGGGTTTGGCTAGAAATTGATCTTTTTATCCGACATAAAACACATCTATACAATATTGTGTAATCTTTATCGTACAATTGGCGTCATCCTTAGTTTTCTCTCTGTATCTATAAGACGCATTGTCATGTACTGTAATATGCAGCAGCATTTTAATATTGGAGACAGGATGGGGCATTGGTGAATGTAATTGTTTCCCCTACAACCTGTTGAGAGTCTGTTATAATACAGTAATTGCGCTATCAATGTGTGTCCATCCGTCTGTCTGTGTGTAATGGCCGGTCATATTCTACTGAACGGATCTTCAACAAATATCTGTTGGAGTTAACCCGTGTGAAATAAAATGCAAGTTAACTTGGATTAGCTTGGATTTTCTTGAATATCCAAGCTATTAGAAAATTATTCAACCCATACCAACTTTATGTAGTGGCTTGAATATCTTGAAAGTCACACCTCTCAGAATTCAGGCTAGCTGGAATTTTCTAGGACTTTTTTAATGTCATCATGAAAAAGTGCAAGCTTCTTGGATTTGCTTGGACTTTTCTGATTTGACAGAATGCAAGCTAGCTTGGATTTTCGAGAACTTTGTTTTGTCAGACGTACGCTACCTTGGATTACCTTGAAATAGCTTGCACTAAGGCAAGAACAGGTTCTGTAGTCATGTAGAGGTGACCGTGACCTGGTAAATTGGCAGGAAATTTCAAAGGTCTTTGTAAAAAAGCAAACATTACATTCATTGCATTAATCATTACCAGCTATGGATATATAGAATATGATAGTTTCGTAACACTGACAGTACTGTTAGATAGAATGCTTAGCATCAGTAACTTTAAATGGAAACAGAACTGTATTTTGAGGTATGTATTCTATTGATTTCCAGAGATTTATTCAGAGTTACCAGTTTTGGTATAGCTTTTTCAGTTCAATAGAAATAATGCAGTGATCATGACTTTCTAAACAATATGGTACATTAACAATCTCTGTGTATAAGAATAAGAGACAAATCAGTCAGAAATCATACATTGTTAATGTCTGGCTGAAATTATATTTGTTATTGAGTATTACATGTAACTCAACTACCATGAAGGTGATTTTGGTTTTCAAGCATACCGGTATATATTTATATATAATCTCTGTGTGGCAGCATTTATGTGTACGTGCATGCATTTTATGTTAATGTTTTTAACCTATTTCAAAAGCTAGGATTTGCTGGGATTTTCTTGAAGTTCTAGATAGCTGGGACTTTCTGGAATAAAATCCAAGCTAGGTGGCATTTTCTTGAACGTTCAAGCAAGCTTGTATTTTCTTGAATGTTCAAGTTAGCTCGGATTTTCTTGAATCGTCATGCTAGCTGGGATTTTCTTGAATGTTCAAGTAAGCTCGGAATTTCTTGAATGTTCAAGCTATCTGGAATTTTCCTGGATTTTACTTTAACTAGGTCTTTCTTGGATTTTCTTGAATTATCTTGAATTTTATGTGGCCAATACCAGCAAGCTAATCCAAGCTATTCCAAGTTATTAAAAGCAGAACTTTTTATATTCATGAATATCCAAGCTTTTTTTGGTCTGGGTTAAGTCTCCTTGGGGTTGCGAAGAACTGTCTTGGTTTTGGGCTCAATATCTTCAAAGAGGGTGAGGGATATGAAGGAGATACTTCAAATTATTTGAATACATGTTTTATAAAGTATTTTGGCCTCACCATACAGTATTAAACCATTTAGCGATCAAATTTCTTCAAGAGGATTTCTCATAGAAAATGTCCATTTGCAGATCAAGAGAAGATTATTTTTGAAAATTTACCAGCTATCAAGCCAGTCATTCCAGTAGTAAATTTTCAACAATTATCTCTTGGCCTGCAAATGGTCATTCAATAAGCAAATATTTAGATTTTCATGACCAAATTTAACCATTAAAGGGTTAAAATGCATTATCATGATTCTGTGTATCATTTTATGGGCCGACCTGTCCCTGATCAAACCAGCATCAAGAGTTGTCTTGAGAAATATCTGTTTGCATGGCAAGAGAAAACTATCTTTGCAAATTTACATGTGTCGATGTAATGAATGGCTCGATAACTGAGCCAATTATTCCAGTGGTAACTTTTCAAAAATAGTCTTATTGTCTTATAAATGACCATTCCTCAAGACCACTGCAAATTAAGGCTGGTTTATGCTGACTTGGCCATTAAACATTAACCTTGACCGTATCATAGAACCATTTACTTACTTTTCAAATGTGTCCCTTTTTATCTGAAATCTCTCAGTCATTGGCGCAAAGAGTGCGACGTATTCTATATGTATTTTATTTCTGTAAGTTATTGGATATGCAGATTGGGGCAGGATTTATTGTACAATAGAACAATCTACTACTGTATTTACAAGTATTCATTTTAATCATGAAATTATAGAAAAATATGATTTATTTTAAACATGTTAGATATGAAATATACTGAATACATTTTTTAGGACATTTCACTGGACGTGAATGCCACTTTGAGTAATGCATATTGTTTTCAGAATATGAGTATCGGCAATATGTTATGTATTGAATATCGTCATGAATTTTAGAAGTAAAATGGTCTATCCTTGATGGCCATACTGGTCTCCTTAACCCTTTAATGGTCAAGTCAGCCAAAACCAGTCTCTGTTATGGTCTTGTGGAATGTCCCTTTACAGGCCAAGGAATACAATTGTTGAAAATTTACCACTGGAATGGCTAGCTCGATAACCGAGCCAGTCATTCCAGTGATAAATTTAAAAAAATTGTCATTCCAGTGATAAATTTTTTTAAATTGTATTCTCTTGGCCTGTAAACAGACATTCAATTGGCAGATATTTAAATTTTCTTGATCAAATTTGACCATTAAAGTGCTACATGTCAATTTGCAGGATTAAGAGAAGACATTTTTTTGGAAATTTTGCTGCTAGATTGGCTAGGTCAGCCGCTAGCCAGTGTTAAATTGTCAAAAAAAGCTTCACTCTATCAGGGCTTTAGATTCACCTCATTTTGGCACACCACCTATCTGGTCCGGGATCCATCAAGGCTCCTAGAAACTAGAGAATTTTGAAATCTGAGAGATTGATTTTGAGCCATTTTAGTTTTAATAGAACTATAAGACCTCTGAATGGTCATAAAATGCTGCAGGATCCATTTCTCAGTATTTAATTGACTGTAAATCAGGTAATTAGTGTTCATAGCAGCTAGTAGGATTTTAATTTGGGCTCACTAATATGAGCGGATTTCATTTGGGCATGACTTGTAAACATGGGCACAAACACCTATTCAACTAAGGGTCTTTGGTCACCCCTTCCCCCCCCCCCCCCTAGAAAAAAAGGTCGGGGGCTAAGCATATGTTTAGCCCACCCACCACAGAATTTGGACAGATTTCAGACATTATGTACCACTTTACTAACTTACTAATGCATGTATATTAGGAATAAATACTCATGTAAGATATTTTCCACTCGGCCTTCAAAGTGATCATATTTCACTTTGAGAATGGAGAGATCTGATCTGTCACTGAAGTCTATAATGCAGTAGTCAATTACGTCCCATGAAGGCTGAAATGCCACAATCAATATGTGTATGATGTAGGCCTATATAGCTGGCTCTGCCCTGGGCTATGAAGAGTATGTTATGTGCAGGAATTGTATGCTTTTCCTCTCAGTCTATTGAATTTTCTGGATTTGTTTGACTGGCCGATGTTGCTTCCATTGGCAGCAATGGCGCCAGGTCAAATTAGTTTTGAATTATTCAAAAGCATACCTGTATGGTTTCCTTGATATTGGCGTTGCAATAACTCAACTGTATAATGGCCTAGTCAATTACGTCACATATGAACAGATGTCACAATCAAAATATGTAATTGATGATGTATCTGGCTTCGTCATGGACATTGAACAGTCTGTCAAGTGCACAAATTGTATGTCTTTGCTAACAGTTTGCTGAATATTTTGCTGGTAGTTTGGCAGGGCACTGTTGCTGTCATTGTCAGCATTCATGGCTGGTCAAATTAGTTTTAAAATATTCAAAAACTTACCTGTATGGTTACCTTAACCAATGGATAAGATTGTACAGCGCTTAGAGCATGCAATAGCGGGGAGTTCAGCGCAATATAAATGCCCTATCATTCTGGGAATTCAGGTTTTGATCAATCCGAAATGGGCAAAGCATGAGTGGAGCTTTGCTTGAACTAGGAGGAGGGGCATAGCTAGAAATGGATCCCTGTATTGCCGGGTTTAGTATAAAAGCACATCTAGTCATATATAGACTAGACATATTTATAGTTATATTATCGCATTGTTAGTGTTGCATTTTGTGTAATGATTCCTTGTTATCTCTTACAAGAACGTTATACTAATATTTCTTAGTGTACATCACTACAGATCTATGATATACATGTATTCTCGAAAATGAATAAAACATAAGAATTTTACAACCAAATGAGTGCCCATATTTACCTATAGAAAGGCGTGAGATGCCTTCTGAGGGCATCTAGATTTCAAAGGTTTTTCGGGGTAGGCCACACACCCCCCTCCCTGGCTTAGCACCCCCCCGGTAAATCTCGTGTTTGTGCCCATGCTTGTAAAGTCATAGCTAAGGGGTAATCTAAATCCCTGTCTATAAATGTACATTCACCAAGCAAAAATTTTAATTT
Source organism: Chaetoderma sp. LZ-2023a (assembly GCA_034401795.1). NCBI lineage: Eukaryota > Metazoa > Mollusca > Caudofoveata > Chaetodermatida > Chaetodermatidae > Chaetoderma > Chaetoderma sp. LZ-2023a. The sequence goes on from CM067374.1 coordinate 3,770,505, forward strand.
TCTTTAAAAGTCATGACCATTAAAGGGTTAACCATGATTGTCACATTGGTGTAGCTGGGCAGAGTGTGTTCATTTTGTAAACTATCTGAGTGAAATCTGTTGCTGTCAGATAATTCCAAAAGTGAACAGGAGTTATAATCATAAGAGGAAATTGACTGGGTGTCTTGAAGCTAGAATTTGAGTTTATCAATGGTTAGCTTGTTTCGTCATGTGTAGGATAAATGATAATGTATAGATGTTATAGTTATTAGGATCAAGTGATTGTTAACCCTTTAAAATGGCTTCTGCTGTCTTCTTGAGAAATATCCATTTGCAGATCAAGAGATTACGTTTGAAAATTTATCACTTGAATGACTGACTCGTTAACAAATTTGAGGTTCAAAGGATTAAAAAGAAGTTTGATTAACCCAATACCGCTTAAAATTCCAGTACATGTATCTCAATTTAAAGACACCCATGGATGATTGACAGCAACAGCTCCCAGGCAAATCAATTTCAAAATAATCGAATGAATATTCCCTACATATTATAAAATATTTGTCATTTCAGGTTTGTGAACGTATAGGGTTAATAAGCTTTGTTGCTGTTCAGAAAAATATTTTCATTGACTTCAAAATGCCATTTTCATATAAAACTTCCATGGTATGGATTCTTGTATGCACTCAGGAATGATATGGGAAAATTATTTATGCAGAGATATATAATGTACAACATAATAGAATAATAAGAATCCTTAGGTCAGTAGTTCACAGATTTAGGTCGTAAAACTATTTAGGCAGATATGTGTGTAGGTTAACTGATACCCGATCACGATAACTTGGTTATTAATCCGGTAATTTCTTGTATTCGATCTGACTGTCATTGTTCACAGAACAAGTGGAGATGTTTAAGATTTCATGATAATAAATAAAACATATTTTATGTTGCTGGCGAGAAGCATACAACTGTTGTCATAAAACCATTGCCTGCTTAGTTCTGGTCGAGCACTTCCTTGAAGGATTAGCAAATACCATGTTTAGATCGAGTGTTTTTCGGTACGACCAACTCAGACTGATAACAATTACATTTTAATGCGATAATTTGAAATCATAGCGTGAACGGTGTAGCTATTTTGACAGCTATTGGTGTACATTTATATGTGTATATTGATAAGTACAGCATTTATCCTTAAAGGCCTAAACATTACTTCATTTGGTTAATTGAGGGTAAGGAGAAGATACTGTTAATTATTGCGAATGTGGGGAGTATATTAATTTATTAATTCAACTGGTTGACATAACACGATATGGCGGTTTAAATTTCTCATAATCTGACATCCATCAACAATAGTGAAAGGTTTCCATTTGTTGATGGATTAATATCAAATTGTCGTACATTATTATATTCCTTTCCTCAGTGTCTAATTGTTAGCTCACATGGACAGAATGGCAAAGTGAGCTTATGCCATGGCGACTGTCCATCATCCATTCGTCCGTCTGTCCATCCGTCCATCAACTTTTGCTTTAAAATGTATTCCCACATAAACCGCTGGGTGAATTTTAAGCAAATTTGCCTGGAAGGATCTTATGGAGGTAGGCTTTAAATCATCTCTTCAGACTTTTGATGCGTCACTTTTTTGGTCAAAATTCTTAGATTTTATAAAAATGTACTGGAAAGTGTGAAAACTCATCTCCTTAGCTTGTTGACGGATTTCAGCTAAATTTGACTTGAAGGATCCTATGGAGGTTACTAATGCTCTAGAACTTCTATTCAAATTTTGATTAGTCAATTTTTTGTGTCAAAATCTTATCTGATTTTGTAAAAAAATATACCGGAACATATCAAAATGCATCTCCTCCTTAGCTTCTTGAAGGATTTCAACTAAATTTGCCTGGAAGGATGCTATAGTGGTAGGCTCTAGATCATCTATTCATACATGTAATTTTGATCGGTAAATTTCTTGATGAAAATCTTAGATTTTGTAAAAAATTTACTGGAAAGTGTCAAAACGTATCTCCCAGATTTCAACTAAATTTGGAAAGAAGGATTCTATTGAGGTACGGTCTAGAACTTCTGTTCAGATTTTTGATTGGGTCAAGTTTTTGGGTGAAAATCTTAGATTTTATAAAAGATTTACTGGAATGTGTCAAACGGTATCTCCTCAGCTTCTTAACAGATTTCAAATAAATTTGCCTGGAAGGATCATATCCTTCTAGAACTTCTGTTCAGAAATTTTATTGGTCAATCTTTTGAAGTGAAAATCTTAGTTTTTATAAAAATCTACCGAAGAGTGTCAAAGCGCATCTCCTTCCCTTCTTGATTTCTAAGATTTTCACCCAAAAAAATTGACCAATAAAATTTCTCGGGCTGCAGATAGACACTGGCTAAGAAAAAACTCTAATTCTCTTTACCATTACCCCTTTAATGGTCAAGCCTGCTAAAAGAAATTCAGTCGTAAATTTACAAATATAGTCTTCTAATATTAAAATATCCTGAAAAATATTGTCCATCAAAATGTTTAATTGATGTATCAAGTTTATTTTGACCTCTGAGGCGCTGTTGATACAAGAGAGGTTAAGGACAGTTACTATCCAGCCATATTGACATAGACTCTAAACATTACTGTGAGTATGTACCCCTGACTTTCCTGTATTTCATCATTCAAATTTGTCAATTAATTTTATTCTTTGCTGTGTAATTATTTGATTGCCAGTTTGATATGTTACCCCTTTCATGGTCAAATTTGGTTAAGAAAATTTAAATATTTGTTTATTGGATGTCCATTTGCAGACCAACAGATTATTTTTGAAAATTTAACACTGGAAGGACTGGCTTGGTTAGCGAGCCCTTGGCCTCCAAATGGAGATTCCTCAACGCCGCTGCAGAGGCCAGTTTTGGCCGGCTTGACCATTAAAGGGTTGATATATGTTATACTAATAGTTGATTGGGTTTATTTTTTTACACTTTCTGTCTTTGTATTTTGCTCAATTTTATGAAAGGGTATTTGTTTGAACTTTATTTGCCGTCATTAACAACTAATTATAAATTAACTATGTATTTTAACCCTTTCACCAACTAATCCCTGAACAAGTATATTCGTTCCGTTATAAAACTTATTCTGTCAAATTTTTTGAAATTAATTTGACTGGATGCCGTTGCTGCCTTAGGCAGCAATGACTTCCAGTCAAATTAATTTCAAAATATTCAAGTTTTCCTGTATGGTAGCATTGAAAATGTGATATGGTGAATTCATCAGTGAAGGGGTTAATACCTAAACCAGCCCAAAACACCTGCATTTGTCTTGTGAAATGCCTGCTTGCCCAACCAAGAGAAGACTGTTTTTTGAAAATTTACCTCTAAAATGACTAAGGTAAATAATTTAGCCAGTAAGTCTAGTGATAGGTCTTCAAAAATAATCTTCTTGGTCTGCAAATGGTCATTGCATGTCTTTGAGAAAATGAAAATGTTCTTGAACAAATTTAGTCATTATTACTGTGGTCATGTCTTCAAAACACCATAACATGCTATAGCTATTGTCAGATGTAGATTCCTAGCTTGAGGCAGAATTTGTCCTGTGACTACTATACTTCACAATAATTGAGCAATGATCTTTTATATTGACTCAGTTTGCTTTATAGTTAATCCTATAATCATTAAGTGAGTGTCAATTTACAGTTAGGAAGGCTGGTCTTCAAAGGGCAGGACATAGGCGGCACAGTTAGCCTGGAGTAATGCGCAGTATTACTAGTGCTGCCGCTCATGGAGTTAGAGAAGCTGTATTGAGAGATCAATAAGCAAATGACAATGAATGATCTCTCGAATCACTGATGTCTCAACTGTCCTGGCTCGCTCATTGGTGAGCATTCAGGAGAGTGGGTGTGGCTTTGGTTCGCAGATCGCATGCTATCAATTAAGTGATAGGTGATGCGCTCGTCGGACCATGACAGGCCTTGATATTCAGAGAGAGTGTGAAGGTTTGAGTGTAACACCCAGTCCTCATGTTATGGTGTGACGCAGGAATACTACTGCTCCTAGCACTGATCTTTTAACCCGTCACCAGCACGAAAGAAGATAATTCAAGCATAAATCTACTCGCATGTCAGGTCAATTCCACTTCGTGCAAGCTGCTCGCATGTTCCGTGTTTTGTAAAATTGCTTACTTTTAAATCTATTACCGATGAAACATGTGATATGAATTATTGTTTATTCTGGAAATCATTGACGATCAAAAGGACAGCATTTACGCTCATCTCGCACGGACATTGCGAGTACATTTGATTTCGTGTCATTGCGCTTGGCAGAATATCGCCATATTATTTTCCGTTTAATTTGACTATATGTTAAGTGAGTCCACATGGTCGAGGACTGGGTGATTAAGACTATGTACGCAACAAAGCGCAGACGACGTACAGTCAAAAGGTGAGTGTAACAGTTCATGGCTCTCCATCGCAGAATTAAACACAAATTGTTACCAAATATGTGTTATATAAATGCGGCTAGTAAGTAGTAGTTGACTAGATATCGCATGCATCAATCAATTATCGCTATGATGACGGCAACGTGAAGCCCGAACTGTTGAAAATTAATTTTATGGAAGAATGAAAATTATAATGTAGTTTACTATTAACACATTTAATTTCTATTCTTAGTTCATTCTTGAAAATGAAATTAAAAATAGTTGAACAGATTGATAAGACTACGATATAAAAGCTAAAAATAGATTAACTAAACTATTTTTTAGATATTTTAGTTGTTGAACTAGATGCATCTTTCTGATGCAGATGGCATATTTGCCATGGTGATTCAGATTTATATTTTTAGGCAAATTATGTAGTTCTTAATAATTAAATTATTTCTATGTAGGTCAAAAAATTAATTTTATTGCTAAAATGACTGACTTCAATATATTGAAATTACATACTATAATAATATAAATATTGTCAGTCCTTTAATCCCTTGATGGTCAAGATTGGTCAAGAAAATTACAATCTTTACTGTAAGTGAATGCTCATTTGCAGGCCAAGAGAAATGCATTTTTGAAAATATGTACCACCGGAATAACTCGCTTGGTTATCAAGCCAGCCAATCCAATGGTAACTTTTCAAAAATAGTATTATCTTAATTGTTATACAAATGGACATAATGCAGACTGTTGCTGAGGCAAGTTTTAGCTAACTTGACCATTAAATGGTTAAACATGAACTCGTCTGGCAATATTTATGGCTTTTCACAACCGCATAATGCATATATTGGCTTTTTAAAGCAATTTCCTGCTGAATTTCAAAATGACTAATTTCAATATTGCTAAATAGGGAAACTTTATTATTTTGATTATTTTGAATTTAATTTAACAGTAAACAACACGCCGCAGTCAAATTGCTTTCAAACTAATCGGCAACATTCCTGTTGTAATTTTTGCTATATTTTTGTATTTTACCGCTATAATTGTCATGACATCCCAATATGATTTCTGGATGAAGAGAAGAATATTGTAGAAAACCTTATCTAGAAAACCAGACAATTAACTGGGACCATCCTCCTAAGTTGTCTATTTTCTAAAGTATACCTTGCCTTGCATAAATGGACATTGTATAAGAACATTTTTTATTGTTTAGAGTAGACTTGTTATCTGAAAAATATTATTATTATTTTCTTATTCAGATAGAAAAAATTAAATAAATTCTTGTACACCATAATATTTTTTCTTAGGCGAATTGAAATAAAAATTTTTAAATTGCATTTTTCAGAAAAAAACTACATTGGCAGTATGTTATTGCCAATGTAGTTTTTTCTGAAAATTTTAATTTAAAAAATTTAATTTCAATTCTAAGAAAAAATTATTATATTATATTATTTTATTAAGCAACACTGATCTTTCATCCCCAGAAAAATTAGCTTTAATCCTTTATCACTGAAGTCAGCCAAAACATCTTTGGCAGTGCTCTTAAGACTGTCGCTAAAACATTTGCAGAACAGGAGAAAACTACTTAAAAAAATTTATCCCTGGAATGCCTGGCTCGATAATCAAGCCAGTCAGTCCAGCATTAAATTTTCAAAAAATAATCTCTTGGCATGCAAATGAACATTTTCTATGAGAAAATTGAAATTTTCATGAAGAAGTTTTATCACTAAAGGTTAAATTCTTTTTGTGATTAAACATTGTGATTAATTAATTGTGATTATTAGTCTGTAAATGGACATTTTCTATGAGAGGGGGTGAAAGGGTTAATCCTTCAATGTTCAGATTTGGTCAACAAAATTCACAATTTCTACTTAGTGAATAAAACTCGATGTTTTTGAAAATTTACAACTGAAATGGCTGGCTCTGTTATCGAGCCAATCATATCAGTTAAGCATTAAAAAAAATATCCTCATGACTTGCTTAATGGACATTTCAAAGGACCACCCATTAAACAGTCTAGAGAAGATGTGGTACAACAAATTATGTGCAATTTAAGAATTATGCTAGTGAATATTTTGAAATTAATTTGACTGAATATCATTACTGACTTCAGATAGTAATGGCTTCCAGCCATATTATTTACAAAATTTACAACAGCTTTCCATGCTTTTAATGTCTGAAACTATTGTTTCGCTTAGATTTAATTACTTCACCAGATGGTTATATGAATGACCCTGCACCTGTCATTAACCTGGAGCCATGGATAACAATAGCGAGATAGGAACCATAATAAGGTCACATTTGTCACATTAGGGAGGAAGTTAGGAATTTTATAGATTCTATATCTACTGATAACGACATTAAGAGATATTATGAATTGATAATTCACTGCCATATTACGTCTCTGTGCATGACTGACCACTGGTTACTTTCACCGGACACAACTTCTAGCTAGCCGCTTTGTATTATTCTTTGCATGATTTACCCGTCATTCGCACAATTGGGTGTGAATATTTTCAATGATGGGTAGCGTGGCGAAATATTCAATTGTGCCGTGTGGACGCTATTTCATCGGCACGTGTACGTTAGTGCTATAAATTGTGCTTAGCTTATTAGAGCCCCATGATTATCTCCATAGGGAAGAGGGTAACAAAGAATGAGGCGCTGCAAAATAATCCTAGATTTGAATGTCAAGAGTTCACTTGAGATGATTGGGAAAAGAAAATCTAAATGGTGAAAGTTTGCTTTTTGTGTGCGGCGTAAATGAATTACTAAACAGTATCATTTTTGAGTGTTTGTAATGCAATGTAATACTGCCCCGTGAAAATTGACCTCATCTCACAAGATAAATTAGCCTTCTTTATTTAATGCATCACACAGAATTGGTCATCTTGTGAATAAATAAAGAAAGAAAGAAAGAAAGAAGAAAGGAAAGAAATAAAAAATTGTAGTGGTGGTGACAGCAAGAGAATATAATAATGAAAAGATAAAACAAACAAAAAAATAAAATATAAATAATAATTAAAATTAATAGATTGATTTAATGTTTTAATAAATCAATAAAGGAAGAATTTAATACAATAATTGTGTACCCTAGTTTATCAAACCAGGTTTTATTATTATTATTATTATTATTATTATTATTATTATTATTATTAGTATTATTATTATTATTATTATTATTATTATTATTATTATTATTATATATTTTTTATGATACTATTTAATTGACTCTAGACAGAAATTTAATTAGCATTTATTATTGCTAATGGTATAACAACAACCAGACAAACTCCCCTGATATTAGAGCATCGTTTTCTTTTCATTTCGGTCAAGTTAATTGAACGTGATAGAGTATGTTGTACTTAACCCTTTGAAACCTGACTTCCCAGAATCGTAATTTTAAAAGGATTATACAGGTAAAGTTGTTGAGTATTTTGAAACTAATTTGACTGGGAGCTGTTGCTGCCATAGGCGTATTTATAAAATCGTTAAGGATTTTAGTGATTTTGCCTTTCGGGTTCAAAGTGTTAAAGCCACCATACTTTGAGTCTGCGTTTAGTAAAAAATATTTACATTGGCAGAGATGGAGGTGAGTTTTTGGGGTTGTGGGTGACGGGGAGTGTCTGACATGTCTTAACCCTTTCACTGGCAAATCCCTGAAAAAGTACAGTCTTTCCGATGTATGGCACATTCTGTTGAATATTTTCAGTCATATTAATTTCAAAATATTCAACGGCTTTCCTGTATTATTGTCTTCAAATTGAGATATGAGAAATTAATTAGTGATTTATGTTTACCCTTATGGAAAAAGTGTCACGAACTTGAAAGGAGTCCTGGACTCCAAAGGGACTGACTCTGGCGGGAAGGGGACTGATTGCAGGGAACTGAAAAGGAACTTCTAGGCCATAGTTAATTTACTGGCGGACTGAAAAGGGACTCATCTGACTGATAATATTTGGGGACTGAAAATGGACTTCTGTGACTCATTGCATTAGTAAATTAATTAAATATTTCTGAGCGGAGTTTGGCCTGCTAAATTGGCGGGAAATTTAAGTCTGTCTGAAGAGATCCAGGGCATTGATTATTGGTCCATGCGTATTATGTATATAATAGGACGTATGTACACAATGTATACTGAATTTAATACTTTGAAACGCAGCTAAAACTGTCAGCTAGAATACTTAGCACCAAAGTAACCTTAAAGTAGAAATAGACCTATTTTAAAAGGTATGTATCTTATTGATTTGCTTAAATTTATTAGCCAATACCAGATTTGGTTCAACTTATTAACCTCTATAGTAATGCAGTCACCACGCCTTAATTCTAATACATGTAATATGTTAACAATTTTAGGTTATGGCGCACATAATAAACAGGGTATCATAGAGTGTTAATGCCTTCCTGAAACTGAATTAGTTATTATCCCGACGTTTTAAAAAAATGTTGTGGATAAATGTAATCACCTCTGTCCGTCTGTCTGTCCATCCATCATGCTATCTCCTCCCAAACCGTTGGGTGGAATTCAACTAAATTTGGTATGTGTGTTACCCATATGATTCTGCTTTGCAAGACGATATTTACATTTTTGTTCGCCCCATTTCCCCCGCCCCCCCCCCATGGGAGTCATAAGGTCAAATCACTTGTAATGCAACTCCTCTGAAACCGTTAGAGGGAACGCAACCAAATTTGATATGTGGGTTACCCATGTGATTGTGGAGTGCAAGATGCCATTCACATTTGACTTTGCCCCCATAGGGTTGGGGAGGGGTCAAAAGCTCAAAATTTTAACCTGCAGAAATTGATTGTTAAGCATTTCCTCTGAAACTGTTTGACAGAATTCAACCAAATTTGGTTTGTGAGTTACCCATATCAATGTGGAGTACATTAGCTCATTTACATTTCACCCCCACCTCCAAGGGTGGGTGAAGGATGGGGGTCAAAATGTCAAAATTGATTGTAATGCAACTCCTCCAAAACCATTGGACGGAATTCAACCAACTTCGGTATGTGAGATATCCACATCAATGTGGAGTTGATGAGCACATTTACATTTGGTCCCGCCCCTTTGGGTGAGGGGGATGGGGTCAAAAGGTCAAGAAATTAATTGTAATGCTGCTCCTCTGAAACGACATGTACATGTATTTGACGGAATTCAACCAAAATTGGTATGTAAGTTACCCATAAAAATGTGGAGTGCATGTGCACATTTAGATTTGGCCCTACCCACAGGGGTGGGTGAGGGTGCTGTCCAAGTGACAATAAATTGATTGTAATGCAACTCCTCCGAAAACATTGGACAGAATTCAAACAAATTTAATCTGTGAGTTACCCATATCAATGTGGAGTGGAGGAGCACATTTACATTTGGCCCCGCCCCCAGGGGGTTGGGGAATGGGGTCAAAAGGTCATGAAATTCATTGTAATGCAACTCCTCTGACACTGTAGGACGAAATTCAACCAAATCTGTGTCTGTGAGTTACCCATATGATTGTGGAGTGCAAAGGCCTACGTTGTGGTAGGTTAAATTAGATTGATAAGTTTTTTCGATGGCGATCTGAATTTCTGAAAATGTCCTGAAGAGTTGTTAAATTTGCTCATCATTAAGCCCTGAGCTGATTTCAACCAAGCTTTAGCAAAAGGACACCATAAACAGAAATTTGTTTTGGTAATCTTAGATTTCTAAAAAATGTTCATGAAATCAGTAAAGATGATTACTCAATAACCGCTGGGCCAATTTCAACCAAGCTGGGCTGGAAGGACCCTATAGCATGGTGGGAGATGAAATTCTATAATGAAGTTTGAGTGGTCATTTTTTTCCGTGGCGATCTTGAATTTCAGATAATGTCCACCCCGGTGAAGATCTGTTCTGGTACGTAACCCTTTAACACGCATATCAGTCAAAAAATGGCTTCTGCGGTGGCCTTGAGAAATGTCCGTTTGCAGACCAAGAGAAAACTATTTTTTTAAATTTAACACTGGAATGACTGGCTCGCTAAATGAGCCAGTCATTCCAGTGGTAAATTTTCAAAAACTGTCTTCTCTTGCTCCACAAATAGACATTTTCTATGAATAAAATTTAAATTTTCTTGAACAAATTTGAGTGTTAAAGGGTTAAGAATGGTTCATGAACAGTTGTAGAACATTTAAAGAACGGTTCTTGAACTGTACTCAATAGCTGTTCCTTAGTACATTTGTACTTAGCATGGTGTGGCACATTATCAAGAACTGTTCATTTAACATCTCTATAACTTTCAGTTTTCTTTAACTTTTACCAATCTGATGTCAAAATTTTTAATTTTCAAATTAAATTAAAAGATGAACTGGCGTTCATTTTTCAAAAATTTGTGGGGAAATGTTGCTGTCTTTCAAAAATTTGTGGGGAAATGTTGCTGTCATAGACAGCAACATCGTCCACCAAAATTGTTGAAAAATGTACACCAGTTTCTTTGCTATTGACCCAGTAAAAGATAGAATATTGACATCAGTGTGGTAAGGGTTAACAGTTCAGGAACTTAAACTAATAGGAATTCTTCCTAAACTATTCTTGAAAAAATTCAACAACAATTTAAGACCAGTTCAAAAATTTTAAAGCTTGTAAAATGTTCCTGAACTGTTGTTGAAAATTTTCAGGAACAGCTGAAGAACAGTTATAATGAACTTAGAAGTTTTTGAAATGTTCCTAAGCTGTTCTTGAAGAAATTCAAAAGCAATTGAAGAACAATTCTTGAAGTTTAAATTTCTTAAGATGTTCCTTAACTGTTCTTTAAGATTTTCAGGAACAAAAAAGAATCTGACCATGGTCAACAAAGTTTGGGCATGTATAATGGTCAAACAAATTTCCAAAACTATGTATGACCTTGCTCAACCATATTTTGACCATGGTCAATCTTTAAAAATTATTTGACCTTGGTCAACCATGGTTTGATTGTGGTTGGTATAATTTTATAAGGGAGGCAACTCTTTCATTGTAAGCCAATAAAATGTCTTTTGTGTTTGTTTTCAAAGTGGAGCTGTATCGCCAAGTAATAGTTGAATTGCTAACCAATGATAAACCATGGTTATTTAGTTCATGAGCACCTTTGAAACTATTCTTGAACATGTAGTTCTAGAACTGATCTGGAATATATTATGTTCTTGAATCATACTAAAACATTGTAAGAACTGCTCTAGAACATTTAAAGAGCTTATTTTCTAGAGCAGTTCTGGAACTCTGAAGTTTTTGAATACATGTAGTTCTTCAATTCACCTTTCCAGAGTGTCCATCTATCAATTTGATGTCATAGCAGCGTGTAGGATGATGTCATAATCTTTATGTCATAAATTATTCTATATGGCCCGTCTTTAACTCTTAATAGTCCGACAGGCTGTACGAATTGTATGTCTACTATTTAATAAACATGCTTTTGAATATTTGAAACTAATTTGACTGGACGCTGTTGCCACCATAGGCGGCAACAGCACCCATTCAAATTAGTTCCAAAATATTCAATAGCGTACCTATATTGTTTTCTGGAAATTGATAGTCATGGAGTTCAGAGATCGATCGATCCCAATATGAGTGAGGTGTGGGTGGAGCTTAGCTAGAGTTGAGTGGGGCATAGCTAAAAATGGAAAGATCCATTGTAGAACATTGTCAGAACTCATACTTCTAGAACTATTATTAGTTCTAGAAAAAAGCCTCATTTGACATTCAAGTTAACTGCTCAGGAATGGATGAAGCAGAGTTCAATATACTACTATTTAACTCTTTAACCCTTTAATACTTAAATTTTTTCAACAAAATTTCAATTTTCTCAAATAAAATGTCAGTTTGCAGACCATGAGAAGACAGTTTTTGAAGATTTACCTGTGGAATGACTGGCTTGGTTATCGAGCCAGTTATTCCAATTGTAAATTGTCAAAAATAGTCTTCTCTTGGTCTGCAATTGGGCCGTTCTCAAGAACACTGCAGAGACCGCTTTTGGCCAATATGAGTGTTAAAGGGTTAAATGCCAAATTTGGTTAGGAAAACTAATTATTATATTTTTGAAAGTATAGCACTGGAATGACTGGCTTGGTTATCAAGCATTTCATTCCAATGGTAAATCTAAAAAGAAATCTTCTTTATGCCTGCAATTTATGGACATTCCTCAAGACTATTTCCGCATCCACTTTTATTGTGATTTTGACATCCACTAAATAGTAATATATTTAATCGTGCTAAATTTACAAAATATTTAATTATTCATAAACGTTATAGGTGAGATCTTTATTGTGAATTTGTAGCATCAAGCCTTATATTTATTTGAACATGTTTACCCGCCTTAGGCAAGATTTGAACAATGACTTCTGATCACTTTCCACCCATTTCAAGGTTTATGCACATAGATTACTTTTATTATATCCCTTTTATTATGAATTAAACTCATGTTGATTATTTTGGGAAAAATTTGACTGAGGTGGTGCTGCCTACAATTTTTCAGTCAAATTATTCTCAAATTATTTGACTACTAAAGCCTATTTAACTCAATTTAAGCTATGATATAACAACCAATATTTAGAATTAGGCAGGTTAACCTATCATTAGCACTCCGTTCACTTGTGATGTAGAGGTTCAATATTTCTATCTAACCCTTCAGCACTACATATGGTGAGTGTGCATTATTAATCATAGTCTCCATACCTGCTGTCCTCTGGGGCACAACGTGACAATTAATTAATAATTATAAGGCTAGTTTGAGAGGGATGAGAAGTGTATTGTAGTGCTCCTCTGGGACCTGAAGCTATAAACATATTTCTATGTTTTCATATCTATTGTTTGTTACCAGTCCCGTTAGAGCGCTGTACCATGATCAGGGTTATAGAGTAATTAACATGTCCATGATGCATTTCATTCATTCACTTGCCCATCTGTCACTTCTCTCTTAGATTAAGGGTTATTAATTGAGATACAGGATGTACATGTATATTGAATTGTTTTAACATATAAAAGTCAGCCAAAGCTGGCTTCTGCAGTGTTCTTGAGAAATGTCCATTTACAGACCAAGAGAAGACTATTTTTGAAATTTTACCACGGGAATGACTGTAGGCTCGATAACCATCATTCCACTGGTAAATTTTCAAAAATAATCACTTGGTCTGCAAGTGAACTTTTTTTTTTTTTTTTTTTTTATTTCCTGAGCAAATTTTAGTGTTCAATGTTTAATCTTTGTTGTTGTGTATTAATCCTTTGAACATAAAAGACTAGAATCCAGGCCTTGGGTTAGATAAGCGAAACGCCGGAATGCAGGCCTTCGGTTATATAAATGAAAAGCCGGAATCCAGGCCTCAGGTTAGATAAGCGAAAGGCTGGAATCCAGGTCTCAGGTTAAATAAGTGAAAGGCCAGAATCCAGACCTCTGGTTGGATAAACTGAAATGCAATGAACCGAAATACCGACCTTTGGCTTCTCTGGTAACAATTAAAATTTTAGTAGTTTTGTCACTATAAACTCACAGAGGGTGTGACCACCACCAAAATAACCTCAGGAATCAAAGGGATAAGAAGTGTGTTAGCTTGAATTCTTACAAATCAGAAAAGTCTGAGAAAGTTCAAGAAGCTTGCACTTTTCCATGGTGACATTAAAAAAGTCCTAGAAAATCCAATCTAGCTTGAATTCTGAGACGTGGGATTTTCAAGAAGTTAAAGCAACTACATAAAGTCCAAGCTAATTCAAGGAAATCCAAGTTGGTATGGGTTGAATAATTTTCCAATCACTTGGATATTCAAGAAGATCCAAGCAAATCCAAGATAACTTGAATTTTATTTCACACGGGTCAGCCGGCCAAAACCAGCCTCTGTAGTTGTCTCGAGAAATGTAAATTTTCAGGCCAGAAGAAGACTATTTTTGAAAATTAACCACTGGAATGACTGGCTTGATAACGGAGCCAGTCATACCAGTTGTAGATTTTTAGCTCACCAGACCAAAATGGCCAAGTGAACTTTGTCATGGCAATTCCCTCCATCCTCCATCCACCCATCCATCTGTCTGCCGATGTGTCCGTCCATGCCAGCCTTCCAACTTTAGAAGTTTTTTCCTAAACCCCTTTGTGGATTTTAACCAAATTTGCCTGGATGGATCCTTAGCATGCTTAGGTGGTCGGCTCTAGAAATTCTTTTCAGAATTTTGAATGGTTCTTTTTCTGTTGTCCTCTGCGATTTTCCAAACATTTTCTGTAATACCTTACAATGCTTAGCTTCTCCTTTATCAATTGTCCAATTTCAATGAAACTTGGTTCGAATAGTTCTATGGTGGTAGGCTTGAACACTTCTAACAAGATTTACATTTTTTCTACTGCCTCTTGGATTTTCTGATGATTTCTCTGAAATTCCTTAAAATATATCTCCTAAACCATTTTAGAATTCCATTAAAACGCTACTACTTAATCAGTTGCCTGATTTCAATAAAATGCTATGTAGTGTGGTAGGATTCAATGCTTCTAATGCCAATCTGGATTGGAATTTATTTCGTGGCCATCTTGGATTTCCAAATGTGCCCACAAAATTACTACTCATAACATGCCAGTCCATAATTTTTTACTTTTAAAACTTAAATTTCTGCATTTCTAAAAAATTGTTGACTTTCTGATAAAAGATGTATATGGCTCTACATGTACATGTAGAACTGGGCCTTTCTATTTAAAATACCAATGTTCCAGGTGAGTGATTGAGTGATGGTTCACCTTTGTCAGGGAATTTTTTATGGTCAAAACAGACAAAAAAATGTTGAGCATGGTCACCATTTACCACCTGTTATATTTCAAGGTTGGCTATGGTTGTCCATGGTTGACTATGAAACCTTTTGCGGTTGCTCATGCAGGTACATGTAATACATCTGTGAATTGTTAGGTTCCCTGGAAAACGCTTCATCTCATTTGTTTGACATGTCCAAAGGACATCTGTGCGACAGTGCTCAATGTTTCTGGTATATTATATTAATGATAATGGTGAATAGCTTTCAATACAAGTGCAGGTAATTAGTCTCAATTTCAATGAGTTGACTGTAAATGGTATTAATTAATCAATTAAATCTATAATTACACTGCTTCTGAATACTTTGAAAGAAATTTGAGGCAGATTACTTTCAAGATATTCATGTCTTAATTCTAATATTTTATTACAGCCTTGAATTTAGACTTACATGTATAGCGATTCAGAATTAAATTAGTTAATGCATTTCTATAGCAGATGTACTGTTATAAATCATGTATGTTGTCATGTACCATTACGGGTATTAGAGAATGTGATGGCCATTGATCCTGCACTCTCAGTCACAGGCCCACTATAGAGCATTACTTATATCTAGGCAGGTGATCTCTTTAATTAAAGTTAGGCACAAATGTAATGCTTAGCTTACTCACCCATCCCCAATCAACCCACTTTAAGCACCATATAAGCATGCACGCAACACACGCACTTGCACACACGCATGCACATATATATATGCATGCACACAAGCATGCACGCATTCACGCATGCATGCACACACAACACGCATACACCATGCACATACACACATTAATGTTTGAGACGTTGGTGATTATTTGCTTAATTCAATGGTCTAGAATGAATTCTGTTACTTTAGCAGTCAAAAGGTCATTGTAACCATATAAACTACATGTAGCTTGACTTCACACAATAGCTCAAGTTGTATCAGGGGTGGATTCGAGTAGTCCAATAATCAGTCACAGACCTAGGGGCCAGGCCATCAGGGACTCTATGCCCTCATGGAGCATCTAGATTTTCACACTTTTCTGGCTAGGATCCCCCGCATCCCCTCCACTTATGTGATTTCCCAGGGCCCAAGAATACTGTAGTCTGTTAGTCTGTTAGTCTGACTCTGACTTCTATCAATGTTTGGTATATATATATATATATATATATATATATATATATATATATATATATATATATATATATATATATAAGCGGTGCCTTGTCAACAATGAGGTCTATTATTCCATGTGCCAAATTGTTAAAAGTCAAGGTCATGACAATTGTGGAAAATATAATTTCTACTTTCATACAACCATGATAGCATTCCTCCGAATGGGCTTTGAGGATAACATACTGCATGATGGCTGATATCCCATGATAATATCTATTTGGATTTTGACTGCAATAAAGTGATATATTTATGCTCACTTACAGTTAACCCTTTCATGGTCAAATTTGGTCAAGAAAATCAAAAAATATTTGTTTATTGGGATCCCTTTGCAGACCAAGAGAACATATTCCAGGAAATTCATAACTGGAATGACTGGCTCTGTTATCAATTCAGACATTCCAGTGATAAATTTCCAAACATAGTCCTCTCCTGACCGGCAAATGGACATTCCTCAATACCACTACAGAGGCCGGTTTTGGCCGGCTTGACCATTAAAGGGTTAAATAGGCAACATTATGCAACAAAGTACATGTTTTTGTTATATTTTACCTTTCTGTTGAATACTTTGAAATTAATTTAACTGGAAACAGCTGCTGCCTAAGGCAGAAACAGCTTCCAGTCAAATTAATTTTGAAACATTCAACTGTTTTCCTGTATTATAGCGTTGAAAATGAAATATGGGGAATTCATCAGTGAAAGGGCTAGGCTTTCAGATTTTCTGTGTATGATTAAATTTGTTAATCTAATAAATGTAAAGTTATATATTTAGGAATTATTAATGTTTCTGCTGAAGCATGATTTGTATTTAAAGCTTGTTATAATCAGACTGCAATTTGAACTGGTACTACTTTGTTGAAGGCTGCATGCACTCGTGTTTAATCAGGTTGACATATTTTTAATTCTGTAGGTACCCAAACCTTGCATGTCAATCTATGATAAAATAATTAATATTTATGAAACATTCCATTAAGTATGATAGATGTCATTATCCTGAGTAGAAAATCATTAGAGTCTTTAATTCAGCTTATACAGACATGACAGATGACATATCTAGTACCATTGTGAACGTTTAAACGTCTGCCAAGTGTATGAATTGTATGTCATGATGGATTTACTATAATTTAATAAACATTCTGTTGAATATTTTGAAAGTAATTTGACTGGGTGCTGTTGCTGCGATAGGCAGTTTTAACCTGTATAATTACCTTGAAAATGCGATGCTGAGAATTCAGGGTTCGAAGTATATAAATTAATTGTACATGTATGTGGAAAAAGTGGGTGGAGTTTAGCTAGAAATGGGTGGGGCATAGTTAGAAATGATATGTATCATATTTGACATGTGCATTTGAGAAGCACAACCTAACCACTCCATCAACCTCAGAAGACATCCTGGTTTGCACCATCTATTGTCATGAAACAGATAATGGAAAGCTCCGCGTGTCTTACTTTATTTTTCTTCTATTGTTCAAGTTGTGAGTTTGATAAATTTGCTCAACACGTTAAGCACACGCAGAACATGTATCTGTCTAACTAACATCAGCGCAGCACAAGACTGACTCAGAAAGCAATGTTTGTAGACCGCTGGTCCGTGACATGCTGGTTCTTTTTTCTGTTATGACCTCCTGGCGTTTTATCAGAGTTGGCACAAGGCAGTCGTTCGACCACATCATTTATAGCAAACAATATTCATGGGCAACGTCGGCAGATACAATAACGCTAGTTATCATTAAGAGTGATGTTCTTCAGGACTGATTTGGATTTCCTTTCGACACTCCATATCTGAGTGCATGTACATAGTCATTTATAAATGAATTGACCCTTGTTCATCTGTTTGACACATGTCAGAAATTACAATTGCCATATTCAGGACTCTGATTAATATTTTAAAGAAATTGTCTACATGTTCCTGCTGCATAACTTTTCTATAATTGGCATTCAAATCATATGTATGTCCATATATTGATGTAATTCAGTTATTTTATTTCTGTATTGACTGATCAGCCTCAGCAAGACCAATGTCATAAATGTGGGTTATAGCAATTTAAATGAATGCTTTATTGCTGACTCGCTTTGTTTGTGTGGTCTCGTGCATCATGCCAAATATTATTTATTCTATTGAAAACTCTGGGAACATAACTGACGATTACACAAGCTGACATTGATTAGAGACGAGTCACCCTGGTTAATGGCTGATGATGTGATGGTGGTGATGCGTATTTCTGGTCACTCTTCTGAATCACAATTACTAACTAGTGTAACCATGTTCCACTGATAAAATCTACCTGTTTAATGTCTGTTTAAAGAAATTAAAAATGGAGTTTGCTGAATATGTTTGGAAACAATTGTACTGATTGGTTGCTCTCCTTAAAAGTTTTTTTTATCAATGTCATTGGTCAACTAATTTGTCACACATCATCGTTGATTGAATTGCGCATAGAATTTCTGATTTCAGTACAGCAGTTTCAGTTTGAAAAGATGTTATGCTGTAATTTTTAATGTGATCTAAATTAGCAGATATTACCTTCAATGAATATACGTAGACGGACTAGGTCTAGCCATGCACCAAATTTGATAATTCTGTTTGTTAAATTGTCCATGCATTCACATGCACTTAGCTATATGTTAACTTAACGCTTTAACCCTTGAATTTATTCAAAACAATTTAAATCTTCTCATAGAAAATGTCCATTTACAGACCAAGAGAAGACTTTTTTTTTTTATTTACCACTGGAATGACTTGCTCGGGTATCGGGTTATTCCAGTGGTAAATTAAAAAAAATGGTCTTCTCTTTGGTCTGCAAATGGACATTTCTCAAGACCACTCCAGAAGCCATTTTTGGCTGATATGAGGGTTAAAAAGGGTTATGAGATCACAGGGTCAGTAAACACCACAAGATAGTGGCTATTGACCCGTTTGACTAATTGTCACGCCAACAATGGTTTCTGGTAAATGTGCATTTGTAGATCACTAGGGGAATATTATAGAAGGCTTAGCAATCTGGTATTGTATCCAAACTGTTCTTTGTCTACAAGGTACCATCCTCAAATTATAATTTTTAGGCCATCTTCGGCCTGACTAAAGTGTCAGAAAAACAATCATCTTTTACACCACAACCACCAGGTGCTCAATAATCTTTTGTGGATTCAGTTTTGACCAAAGCATATTACATACAAAATAGTTCCTTCTTGAAAGGCCTCCAAATTCACATTAATTTTATTCACTGTTCACACTGGTGAATATAAATGCACGATTTACTTAGCTCTGTATATATATCCGTGAGAAATCAATGTATTTTAAGAGAGATTTCTGGATAGTTTCTCACTCAGCAAGTGTTTCACGGGCTTAACAAAAGATGCGGTTAAAAGGCTAATGTAGCGGATCTTGCCAGCATCTTACCCGCTCTCTCAGACACTCAGCTGCCTATTGTTCTCCCATCTTTTGCTTCCATTCATACTTGATAGACCTTTATAGGATCATTAGGCCTGTTTAGCAGCCAACATGGCCTCTAGTAGTGGCTCTTTGAATGGTGGAACAAAACCTTATACCGGTGGACAGATTGTCTATTCACAGCACTATTCACGCTCATCTTGACTATAATTTTCTTCTGCTGCTGTTGAAATGGGAATTGCTTCTTAGGCCTCTCACTAGATCAGTGGTTGGTCCATAGAGAATGCAGATCTGCTAATGTTTTCTTTTTTCTCTCACTGTTGGCTCGGAAAATCATCCTTTCTCACAACTTCTTAGGTAGAAATGTTCCATTTCCTTGCTAATGTAACAACACAAATTTCCTGGCTATTAAATTGACTCCATTAAACAAATGTATTACAAAATCTCTCATGAAAAGAATTTATATGATTTTTTCAGGCGCAAATATATTTTCTATGCTGAAGAGCAGAGCTGTAATAAATTATTGGAAATTGCTGAAAATAAACTGGTAATAAATAACTATTTAACTTTTTATTTCAAAAAGTGTCCATTTTAATTATTCAATTCCGATTGGTGTGATATTAATTATTAACTAGCAATATCTAGGGCTTTGTTTGTTGTAGTTGTTTCTGATAACAACATGTTTAAAACATTTATTGCTTCAATTGCTCAAGAAAATTATAATTTTCTCATGAAAAATGTCAATTTTTACAGGGCAAGAGAAGACTATTTTTGAAAATTACTACAGCTATTGAGCCAGTCATTTCAATGGTAAATTGTCAAACTTAATCACCTTATTCTGGTTTCTCAGCTTCAAAAGGTTAAATTTGTTATTTCCTTTAACCCTTTAGTGGTTAAATTTGGTCAAGAAAATCAAAATATTTGCTTATTGAATGTCCATTTGTCAGCCAAGAAAGGACTATTTTTGAAAATTTACCACTGGAATGACTGACTTGATTATCGTGGTAAATTTTCAAAAATAATCTCTTGGCCTGCAAATGGACATTCCTCAAGACCACTGCAAAGGTTGGTTTTGGCCGGCTTGACCATTAAAGGGTTAATATATATGCTTTAGGTATTAACATGCTTGACATAAAGTTTGAGAAAAGCTCTGAACTGTCCTGCTCTTTATGTGCCATTACAATCATGTAACGTTCGTTATATTTGTCCTGCAGAACTTCAGTTGACTGAGACATGGAGTTCAATCAATAGTGCTCTATTAAGCAATCAGTGCAGAGCAGGCAATAAAACCATATCCTTATTGTTTTCTGCGACCAAACTCCAGCAAGAAAATACAGTTCATTATGAAATATTCAGATTTCTCCACTGCAATCTTGTGTTCTTGCCCGTCCTGTTATGTTGTTATTTGCCTCCGCTTTTTCTCCAACTCAAGCCATTATTCGTTAGCTTGAATTATAAATTAGCTCACGTGAATAGCGGAGGAAGAATAACCTTAAAAATCCTAGTTCTATGGTGCTTTATGACCAGGTAGTAATTGACAGGCTTGATTAGATTAATTGATTTGTAGGGGCGCTTTTTCCTAGCACCTGTCTATAGGCTGGTGCGTCTGAATTGTACGCTGGATGAAACCAATGAAAGGGCCCTGTCAAAGTCGATTTCAAGAACAACGCAATTACCTAGTGTGATGCTTATGAATTAGTTATTATCTGTGTATAAGGTCTTCAGATTTGCTTCGGAGATGATGAAGCATGATTTTCTTTTTATCTCCTGTCGTTTCCTTTGAAGTTATTATGATAATAAACGACTTGATTACAGTTTCTATGTTAATCACATGGAATTGTTATTGAATATAGTTTTTAATATAGTAGCTATCGAGACATTTCTTCAACATCATTAAGCTTACTTCATCGGTTTAATAACTCGATATCCCTTATGAAATTTGTTGGAGGGTGTGTTTTGATGACTCAATTCTTTTTTACTTTTAGTCAAATTCTGCCCCAATAATATCCATTAACATGGTCGTGTACTTTCTTTGAATTGTGTCTGTGTTAATCAGGTGTCTGACTAGATTTCTTGCAAGCGTGGAATACTTAAGTGTCCAAACTAATTTGTTCATTTATTGCTTTAAGTATTGGAATTGAAGCAAAAAATAAAATTCTCATAAAAAAAAGCGGATTTGTTGGCCAAAATAATACATATTAGATATGACTCACAGTTAGTATATATCAGTCTGTCCTTTGGTCGGTCTGTTTGTATGTCAATCAGACATTTTTGACAAAGATGCATTGCTGAGTGACTGAGTTGGTTACTGCATAAGCCAGTCATTTTTGTTGCAAATTTTCTAAAACAGCATAGTGTGGACTGCAAATCAAGATGTGTAAGCACCCCTGCAGAAACATTATAGCTGTTAATAGCAACTTTTAAGCAAGATCAGGTAACTGTATCAGGGGGTAAGCCTGACACCTGATCTCGCCTAAATTTATTATTACTACTTATGAAAATGTCTAAGTGACAACATACTGACACATCATGGCAAGAATCTGACAAGGAGATGACATTACAAATGAACACTGCTTATAAACTGATGATAGTCTGCCCGCCAATATCCATTGGTCATCTGGGTTCTGCCATATGTAGCAGGCTTCAGTACAGCCAACACAGGTGGCAGCACGCACATGCACAACTGTACATGTTTGTACGTAGGTCATTCCAATCCAGCACCTATCCTCAAGGGACACCATCAGTAGAGTTTCAAGAAATTAGTTTCCAAATATTCGAAAGAATACTTATTAAATAGTAGACATACAATTCGTACAGCAACACATAGTCCGTCTTCAAATATGCATTCGTGACATACTTATCTATGTCATTCATTATGCCATAATAATGTTATTCTTGAAACGCCATAGGCAGCAATAGCACCCAGTCAAATTAGTTACAAAATATTCAACAGCTTACCCATATAGGAAATTGATAGTTAGGGAATTCAGGAATCGATCAATCCCAACACGGCGAAGTGTTGGTGGAGCATATATAGAGGTGGGCGGGGAAAAGCTAAAACTGGAAAGGTCCATTCTTATGCTTCTTATGGTTTGTCATCCATGGTCCTGCTGGCTTTATCATAGTCACCCATGGTCTGATCTATTAGCCCATGGTCTTAACCATGATCTAGCTGACTTAATAATGATTAACTATTAGCCAAGACAACATTAACTGTGCAACCATGATAAAACATGGTCAGGTCAGTCTGATCATTGTTTTATAAGCCTGGCAATGCTTGCAACCATGGAAAAAAAAGTCTAATAGGTTTGACCATGGTCAAATATGGTCTGACCAGCGGAGAAACTCTTTCGACCAGAGTAAAATATGATCTGACCAGTTTGATCATGATCTTAACAGCTCGGCAATGGTTGAGACAACAGTAAATGATGGTTTAATCGGTTTGACCATGGCCAAACCTAGCGACTGGCCATGGTTTAGCAAGCGCGACAATGATTGTGACCATGGTAATACATGGTCTGATCAGTCAGACCATTGACTGTCGACATCTATGATGGTTGCAGCCATGGTAAAACATGGTTTGTTCAGTCATGACATGGTCTAACCAACTCAACAATGGTTGTGGCCATGGTAAAACATGGTGTGGCTGGACTGACCATGACCAACCGTGGTCTGACCATGATGAGCATGTTCTGACATGTTTGAACCATGGTTGAATTCACAGCATTTCATTACCAACCATGATACTTCAAGGTTAGTTGTCTAATCTCATGTTAACCATGGTAAACTCCATTCACCTGTGGAGGCAGCAATGTCTTCAAACACAATTGTGTTCAAAATATTCAACGGTACTCTTTATTTTGTTTTAGAGATAAGGTTAAGTTATTTCTTCAAGTTGTACTGTACACAAAATATCATTAATTATCCCAGAAACGCGTATCAATCATATCCATAGAAATGGTACTATTTAACCTCAGATTTATGTGTAAATGTTGTCATTATCTGCAATTTGGTAAATGAATTTAACAGCCAATGGGCTTTGTTTCGATGTCCATTAGAAGCTTATGCATCTATAGCTGACATATGTAGGAAGGAACCACTGGATAAAGACTGGTAGGAAGCTGGTATTGACATGCTACAATTTTATGTTAGAATCATATATTAGACTAAAATAAGTGCGATATCTTTGCCAGTGTACTGTCATTGTGTTGCCAGTCTGTTGTCTGTTAACTGTCAATAAATTTATTTTATATCATTTCTGTCAATACACTGATAATATCTGGCAATATTATGATCTAGCAATAGACTGAAAACATTCCAATATCAAGCTAATGTCGAATGGTCAGACTATTTGTCAGTGTGTAACCATCTTATCGTCAGACAGTAAAATAATTCCCAGCATATTGTCAGTATGTTGTCAGACCCATTTCCCTAAAGAGGAAAAGTAAGTTTAGTGAAGATTTAAAAAGAAAATGAGATTTTGTCTGTTTTTAACATATTTAACACTTTGACAAACTGAATTATATTTAAATTAATTAATTTATTCGTAAAAATGACATCTGACAATAGACTGGCAATACACTGGTAATCCTCTGACAATATAATATTGGTATATTACCTGATTTGACAGTAGAATGACTCTAAGTTACACACTGGCAATTAGCTTGCAATAGACTGATAATAGACTGGTAATAATAGGAGTTTTGATTAGGGCAATAGTAAGATTTCCGAAATATGATCCTTTTAATGGCATGCAAACAAATACCACTTTAGAAGCCAGTTTCCTCTAGTTATTACTACATTACAACCTACCTCCTTGCGTTACTATAGCTCTTTCTTTCCTTCTC
The DNA here is from genome assembly GCA_034401795.1 of Chaetoderma sp. LZ-2023a. Classification (NCBI taxonomy): domain Eukaryota; kingdom Metazoa; phylum Mollusca; class Caudofoveata; order Chaetodermatida; family Chaetodermatidae; genus Chaetoderma; species Chaetoderma sp. LZ-2023a. Next base: position 3,795,029 of record CM067374.1, read on the forward strand.
TGAAGGGAAGCATAGTAGGATGAATTTTTTACAGCCAATGTTTGATGGGTATTGTGGTTACAGAGTTACTGAAGGCTTCTTCAGGAATCTCCATGCTCTCTCTAATGATGAGATCCATAGTAATTCGCTTGAATACTATATCTCAGAATGAGGCAAGAAGAGGGTTAATCCAATAACCATAGCCACTGAGAAGGTCATTAAGCACAACGACAACATCATTGGCTGATAGCTATCACATGACCTTGTTGCAGCAACCAAGACTTCATTCCTTTTCCTACTGCTGAAGGAAGAGGCGTAGAGATTTTTTTAGCTAATTTAAAAGTTTTGTAACTTATTAAAATCAGCCTGTGGATATTGAAAGTTGGAAGTTAAAGATCATCAGGATGTCGGACAAGATGAAAAAACCTCCCAAGATAAGTGGTTGTAGGTTATGGTGCTTTAACAATGATTCTATGATCATTTCTATTTTCGTGGTAGGCGCGTTACCAGTTTTCGTTACTTGCGCCCAGAGGTATAGACATTTGAATAATGTCTATTTGTGCTTCTTTTTTAACCAGTAGCTTGTTGACCTATTGATTTGACATGCTTGTAAGATATTGAGCATGAATCCATGATTATCTCGATAACATACTTTCTCAAAGAAACTAAAATAATTTTCAAAATTTGAGATCGTTAATGTCTATATTGATAAATCTTGGGATTAGCGCTGGCTAATCCTGAGTCATATTCGGAGCTTTAATCTATCGGATCTTACTGGTTTTATGATTCAGATTTGGGAAAGTCTCCGAAGAAGTCCAAGGAGATGAAAGAAAAGAATGTGAACCATTCAGTTAGATGTTCTAATGGCAGCTGCCATGGATTTATTAAATCAGATCACGCTGGACATGTATGTTCCAAGGGCACGTAGTGTACTCTTGAGTCTACCTGCTTGATTTGCGGGTCATGGTAGTTTGCTACTAGAATGTCATTTTTCAAACCAAATTCTCCTGTGACCTCTAAAATTCTGGTAAATCCTTCTCCACTAGGATCAGCGGTTAAAATAAAGTCCAAAACTGAGGATTTTTGTCCGGGTCCGGCCTCCGGGGTGGTGTCGGGCTCAGAGGTTGTGCAGGCTCTGGCCCCACCCCCGGTGTTCTTCCCGGGCCTGGGTCCTGGTCCTCTTCTTTCAGGTTTTTCTCTCGACTTTCCTGCCCCGGATCGGGCTAAGGCCCGAATCGGGACCGGTCATTCCGGCATGTCAGAATCTGTTTTAAATTTGTCTCCCGGTTTTACCACCCTGGCTCTGGCCCTGACCCGAGTGAGGACTGGTCTTTCCGGCGTGTAAGAATTAAATTTGAATTTTTTCTCTTGGGTGCCCCGGATCGGGCCCCGGTCCGAGTCGGGACTGGCCATTCCGGCGTGTCAAAATAAAATTTTAATAATTTTTCTTCCGTTAGGTTTGACATTTTTTCTCATGTTTCCCCGGTCCCGAATCTTTAGTGGAACCACGCCCTGGTCCCTTTTGTGGACCCGTGTTCGGCTCATTTATTTGGATAGGGGGATCGGGCCTCCTGTCATCTTTTTGTTTCAAATTTTATTTTCTTTGGCTAGATAAGTTTTTTCATTTTTCAGTGGGATATTTTTTCACCTTATTACATATCTGCATATCATTATCTTATCTAGCAGTACTCTCATGCAATATCTTTGTAGTTCAGGCTTCTTTCTCCCCCCTTTCTGTGTGTTATCTCTCCTTGCATACTCACAATTTAAGTTATAGTAATTTTTGTTCATTCTCATCCTGGTCTTCTCACACTCTTTCCTATCTGTCAGATTACTGCGCAATTCTAATTAGCTATGTTTTGGTCCTTTTTTCTTCCCGACTTAGAGACACAGTTCTATTCGGGCCGTTCATCTTTTCGTATAGTACACCTCCCCCCCTCTATGTTGGCAGGCTTGACATACTTACTTTCATAACTTTAGGAGAATTTATATGTCATTCTATAGTTATCATGAATATTTTGTTCTTTTAAGGCTATTCTTCCCTTTTTATCACCCTTTTGTTTTAAAAATATTCTTTTCCTAAAAGTTAGATAAGATTTGCTCTCATGGTATTTTGTGTTTTTAATATAAGTTTCTTTGCCATATTTAGTCGTTATTTAGTAGCTGTCAGTATTCGTCAACATGCCCTAGTTCGGCAGTCTATTCGTCCTAGTCTCATTTCACCTCGGAGACATTATTGCTTTTTTCTCCGCTATTTACCCTTTTTTCAAGGTTATTTTATTTTTTTTAGCTAAATTTTTTTATTTAGAGTCATGTTCTTCCCACCAATTCAGGATTGGTGATTTAGGGCTCAAAATTTATTCTTTTTTCATTCCCTTCTTATCTACTTCCGGTAGCTGTCAGATTGCCATCATCATTCCTGTCACTTTTTATATAGGTCATTGATAATTCACCCCGTATATATTTCGTTCCCTTTTTGTTTACATGAAGTTTTGATTGTTCTATAGATCCTTTACATAGATCAGTTTATTTTAGCTAATTCTATTTGTCTATAGCTGGACTCTCACCCCTCAGATAGGTTTACTATGAGATTTCTATTTATCCCTAAATCTAGTTAAAACACTTTAATTAAATGTATCTGTATTGTTTCAATGTCTACAACTTTTAATAAGTACGGCAATACTTCTATGATGCTTATTTCTCCATACAAAGATAGTGGTAGAGATTGAATAGTAGAAATCAACGCAAGTTACCTCTCTCAGGAAGGGGTTAGAACAAGGATATAGCTCTTATAACTAAGATACATTGCCTTTCACTTGATTCAAGATACATTACTTTCTAATAGTAGAAATCGATGCTTGGAAGTCTCTATCTGTTCTCATTGTAACATCCTAAATTATTTAAATAGATTCTTGAACACTTTGGACTTATACTGAGGTAACTCAGGAAATATCTTATCTATCAACATCCTAACTATTATCATCCTAGTCCTAATTGGAATATTGATGCTTTTTAGTCTTTATTCTTCATTTATAGCTTTCTTTATTCACATATTAGGTATCATACTAGTATATCTTCCGTTGGTGGGCTTCTTATCTCCTTTCGTTATTAGGTCTTTAATTTATTTTATTATTTTATGTGTATAACCGATGTGCACATTTCATTTTGTAATCAGGATCGATTTATGAGCATTCTTTATGGGGGGGGGGGTGTCTTTCCATATTTTGTCTTACTGGTTGCAATGTTTAGTTCTTTATACATGATATCATATTATGGAAAGGTCCCTCTGGTCTGTGTTTTAAGCCACCTGGCGGTCTCTTTTGACCTCTCTCAGGGGAGGTTATTTCTCTACCTCCCAATGTGCAGATCGTGCTATCCACAATTCAACCTCTCAAGGTAGGCGAGTTAGGTTTAGGTATAGAAAGTGATTCCTTGGGCTCCTCTGATGAAAAGATCTTTCCAGTTCTATCTTATGGCTCACTTGAATCAGTCTAGATTTCTTAATCATTGGATTTTCATCAATTTCAACTCCTGAACCATTGCCGGTTTTGAAAAGTCAGTCAATCCCTGTTATTTGGGGTCCCTCTTCATCTACCATCTCCTCAGGTCATCTTTTTCATGGATACATCCCTGCAAGTCCTTCTGGGACGCCAAGAAGATTTCATGATCCTGGTCCCTCACAGAATCTTCCTTTCATGTCACCCTTTTAGGACTGTGGGTGGTTTTTCCATGCCCTAGTTCATTGGGAACCCCTGATTCTCTGTCTTTCAATCTTTATCCGATCAGATATTTCACAGTTGAGGCTCATTCTTCTTTCGTCAGGAGAGTGTGTGTGTGTCCAGGTTGGTCTATATCTGTCGAGCGTCACTGATCGTTCTTCACTGGTACATGTCCCGCAGCTTTCTCTCTATGGGGAAGTTATTCCCCTCCCTTCCCAATGTCCAGACATTGATGTCCACAATTCAGGCTCTCAAGGTAGGCCAATTAGTTATGGCCAGATCCTTTCTCAGAATCATAGGCCTCATGTTTTCAGTCAGAAAACTGATTCATTGAGCTCCTTTGATGAGAAGACACTTCCAGTTTTATCTTATGGCCCATTGGAATCAGTCTCTAGATTCTCTGGATCTTCCAATTCTCATCAAGTTCTCTCTCCTCACTCATTTCCAGTTTTGGAAAGACCGTCAGCCCCTTTTATTACTGGTTCCTCTACATCTTCCAGGTAGTTTTCGGGACCTGGTCCCTCACAGAATCTTCCTCCATTTCACCCTTTTAGAACTGTGGGCTGTTTTCCATGCCCTAGTTCATTGGGATCCCTTGATTCTTGGTATGTCAATTCTTATCAGATCAGACATTTTCACAGTGCCTCATTGATCAATCTTCGAGGGGGGACCAGGTCGGTCTCTCTATCGAGAGTCCATGATCTTGCTTCAGTGGTGCAAGCCCCACAACATTTCTCTTCAACATCCCATGTCACAGGCAAACTGAATTTCTGGCCAACCAGTTATCTTGCCCTTCCACTATCCCAGAAACAGAATGGGAGTTGAAAGAGGTAGTAGCCCAGTCGATTTTTCTTCAGTTCGGTCGTCCCCACATAGACTTGTTTGCTACCCTCAAGAACAGAAAGATATCCACCTTCATATCTCCCTTTCCGGAACCCATGGCTCTTTGAGTAGACGCTCTAGCTCGGTCTTTGGACAACATGTTCTCTTACGCCTTTACCCCAACGTTTCTGACTCCAAAGGTTCTCAGAAAGATCAGACATCATCATTGTGTAGTCCTATTGATAGCTCCGTTTTGATCCAATAAAATCGTGGTTTCCAGATCTCCTGGACCTTCTTCTAGATCTCCCTCTTCCTCTTCCTGTCTCCCACAATCTATTGTCCCAGAGCAGAGGCAGGATTCTCCATCAAACTCCAGAAATCTTTCGCATGTCAGTCTGGAAGTTGTTGAGCTACCCCCTTCTTTGTCAATCTTTCAGTAAGATCTCAAAAAATTTTGGGGAAATCCCTCAGATCTTCCACTCGAAACATTTATAAAGCTCGATTTGAGGTTTTTTTACCATTCTATCCTGCCCTCTGAGGTCTGTAACTCAAGTCACTGATTTTCTGGTTTTCCTCTTTGACCAGAAGAAACTTGCAGTTAACACTATCAGATCCTTTCGTTTTGGTCTGAACTTCTTTGTTCATTGTCTTATTGAGCCATCGGTACAAGTTCAGAAACTTTTTCACGACCTCCGTAGAGGTATGGGTAATTGTAGCGCCCCCCTCCCCCTTAAGAAACCCCTTCCTACTTGGAACCTTTCACTTGTTCTTCAGGTCCTAGAGGGAAAGCACTTTGAACCTTTGGGTCCTGTTTGCTTGAATCATCTTACCCTTAAAGCAGTATTCCTGTTAGTAATAGCTTCAGCTAGCCGTCATTCTGAAATTCATGCTCTCTCCGCTGAATTGAATAGGTTTCAGATTACTGGGAATAGCATTATTCTCTATTCCAGGGCAGAATTTCTGTCCAAAACTCAGTCTATTAATTTCTTGGCTAAACCTATTATAATTCATAAACTTTCTTCCCTTTCACCAGATGATTCTGTGTGGTGCCCAGTTAGGGCCCTTAATAGGTATAAGTTTCGCACTGAATCCATACGATCCGACAATAGACATCTTTGGGTTACATTTGCTGAAGGTGTGGCTCATCCTGCCTCCTTATCAACGATTTCTCGTTGGATAGTCGATACCATTAAAATTTGCCATGATTTGGCCTCCCTTGGGGACAATGCTATAATGGGTGTTAAGGCCATGATGTTGGGGGCCTTGCCGCCTCTTGTGCCCTTTCTAATGGATCTTCTCTAGATGACATTATGCAAGTTGCTAACTGGAAATTAGAAAATACCATTATTATTTTCTATCTTAAAGATTCTGGACCCTCTTCCTTTTTCTATAAGAACATTCATAAGGTAGCTTCAGGGACTATGACTCGTATTCCTTTTTCATCAGCATCATCTTCTCGTCCTTCATCATCTTCATTAGTATAAGAGTTATATTAGGGGTGAGTGCGAGTTCATTACCTCTTTCTCATGTGTGTGTTTTACTTCTATCATATCATCACTTTCATCACCCTTATTTATCCATCTCCTTTTGCATGATCTTTCTCGTCCTTGTCTTCTTGGGGTCGTTTATAATCCCCCTTCTTATCTTCCCCTTTTTTCTTCCATTTCTTTCTATTAGATGCTGTGAGAGTAATTCTGAGGAATTACTATCTTTGTAGTATCTTCCTCATCTTGTTATTACTAACTTCGTACTTGTCTCTACTTTTACATCAATGTTGAGCAAAATTCGCCTCCCTCCGGGCTTTGCTCAATGTTGAAATCTGTATTTGAGCTATAGTAATGCAAGGTCGGTTGTAATGTAGTATCTTTCTCTGCTTGTTATTACTAAGTTTGTGTTCATTCTTTCCATTTTTTACATCAATTTTGCTCAAATATTTGCCTCCCTCCGGGCTTTGTTCAATGTTGAAATCTGTATTTGAGCAATAGTAATGCAAGGTCGGTTGTAATGTAGTAATAACGACCAGACGACCCGGAGGGTCTGGTCTTATGTTTTACTAACTACATATACCTACCTCCTTGCACTATGGCCCATCTCAAGCCTCCCCTCTGTCAAATTTGTGAGTGGGGTGTGGGTGTGTGTGTGTGTGTGCTTGAGGCTTCATTGTAATGGTCATATCTTGTTAGATTAGTTATATTCTACATAAGATATTCATTATATCATTCAGCCTTTGGGTATGCCCGAATATGTCAGATTTTAACATATGAGTATTTCAGAATGAAATTTCCTGTCATATAATGTGGAGTATTTAGGTTAGTTTTTAATTTCAGCTTTAGTCAGATATTCAGAGCCGAGTTAAGTGACAAGATCATCTGCCTCTTCATGGATCTGCTTAAAGCTGGATTCATCAAAGGAATGAAGTCTTGGTTGCTAAAATAAGGTCATGTGATAGCTATCAGCCAATGAGATTGTTATTGTGCTTAATGACCTCCTCAGTGGCTATGGGTATTGGATTCTCTTCTTGCCTCATTCTGAGATATAGCATTCAAGCAAATTACTATGGATCTCATTATTAGAGAGAGTATGGAGATTCCTGAAGAAGCCTTCAGTCACTCTGTAACCACAATACCCACCAAACATTGGCTGTAAAAAATTCATCCTACTCCGCTTCGCTTCAGAGAAGGAAGGAGCTATAGTAATGCAAGGAGGTACATGCAGGTATATGTAATTAGTAAAACATAAGACCAGACCTTCCGGGTCGTCTGGTAGATTCATCATACAATGGTTTATAAAGGTTTTTAACTTTCTGTTTCAAAGTAAGAAGCCCTTGTATGCCCACTGAGAGGCTTGCTTATGTCACGGGAAGAGTTCATTAGTTGATCTTTTTTAGTCGTATTCTATATTTGTGTTGTTGCATAATGTTATATATCCAATAGATGGATCCATTTCCTTGAATTTGTTCAAGAAAATTTAATTTTTCTCATAGAAAAAGGTGCATTTTCAGACCAAGAGATAACTATTTTTGAAAGTTTGCCACTGGAATGACTGTCTTGGTTATCGAGCCAGTCATTCCAGTTGCAAATTTTCAAATATAGTCTTCTCTTGGTCTGCAAATGGATATTTCACAAGACCACTGTAGTCAAGCCATTTTTGGCTGATATGAGTGTGAAAGGATTAAGCTGTTGAATATTTTGAAACTTACTTGATTTGAGACTGTTGCTGCCTATATATGGCAGTAATTACAGCTCTCATTCAAATTAGTTTCAAAGTATTTAACGGAATGTTTATTAAATTACAAATTTATCCATCTACATGCTTTATCTTGCCTAGCCTTCTCCTATGTTACCCTCTACCCTAATCATGCCTCTCCGTAGTTTGTGACACAATATAATATCTTGTATTTCAGTGTAAAAGCCCCAGTGAAGGACCCACCTAAGAGCAATCCCAGCAAGCGGCATCGTGAGAGGTTAAATTCTGAGCTCGACCATCTTGCAAGTCTACTGCCATTTGAACAGAGTGTTATAACAAAATTAGACAAACTTTCAATATTGCGTCTAAGTGTTAGTTATCTACGGACAAAGAGTTACTTTCAAGGTAAGGTAATTCTTGGGAAATGAATGATGTTATCTTTATTTATGATAGTTTTATTCTGTGCTCTGTCATTAGTCCCTTGCAAGATACTGATCTCAGAATCAGGCCACCCGTAAAAGATTTTTTGTTTGTCTTCTCCCGACCCTGGTGGTGGAATAAGGTAGGTAGGTAGGGAAATTCTTTTTTTTACCTTCTTAAATACATGTATAACATTACAAAATTGAATTTAAAGAACAAAACTTAGTTTTTTCTTTGAACTTGAAACAGAAACTATAAAGCAAAATGTTTCTAGTGGTTATCTGAGCTCATTTTGTGGAAAAGGAGTCAATTCAAAGAGTAAAGGTAAATTGCCAGCATAAATTATTGGGAAATGATGATTTTGTTTAATAAAATCTTTATTCTGTGCTCAGTGACACCACTTACACGATACTGATCTTAGAATGAGTCTAAGCACTCAACCTGATGATTTCAGATAATGTTTCTAACGGACATTAACATAAAATAACAATTCTGGAAAGGCAATAAGTTACAAGCCCACCTGTGGTTTGGATATTAAACATCCTTTGCAAGCGGTACATATGCTAAATATGTAGATTTTCAGCAATTTCTATCTCTGAGCTTTCACAGGTGAATATTAAATTATCCTTTTCAAATTCAGGAATTATCATATAGAATTGTTTTACAAAAAGCTGATTGGTCAAATTGATTGGTGGGCGCCATGGTTTTTATCACATTCACAAAATTGATTTTTAAAGGGGCATTAACCTCCGAGATATAAATATATTTGGAAATTTTCAATATTTTTCTAAAATAATAGTCCTGGTGTATTATTACTACATAATAATTTTCATACACAGATTCCCACCCCATCACAAATATTTGTTATTATTTATTGTTTTTCCCGAAACTGGTGTGAGCTGATGAGTTTTTAGCTCACCTGGCCTGAAAGGCCAAGTGAGCTTATGTCGTGGCGACCATCCGTCGTGTGTCCGTCATCCGTCCATCTGTCCGTCAACCTTTCCATTAAAATGACTTCTTCTCAAGAACTGCTGGGGCAATTTCAATTATATTTGGCAGGAAGCATCCTTAGGGCACAGGGCAATTTTGTTCAAATGAAGCCGATCGGCCAATTTGGTCGGCGGCCATCATGGATTTTGGCCGATTTTTGGAAATGTCTTTAAAAATCTTCTCCGAAACCGCTTGAGTGATTGAAGGTAACCTCATGAAATATGATCTAGGGCAAGAGCTCAACCAAATTTGTTTAAGGGAACTTAATTGATCGAAAAGTTTCGTGGCCATCTTGGTTGACCTAGTTTCAGCGAAAATAAGTCCTCCAGAACCGCTGAAGGGATCAGGCCGAAATTTGGCAGATATGATTAGGGACTAAGGGCCAGTAAAGTTTGTTCAAGAGAAGTTGATCTGTCAAAGAAACATGGCCGCTGTGGGCCAATCAAAATATAGCATGTTTGGTGGCCATATTGGATTTTTTTATTTGATGGATTTTGAGGCCGAAATTGGTTTTATATGGGTTTTTGGGTATTTTGATCTCAAATTTACAATTTGCGAATCTGTCTGATAAACAGTTTGGCGGCCATCTTGGATCATTGTCCCGCCAAAAGCTCCCATACTAAAGCAATGGGAAATTTAAAATATCTTCTTCTCGAGAACTGCTCGGCCGATTTCAATTATATTTGGCATGAAGCATCCATAAGGCATAGAGATTCAAGTTTGTTCAAACGAACCCGATCGGCCAATTTGGCCGGCGACCATCTTGGATTTTTATAAATGTCTAAAAATCTTCTCCTCCCAAATCGTTTGAGGGATTGATTCAAAACTCAAGAAATATGATCTAGGGTAAGCACTGAATCAAGTTTGTTCAAGGGAACTTGATTGACCAAATGGTTCAGCGGCCATCTTGGATGACGTAGTTTTCACAAAAACGACTTCTTCCCCAGAATCGCTGAAGCGATCAGGCCGAAATTTGTGATATATAATTAGCAACTAAGGGCAATTAGGGTTTGTTCAAGAGAAGTTGATTCGTCAAAAAACATGGCCGCAGTGGACCAATCAAAATATACTGTTTGGCAGCCATATTGGATTTTTTTATTTGATGGATTTTGAGGCCGAAATTCGTTTTATATAGGTTTTTGGGTATTCTGATCTCAAATTTGCTATTTGCTATTCCCGTCAAAATCTCCCATACTAAAGCAATGGGAAATTAAAAATATCTTCTTCTCGAGGACTACTGGGCCGATTTGAATTATATTTGGCAGGAAGCATCCTTATGGCATAGAGATTTCATTTTGTTCAAATGAAGACGATCAGCCAATTTGGCCAGTGGCCATCTTGGATTTCGGCCAATTTTTAGAAATGTCTTTAAAAATCTCATTTGCCGAAACGGCTTAAGGAATCGATTCAAAACAACTAGGCAAAGAGTTAAGCCAAGTTTGTTCAAGACAACTTGATTGACCGAATGGTTCGGCAGCCATCTTGGATGACCTAGTTTTCCCGAAAACAACTTCTCCAGAACTGCTGAATGGATCAGGCCAAAATTTGGGAGATATGATTAAGGCCTAAGGGCCATTAAAGTTTGTTCAAGGGAAGTTGCTCCATCAAAAAACATGGCCGCCATGGGCCAATCAAAATGTAGCATGTTTGGCGGACATATTGGATTTTTTTACTTGATGGATTTTGAGGCCAAAATTGGTTCTATATATGTTTTTGGGTATTCTGAACTCAAATTTGCAATTTTCAAAACTGTCGGATAAACGGTTTGGTGGCCATCTTGCATAATTTTCCCATCAAATGCTCCCATGCTAAAGCAATGGGAAATTTAAAATGAACTACCAGGCCGATTTCAATGATATTTGGCAGGAAGCATCCTTAGGGTATAAGGATTCAAGTTTGTTCAAATGAACCCGATCGGCCAATTTGCCCAGCAGCCATTTTGGATTTCGGCCAATTTCAGGAAGTGTCTTTAAAAATTTCTCCGAAACCACTTGGAGAATCTTCATCTAGACCAAGAGATAAGCTAAGTTTATTCAAGAGGACTTGATTGACCAAATGGTTCGGCAACCATCTTGGATGACCTGGTTTTCACGAAAATGACTCCTCCAGAACCGCTGAAGGGATCAGGCCGAAATTTGGTGCCATTAAAATTTGTTCAAAGGAAGTTAATCATCAAAAAAACATGTGCGCCGTGGGCCAATCAAAATGTAGTGTGTTTGGCGGCCATATTGCACTTGAAACAACGTCCACAAACTCATTTAAAAGACCGCTAAACCACCCACCAACAATTTTAACAAAAATTGATGGCCTCTTGTTCAATTTAGGTAAGCGTAATATTTACGATACAATCCAAATGGAAAGAAATAAAAAAAATTGTCAATTGAGAGAAACCGCAAAAATTGTACCAGGAGATCAAACAAATAAGTTATGTGATAATATTTTTGTTTATACAAGACTATAGCGATGGATCGCTAATATACATGTACGCCAGTTGTCTCTGTGAAACGGAGATAAAATCAATCATCAGATTTGTGTTTGCATTTTTAATATTTCTGTAAATTATCTGCTTGGATATCGAATGATCATGTATATAATAAGAATTGATGTTAAAACGATAGTGTTGACCCATGGGATAGGTTTTATGGACATGGTTCCGCATATTAAATCTATAGATCTATCAGCAATAAGCCTCTACTCAATGGAACATTTATTAGCTCACCTGACCTAAAAGGCAGAGAGAGCTTATCTCATGGCAACCATCTGTTGCCTGCCAGTCCATCATCTGTTCATCCACCAACCTTTGCTTTAAACGACTATTCAACATTAACCACTTGGCTGATTTCAATCAAATTTGGTTGGAAGAATAGTATGGCTATAGGCTTGTGAAGTGACGATGAACTTCTGGCTTCATTGTGATTAATTGTTAAATGAAAAACAATGTTGTAAGTGAGCAGCAAGTGATGGCATCATAAACACACAATTATATGAGAAAATGAAATAAAATACATACTTCCAGTACTTTGAAACACTAATCTACTCCTAAACCAATGGCACAATTTCAATGAAACTTAAGTGGAAGAATCTTTGGTTCTGGTCGGCTTCAACACATCGAACTACAAGCAAACTTGTCTAGATAGACCCTAGTTTGATAGGTTTCAGAAAACTTATACACAATTTTGATAGGTCAGTTTTTCTGGTGTCATGGATTTCAGAAATTGTTCAGCAAATTGCTTAACCCTTTAACCATCGAATTTGTTCAACAAATTTCAATTTTCTCATTGAAAATGTTGATTTGCAGACCAAGAGAAGCTGATTTTTGAAAATTTACCACTGAAATGACTGGCTCGTTTATTGAGGCAGTCATTCCAGTGGTAAATTTTCAAAAATAGGCTTTTCTTGGTTTGCAAATGGCCATTTCTCAAGACCACTGCAGAAGCCATTTTTGGCTGATAATTGTTGGAGAATTAAAATATGTACATGTAGAAGGATATTGCTTGAACATGCGTACAGTAGAGTAGATGGAATAAACTTGTATTTAACCCTTTAATGGTCAAATTATCTCAAGAAAATAAAAATATTTGCTTAATAAATGTCTATTTGCATGCCAAGAGAATACTATTTTTGAAAATTTACCACTGGAATGACTGGCTCGTTTATCGAGCCAGTCATTCCATTGGTAATATTTCAAAAATAGTCTTCTCTTGTCCTGCAAATGGACATTTCTCAAGACCACTGCAGAAGCCAATTTTGGCCGGCTTGACCAGTAAAGGGTTAAGATTATTAATTTCTGCCATTGAATACAATTTCCTTTGACGTTGACTTCATTTGTTCTGAGAGTGTAATTATTACTGAATCTGCAGAAATTTCCAATGCATAAGAAACTTATACAAGACAGATAATTAGCCCTATTTCTGCTCAAGAAGGGCATAGGGAGCATGGCCCAGGATCCAACCTAGATTACACACGCCACTATGAGGGTGTAACTCAGAATGACAGACAACAATTCATCCCAAGGCAGGACAAAAGCTTCACCAAAACATGGCTGCCCTTAGTCCATCCCCCTGCTTAACTGTGACAGTTGGCTGAGTCAAGAGCTATTGTGAACCACTTGATAGGTTTACCTTTGACTCTGTGGGATCTCTATTGTGATAATTGGAAAAGTATTGGCTGGCTGGGCAGGGGGTAAAATTGTCTCTTTTGCTGGCTTTATTAGATGTTTAAGCCATTTTTATCCTGGACAATAATCCCAAAACATGGATTAAAACAAGTCAGCTAAATAGAAATCTGGAGTAACTTGAAAACATTTTGACTCAAAGTCCTTGTTGCCTTATGCAGCAATGACTTAATCAAATTGTTGCTGCAATGCTCTTGAGAATTACCATGTATAACATGGCGGAGAATTATCATGTATAACACTGTGGATGACATGGGTTATTGTTGTCTGATTTCTCTCCTGCTGTGTGTTTATCTTCAAGGCTATAAATGATGATCTTGAATAGCTCAGGCTACCAAGTGAACAAGGTCTTCATTCTAGATATTGTGGTTCCAGCAACCTTATCAACTATCATAACACTTCAACACTGGTCATCCAAAAATGGCTTCACCAGTCATCTTGAGAAATGTTTGATTTTTAGACCAAGAGAAAACTGGTTTTGAAAATTTACAACTGGAATAACTGGCTCGATAACCGAGCCAGTCATTCCAGTGGTAAATTAAAAAAAAATCTCTGCAAATCTACATTTTCTATGAGAAAATTAAAATATTTAATACACATTTGAGTGTTAAAAAGTTAATGTGCCACATCTAAAAGCTTTTTTAATCCAAAGTTAAGGCGTTGAAGCGCTGCTTATTGAGGGTTTAACTTATTGCTTCCTGCCATCCATTGTTAGATTTGTGGATCATAGGTTAAAACAGTAGCAGATCCCATCTTATAGACTAATTAACGATTTGAAACTCAAAGACAAAAAAACCCTGACAAATTCTTTATGATGCACGGTTCAGTACTCTGTTGGAAGTCTTGAAACTAATTTAATGGGAGAGCTGTTACAACAGGCTCTTGTCCAATTAGCTTCGAAATATTCAACAGTTAGCTTTCCTGTATATGGCTGTCTTGAGACACTCGCATTCCATGGGTTACCACTTTCATGGTGAAGCCAGCCCAAACCGGCCTGTGCAGTGGTCTTGAGGCCTGTCCCTTTGCAGGCCAAGAGAAGCCTAATTTTTAAAATTTGCCACTGGAATGATTGGCTGGTAACTGAGCCAGTCGTCCCAGTGGTAAATTTTCAATACTAGGCTTCTCTTGGCCTGCAAGGCGACATTCAATAAGAAAATACTTGCATTTTCTTGAACAAATTTAGCCATTAAAGGGTTAAAGGGTCATTATCTTCCATTTAATGCATGCAATATAATTTTTTATATACTAACATATCAGGTTATATCAAGCTTTCAGTTGTCAACAACAGTTTGACATACAATCGCAAAGGGATTATTTTCAAATTGGGCAGATCCAGATACGCTCCTTGGGTGGTTAACCCTTTAGCCAGTCACTCCAGTGTGAGAAATTCAAAAAGTCTTCTCTTCATCTGCAAATGGACAGTTTTCAAGATCACTACAGGTTCCGTTTTTGGCCATTTTGAGTGTTTAAAGGTTCATATTTATTTGAGTTGTGAAATTGAATTAGTGAATTCACTTTCAAATACCAGGGGCCAGTTTCACAAAGGTGCATAAGTTACACCCAGTATAAAATAGACAACTGACCAATCAGAGCACAGTAGTTGACACTTACGCCTTACTTAAGTAGCCTTAAGTGTACTTAATAAGCATCATGAAACAGGACACAGACCTATATTGCCTATGATCTATTTTCAAAGTATTGAAGCCATGGGATTTTTGTCAAGCCCATAGTAAAACTAAAAATCTTGACATAGAGATCCAAATGAAGTCTCTGCATTCCACCGCATGCACCAAGAATTAGGTAAATGTTGTGTTTTAATGGAAATTTAATCCATCAAGACTTATCCGATCTTAATAAAAGTTTACACATTTGTTCTATGCCATCATTGCATCCAGACTCCATTATAATGAAAATGATTTTAAGACTTTTACATATTGGTTTATGGACTTTAGTTTATTGTGGACCATGATGAGAAGAATGTTCAAGTTTTTCAATAGCCTTGACTTATCATGGGCTTATCCGATCCCAACACAACTTTACAGATTTGTTCTATACCATCATTGTATTTAGTTTGCAGAAAAATGATTTTAAAGTTTTATCCATACTTTTGCATAGTGTGGCCATAGTTATTCATGCAAAAGTGGGTGGATTATGTTTTTGCTTCTGTCCATCCGACTGCATCCATCCATCTATGCCACATCACACACAGGTTTTCGTTCGATAACTACTTGTGCACGGAAAATCGTGACATTTTTTTTATCCATCATGGGGAGGTTGGCTATGCTAGTAGGAAACTGCATGCACATTATTTTGTGGGTCAATCAGACCATCCATTCATCCATCCATCATTCCGAGTTTGTGTCTTATTCCGTGCAAATTTTGGGTTTTCGTTCGATAACTTTACTGTTGATTGGGGTATCATGACGAAACCTCATGGGAAGGTTGGCTATGCTAATAGGGAACTGCACATTATTTTGTGGGTCAGTCAGTCCATCCATCCATTCATCGATCTGTCTTTCTGAGTTTGTGTTTGTCTATCCCTGCAAATTTTGCTTTTTTGCTCGATAACTACTTTTGTTTGAAGTATCATGATGACACTTCATGGGAAGGTTGGCTAGGGTAGTACCTAAATGCATCTTATATTGTAGATAATTCAGTCAGTCCATCCGTCCATCTGCATGTCTTTCAAACCATGTGTCCATCCATCCATGCAAATTTTGGGTTGTCGTTCGATAACTTTACTATTGGAGGGAGTTGACAAATCCTTATGGGAAGGCACATTCAGTGTGATTTGCCTCCTTTTCAAGAATTAAAAGAATGTTAGAGTTTTTCAATAGACCTTTGATTCATCAAGGGCCAGGTATACTATTTTAAGAAATCCTTATTTCGCAACAGTGGCACATATGATGTGTGAGATGTAGAAAGACTAAACTGCTCAATATGCCGGATGCAGTCCATCTGGTACTTCAGCATATTGAATCCATATATGAAAATACATTTGTGGCATACATTAATTGCTATGAGTCAATAAATTGATTATAATCGCTATAAGAAATTAAGAATATTGATATTTCTAATATGCACCTTAGGTTCGGGTGTCACACATCCGTATGTGGTGAATATGTATAAGTTTTGTGCAATTTCTATCTCCCTCGGGGTTTTACAGGTGAATAATTTTGCATCTTGCATGTACAAAAATGTACATGTAGCGATGTAACCAATGTAATGCTTTGGTATTCATTCTGCAGCCCATAGCCTTTTTGTTAAAGGCAGTGGGGACTATCCAATACAGGAAAAGTGTGGGTGGAGTCTAGCTAGAGATGGGTGGAGCATAGCTAAAACTGAATATATCTATTGGTAAATGGCTATGGCAGATTAAAAGTATGAATATATATTGTTATCTACAAGTATTATCTTTCTTACTGTGGAGGTTAAATTTGTTCATGGTTGTTTCTGCTATTTTGATGTTAAGATTAGTAATCACATAAACCATTTCATCCTATAAACATTCTTTGGTCTCATGCATGAACAAAATTTAATTTGCTGGGAAATAAAGTTACCGGTACTGAATATTTTGAGAATAATTTAACTAATTTGCTGCCACAAAATAATAGGAGGGGATTTAACTCTAGTAGTATATAACAAAATACCTGTGTCATTAACCACTAATATTTACAAAATGAAAGGTAAAAGTAATAGAGGTGATGAGGATAATGACGAGGATAATGATGATGTGAAATGATGATAAAACTTTTCAATCACATATATAAACATCAGTGATTATCAAACATGAGTGAGTCTGCTGAATAAAGCCATAGATTTAATTTTGTCTTTGATTCTCTGCATAGATACACACTGTAATAACGGGAAATAATATGCCATAATTGTCAGTCGGCACACAACCGCCCTCCTGTAATCAGTGCTATGCTTATGCTTAGGCCATCGTCGCCTGATTATTTTCTTAATTTTATCCCGGTACATCGAGAAAAGAATGACGTTAGATGCTGTGGATTTCTGTACAGTGTGTCTTTATTATTTCTTCCGCGCCATTAAATGACTTCCGTCTTTCTCTCTGAGCTCTGTTAGCCGAGAATTCAAATGTAAGTAATTTTGGAATGCGCGCACAGGAAGTGGTCCATTTTATCCGTTGTTGTCCACACATTGGATCAAAAGCCTCGTCTAATCAGCATGGCTTTTGTTCTCATTGTAAATGAATACAGTATATCCAGGGATAATTCTGCTGAGAGCATTTAACCCATACTACCACACTGATATCAATAATTTATCTTCTATTGTGTTAATAGGAAAGAAACTGATGTACATTTTTCAACAATTTTGGTGGATGATGTTGCTGTCTGTGACAGCAACAACTTCCACCAAATTTGTTGAATGATGACCACCAGTTCATCTTTTAATTTAATTTGAAATTTTGACATCAGAGGTGTAATTTTGTTAACTGTTCGCCCGTAACCATTTTTTAACTAAGTCACTGGATATTAATCTGTTTTAATAATTTTAAGAATCAAATTTTGTAAGTAAATTCAAGTTTTCTCATGGAAAATGCCCATTTGAGACAAGTTCCTGATGTGTTTGAAAATTTACCACTGGAATTACTTGCTCGGGTTTTCAAAAATATTCTTCATGGTCTGAAAACGAGCATTTTTCCAAACCAGTACTGCATCAGACATTTTTCTGCAGCTATATTGACCAGAAAAGAGATACAAGTTTTCTTATTATGGATATTATTCAGCATGAATATGTATGTTGAAAATTGATAATTTAAAAAAAAATAGTCATCCCATGGCTTGCAAATGGACATTGCTCAAGGCTTGGTTTTGGGTAGGAATACTATTAAAAAGTTAAAGGTTAAGATGTGCTTAGTCCTGCATTCTTCGTGCATCATGCATACAGTACGCTGATCAGCAATAACTTTAAATGTTTCCAAAATAAAATAAACTATACTGTTGAATATTTGTAAGATAATTGGGTTGGAAAACAATCGTCCAATTATCGTACAAATATTCAACAGAACATTTCTTACATCGTGTTCAACATTGTACTAACTAACATGTTTCTGATTCTGTTTTGGAAACCTGTCACGTTATTTCCGAGCAGTACTGTACTACAATGTGATAAAGATACACAGAAAGATGTTAAAATTTAATACAGAAAACAGATTGAGCGATGTAACTCAATAAGCAATGCAATTACACGTGTCTTGCGCGAAAGCTTGTGCCGATAATTTCCTTTTCCCTGGCATCGAATCATTTTTGATGGTCAGAAAAATGTCTGCTTGATGCCAACAATACACCTCGTAATCTGGTTTCCTTTTATGTCATTGGCGCACGCGAGTACAGCAGCCATTTTCATTGTGGAGAAACTTTATAGCTGTCCAAGGAAAAGCATGGCATATTCGTCTGTCTATTTAGACTGTAATTGATTTGACGCACAATGATGAAGGAGTGAGATGAAGATGGAGGTGTGATGTGTGCTGAATGAATGGAGATCTATACACATGCTAGTCCAGTGCTTGATGATTCTGCATTTATTTTTATTCTTTATTCACTGATTTAAGATTGGTTGTCTTACCTTGAAGGAGTTTGATTGCCAGTACTTTAAGACGGCCAAAACGGGCCTACACAGTGGTCTTGGTCAGTGTCCAGTTGCAGGTCAAGAGAGGGCCGTGTTTGAGAATTTATCACTGGAATGACTGGCTTGGTTCTCTTACCGTGAAGGAGTTTGATTACCGGTGCTTTAAGCCGGCCAAAACTGGTCTACACAGTGGTCATGGGCATTAATGTCCATTTTCAGGTCAAGAGAGGACTGTGTTTGAGAATTTACTACTGGAATGACTGGCTCATGACTGACTCAGTAACCGAGCATGTCATTCTAGTTATAAACTTTCAGTAAATAGGCTCATTGTTTTGCAAATGTTCAATATTAACTATGATAAACAAAACTTACTTTTTTGCCCAATCTTGATGAGTAAAGAGCTGAGCTCTAAGCTTTTGCACAGGATTAAGCTTACGTTGAGTCAAATATTAAACCTACTTATTATGTTGAAAACTCTCAATCACTTTCAACATTATAACAGACAAATTCTTTATAATTTTGCAGGAAATTTGTTTGAAATTAATTTGTTACGTTACTGCATATTTCTGCTGCCACTAGTGGGAGTGTCTCTGAGTCAAACTTATCAAGAGAATATTACATCATTTAATTCACTGTAAATTTTTCCAGAGTATCCATCTATCAGTCTGATGCCATATGACATCATAATCAGCTAAGCTAAGTGTAGGATGACATCATAATCATTGCGTCATAAATGATTCTATATGGCCCGCCTTTAACGCTTAATAGTCTGACACGTACGAATTGTATGTTTCTACCATTTAGTAAACATGCTGTTGAATATTTTGAAACTAATTTGACACTGTTGCTGCCAGTCAAATTAGTTCCAAATTATTCAAAAGCTTACCTGTATATTTTCTGGAAATTGATAGTCAGGGAGTTCAGAGATCGATTGATCCCAACATGAGCGAGGTGTGAGCAGAGCTTAGTGAGAGATGGGCGTGGCATAGCTAAAAATGGAAAAGTCCATTGTATTGAGGAAATGGGTAACGGATAACTAATCCAAACTCTTGATAGCTATTCAGGTGATCTAATATGCCACTCATAAACCATGCAGGTAATTTTAAGCTTTTTATCACGCCGCTAAGCAAAGATATTCAGGACTTATTAGTTAAATGTTGGTAGATTTCTACACCATATGATGGATGTCATGATTTACTTTTCAACCAATCAGAAAAATCCTAGTGTGTGCCTCGGTATATATGCTCAGTCATAGAGGCTCCAGCTATAGTTTGGCAATGTGGTATAAAAGCAATCCAACAGGTAAACTGTTGAATATTTTGAAACCAATTTGATTGGAAGTTGTTGCTAGGCAGCAACAACTTCCAGTCAAATTATTTTCAAAATATTCAATGGGATGAGCATTACATAATAAAGAATGTGATGCTTTGGAGCTGACATGACATCACACACAATAGCTTGAGGAGACAAAATGGTGTCGATCACTGTTCAATATTTACTCGATATTACAAAACAAATAATTGCGATACAGATCAGGGAATGTGACAGGATATGAATGATATGGAATCTATAAACCATATTCTATCGGTGCAATACAACATTTGAGATGAGATTAGCATCGCTTTAAGAAATCAGGAAGCCTATCTCGATGGGAATATACGCCCAATAACAACATACCTTTTTTCCCTTTACTAACTATTACCATTTTTCTCTCCCATAAATAAATCAATGCATATACATGTACATGGGGTTAATTGTAAGCCTTTTAGCAGAATTTCTAATAACTTAGAGACGATTCTTTTCTAACATATTTTTCTTGACCAAACAAGAATTGTCACTGATTCTTTACTTGTGAATCGTACGGCAGAAACGGTTGAGCAGCAGATTAGCGCTTGAGCTTGCCAGTTGAGAAGATGTCCTAAAAGAGAAAGAAGATTTAAGCCACCACATGAAATTAATGGGGCTTTGATTGAGAGCTAGCAGCATGCAATGCGCACTGGGACATCCCATGGCGTGTTGGTTTATTGTTACACTGAGGTGTAATTGCTGAACTCGATTATTGGGAGAATTACCTCATTGTAATATGTCGGGGTAGAAGAGCCGCGGAAGTTGACGGAACCCGGGAATGCCAATGAGCTTGAATTTCAATGATCATAGTCGCCACACATTAGTCATTTTGCTGCCATTGAGTTGTGGATGCCAGAGTCTGAACAAGTTGCTGAGGAAGGGATTAGCTGTTGCTCAGTCTTAGCCCGTTAATGATCAAGCCGGCCAAAACCAGTCTCTGCAATGGTCTTGAGGAATGTCCATTTACAGGTCAGGAGAAGACTATTTAAAAAAATGTACCACTGGAAATGATTGGCTCGATAACAGAGCCAGTCTTTCCAGTGGTAAATTTTCAAAAATAGTCTTCTCTTGGCCTGCAAATGGACATTTACTAAGCAAAATTAACATTTTTTAGGACAAATCTGGGCCATTAAAGGGCTAACACATTAATGATAACGTCCACCAAAACTCAGGCCTCTACAATAGAAGATTCCAGTTTATCCATCAATTAAATGATGTCATAATCAACTACGTGACGTGTAAAATGATGTCCTACACAATTTATGTCATGAATGTTGTAGATACATTTAAGTTCTTCGCGAATGCTTAATTGTTGATGGACTACGCGGAGATTGCAACAGCACCCAGGTAAATTTGTTTCAAAACATTCAACAGCTTACCCATGTAGATTTCTGGATATTGATAGTCAGGGAGTTCACGATTGATCAATCCCAATATGGACAACACGTGGGTGGATCTTAACTAGAGATGGGCAGGACATAGCTAACACTGGATTCATCCACGGTCCAAATATTTTTACAATGTTGATTTGTCTCCAAATGGAAGAGTATGCTTGAAAATTTACCTCTGGAACTGCTGGCTTGAAAACCGACCCAGAAATTCCAGTAGTAAATTCACTAAGTCCCGATTTATAAGTTGAACTTCTTGCGCCCTGCCAGGTAAATCTGGCTGAGTCCACTATATAAATCAACCCGTCAACACTAGCGCCGCGCGACAGAAAGCTTGACTTATAAAACAGGCCTAAGATATTCATCTCTTGGCCCGCAAATGGACATTCATTAAGCAAGAATTTCATTTTTTTAACGTGACTCTTGACCAGGAGAATATTAAATCTGAAGGAATGTCTCAGATTTTACTAACCGATATCAGTGCTATATTATGTTAATTCAATGCCTGTCCATTTCAGTAGCTGACCATCAGAGTGTTCCGGATACTTTTATCACTTACCCACCTAACATCCCCCACTGTGTATATATGCAGTTGATTGATATTCTCAGTTAGCCACTAGTCATTTTGTTAGGATTATAATTTTGGCATGCTAGTGTAGACACTAAGACACAGCAACCCACAATCACAGACAGATCTGTCAGCACGCATTGTTTGTCTGCTTTTTACCTTCCATGCCAGATCGACTTCCTTGATTTGAGAAGTTTATATATTTTTGTGGAAAACCCCAAAATAATTAAAAAATTGTCACAGAATTATTGTGAGTAAATAAACATGTCTTAAGCGCTATTAGAAACTGCAATTTTGATTAAGTGATGTACTGAACTGTACAGAGCGCAAATATCTATTTATAAGCATCCCTTTAATGATCAAATTTGTTTTTAAAAAAAATATATATATTTTCTTATTAAATGTCTATTTACAGGTGAAGAGAATACAATTTTTGAAAAAAAATTGTGTTCTGATGGCCTGTAATGGACCTTTCCATTTTTAGCTGTGCCCCGCCCACCACTAGCTAAGCTCCACCCACACCTCGCCATGTTGGGATTGATCGATCCCCGAATGCTCTAGCTATCAATTTCCTGAAAACTATACAGGGAAGCTGTTGAATATTTTGCAACAGCGCCCAGTCAAATTAGTTTCAAAATATTCAACAGAATATTTATTAAATAGTAAAAGCAAACAATTTGTACAACAACGCATAGACCGTCTTCAAATATGCGTTCGTGACGTACTTATCGACGTCATTCATGACGTCATTCATTATGATGTCATTGTACACACCATGCAGTTCATTATGACGTCATATGATGGGTAGATACTCTGGAAAGGTGAATTGGACACTCCACAAGACCATAGCAGAGGCCGGTTGTGGCCGGTATGATCATTAAATGGTTAACAAGTCATATGTTACCTGGACCATTGAAAGTATTAATACCTGAAATCCTAACCGGGCCACTTGAAACTGAGAGCGGGTATGCATAATGTATCATAATATTTATTACAGATATTTGATAGTATGACATCATATATTTACCCTGGCAAATGTGCGTTAAACACTTCATGGCGAAGCCTGCTAAAATCAGTCACTACAGTGGTCTTGAGAAATGTGCATTTGCAGACCAAAAGAACATGATTTTTGACAATTTACCACTGGAATGACTGGCTCGATAGTCGAGCCTGAGTGAATCCATTGCTAAGTTGTCAAAATTGGTCTTTTCTTAGTGTGCCAATGGACATTCAGTAAGCAAATATTTGGATTTTTGACCAAATTTGCTCATTGAACTGTTAATAAAGCATTGGTGAATGTGCATGATCTTTCTATAATGCACCACAGCCAGATTTAGTATATACTGGCTAGATCGCTCATGATCCTCTCAAAAGCGGCATTTCAGACATCAGTATTTTCTCACCAGATGCATAGTTTCCAAGATAGTATGTTTTTGATAATAAACCTATTACATAGTCGAATAAAGTGCCAGATTAATATAGCCAATACAATTTTATTTCTGATAAAAATAGGTCAATTTGCAACTGTTCAATTTCTCTTCAAATTACCAAAAGATAATTTAGTCATTTTTGAAGACTATATATATATATATGCAGCTGATCATGTGTCAGCCAGTCAGCGAATACCCGGTCATGCGCAACTGCAATTTACTGAACTAAAGTCTTGACAATTAGCCCCATAGTAAGGGTATGCGCATGAGCCAGCTAGCCAATATATCAATATATATGAGTTAAGGTCACTGTAGCAACAGGTTTTAGTAACTGCTATTAAAATGTGGTAAGATAAAATAGATTTGACTGCATTTGAAATAGCCCAGAAAGACATGTTATTTTTATTATTAATTGTAACACGTCTGTCTGTCTGTCTGTCTGTCTGTCTGTCTGTCTGTCTGTCTGTCTGTCTGTCTGTCTGTCTGTCTGTCTGTCTCTGTCTGTCTGTCTGCCTGCCTGCCTGCCTGCCTGCCTGCCTGCCTGCCTGCCTGCCTGCCTGCCTGCCTGCCTGCCTGCCTGCCTGCCTGCCTGCCTGCCTGCCTGCCTGCCTGCCTGCTGTCTGTTTGTCCAATTTTTGGCTTTTCTGACAAATTTGCCGAAGTCATAACTATAGTGCTTCCCACTTGTTTTTATACACATAGCATCATGAATTGCCTTCCTGGTTCAATGTTTCTTGAAGTGAATGTTTTCTGAGCCCCCTAATCTTTCAGGACATTTCTACATAACCAATGGGGTTGCAAGCCTCTGCAAATACTCCATTGTAGCCATAACAATGACTTGTCAAGTAGCAGCTCTTGAGTACACAGCTCCTATCTGGCTGAATAACCCATTACAAGTAGCACTTCATTCTAAAACCATTCACATTCTAAATAATGATTTCTCAAATGGATGATTTCCATGAAGGCAATTCATAAATCTTAGAGTTGCTGAATATTTTGTGAACAATTTGACTGAATATTTTTGTTGTCACTTGCAGCAACAGCTTTCAGTCATTTTGTTTTCGGGTGATATGAAATGTGTTAAATTTACAACAATCAGAGCTATAGCCTAAGGATCTAATCTTGTATTTGCTCTTCAATTATTAAAGACCTCTCATAATAAAACCCCAGCAAAGGTGCTTTGTGAAATATTTAGCAAGCAGTTGACATTTTAAATATTGAACTGCCCCATAGTTTGTCTGAATTCTTAATATGTACACAACATTGAGGATGTTTTAAGGACCCTATTTAATATGTAGTAATTTACAGTAGCAAATTTCCAAATTGCAGCTGCTTCTAAAATGCTTTGTAAATAATAATAATAATAATAATAATAATAATAATTATTATTATTATTATTATTATTATTATTATTATTATTATGAATTATTATTATTATTATTATTATTATTATTATGAATTATTATCATTACACAACATTGAGGATGTTTTAAGGATCCTATTTAATATGTAGTAATTTACAGTAGCAAATTTCCAAATTGCAGCTGCTTCTAAAATGCTTTGTAAATAATAATAATAATAATAATAATAATAATAATAATTATTATTATTATTATTATTATTATTATTATTATTATTATTATTATGAATTATTATTATTATTATTATTATTATTATTATTATTATTATGAATTACTATTATTATTATTATTATTATTATTATTATTATTATTATTATTATTATTATGAATTATTATTATTATTATTATTATTATTATTATTATTATTATGAATTATTATTATTATTATTATTATTATTATTATGAATTATTATTATTATTATTATTATTATTATTATTATTATTATTATTATTTACAAAGCAATTTAGAAGCAGCTGCAATTTGGAAATTTGCTACTGTAAATTACTACATATTAAATAGGATCCTTAAAACAACCTCAATGTTGTGTAATGATAATAATTCATAATAATAATAATAATAATAATAATAATTATTATTATTATTATTATTATTATTATTATTATTGCCTCAAAGAATTTAGAAACCAATTTAGAACCAACATCTCTGAATTTTGCTATGATCACACTTAATTATTAACATTTTAAATTAATCATCATGAAAGTTTTTAAAGTTGAAATAGTAATTAATAACCAGATTATTTATTCACTTTATATATTATTCCATGGTCCAGTTAAGTTTTAATAATAATGCAAATAATTAAGTAACTTTTTATCATAATTACTAATTATTTTGACAGACTTTCCATGCGCATTATAGCATTACAATAATTGTTTAAATTGAGTAATTATTCATCCACTGTGGCAATGTTCTGCGGTGTATTAGCCACTGTACAGCTACTGCTATTGATTGAATTATTCCCTTGAAATACAGCTCTTTTCATGCTGATCACAAATGTCTAGATTTTATAATACAATGAGATCAAGCTTCAGGCACTCACAGAGATAGTCAAGTCTTAGACTAAGTCTTTAGTGCACACATTTTATATACATGTACATGTGTCTTTATATAGCTAAAACGCCATCAATTTTGAAAATGGCATTGCTGTTCAGAGCTCAGTTTCTCATCAGTAAGATCTGTTCCAGCAATATGATGTTTCAGCATGATACAGTTGAGTAATCCAGAATGACAATTGCAAATATTAGTATTGGTGGCATATGGTAGTTGGATCATCATTGTCAAGTGGCTCTCCAAACAACATTTATTCTTCCAACACCACTAACATCACTTCAGCTAGTTTTCTCTTATTGTGTTGCTGTAGTGCCCTAGTATAAGCACTCATGCGTGCATTTACCACCAGCAGTTTTGAACAGACCTTTTCAGGATAAGCGTTCATTCATTGCGCTCTATAATGCTGTCTGATGTGCTACTAGGCCATTGTAATATAATCTGTAGTCTGGTACAAACTGTTTTGAGTCATATTCAGAATAGAAATCAATGCCCACAAGACTTAGGCTATAAAAATGATTTTGCAATAATCATAATGTTTCTCTGGCATTTTCAACCATATTTATCCCCTATGTGATCTGTTAATATAAAGTTAATGTCTATGTTTTACATATTGTATTCAGGCTTGAATTTTTTCTATCTTCTATGAACATTGTATTGGATATATGTAATAATAATATGTTGTATTTTACTTGGGTTTAAATTATACAATGCAAAGAATTGGATGCAAATAAATTTTTTTTTAAATTTAATCATATTAATAAATTAAAATAACTTAAATATAAGGATTAATCTGCATTGGTTAAAAAGGTGCATTTCACACCAAAATGCCTGAAAATAAAATTACTAAAATTGTCTACTTTTAGAGGCTTGACTGGTGTGACTAGATGTAATGAAACAAAATAAATCTTAACATATAGTGATTTTATTCCGTACAAATTAATATAATTTTTTTGGTTGTTAATTTGAATTAGGAAATCGTGTCTCGAATTCAATTTCACAACTAAAAAAATTATATTGATTCATATGGACTGAAATCATCATATGTTAATATTTATTTCATTTCACTGCATCTAGACACATAATTTAATCCTCTAAAAGTATAGAATTTTAACAATTTTACTTTCAAGCATTTTGGTGTGAATATGCACCTTTAATTTTAAAAAGAAATTTGCTATCTCTTAATTTATATTGCAATTAAATTCTAAGGTTTATCTCATTTTGAAATGTTAAGTTTTAATTTTGGGCGTCACAATTTTGAGGAGTATAACTTTGCTTTAAAAAGGGCAATGTAATGTCCAGTTGTTGTACATAATTGTTGGCAAAACTTTAGTTAAATTAATTTACATTTCGTTGTGTGCATATTGACTGTATAACTGGCTCATATGGGGACGAGACATGTAATTCACCTTTTCAGAGGATCCATCTGTCATCTGACATTATACGACATCATAATCAGCTCAGCGGCATATAGGATGACGTCATAAATGATTCTATTTGGCTCATCTTTAACTCTCAAATAGTCTGACACGTTGTACGAATTGTATGTCTGCTATTTAATAAATATGCTGTTGAATATTTTAAAACTAATTTGACTGGAATTAGTTTCAAAATATTCAACAGTTTACCTGCATAGTTTTCTGGAAATTGATAGTCAGCGAGTTAGAGATCGATTGATCCCAACACGATTGTGGTGTGGGTGGAGCTTAGATATTGATGGGTGGGGCTTAGCAAACATGGGAAAGGTCCATTGTTGTGGTATGTTGGTGGCGTTTCTGCTCACTGGTGCCTATTCAAGAGTGCAGTCTGACACGCAACTTTGTACAACCCGTTAGCTTGCCTTCTAGTCATGGCCTAATTAACTCTCACATATCTGTCATTACAAAGCTAGCTGTTCTATCACTATACTGTTGCATGTAGCTTGCATAGTTTAGCGACCACATTGATAAATCCAGTCACGACATGCAATCCCCAACTCACAGTTCCGTTTCCAGTTTGTGTTTATACCTCTTCAAGTGAGCACAGTATTTATCTTGTGAAAGACGTAAAGATGTGTGTTCGTTGTCAGCATATAGGTTAACATATCTCTTACATGCAGGTGCATTTATTCAGTCTAATGGTTCTCAGAATCTTGATTTAATGTGAGTTTATTAATTATATAGACAGATATGAGTTGAATATTTTGACTAGTTTAATTGTTGACAAGATGATCAACAGTAGGATATCTATAGCATATAGTAAATATTGTCCAGATTCTACACAGAATTAAATATATTACAGGCGCACATTAATATGAGAATGTTTGAAAATAAAAATTTTAAAACTACAGTATGTACATTTAGTAGCTTAAATTGTGTACCTCAATGTAATGAAGCGAAATAAATATAAATAAATATGATGATTCCATTCCGTATAAATTTTTATAATTTTTTTGTTGAATTAGAGACATCGATTCCCTAGCTCAAATTCACAACTGAAAAATTTTTGACAGAAAGAAATCATCATATTTATTTCATTTCCTTACATTAAGGTTCACAATTTAAACCTCTAAACATATACAATTTAAAATTATTTTATTTTCAAGCATCCTAGTGTGAATGTGTACCTTTAATATTAACTTTTGAATAATAATAATAATAATAATAATAATAATAATAATAATAATAATAATAATTTTGCAACATCTAAATTAACATTATAATCACGATTGTTGTGATTAATTAATTTTGTCTTGATGGATACGTTGTGAATACTATTCCAGGTAACTGATAAATATTAATTATTCTATGTTTTTATTTTCTATATTAATTATTTGAATGGTAATCATAATTGGAAATATTTCAATGTAGGGCTGCATAAATATTAGATATAACTGATCATTAGTATTAATACTAAAAATAAATAATTATCTATTTTATCAATAATTTATAAATATAAAAAATTGAAAAGTCAAACTTGTATTTTTATAAGTGTGTCTCTGTTGGTCGTTCAAATGTGTACCAACATCACTAGATGCAAGGGTCTATATGTAAGCATGGCACGCTTGTTGTTGTAATTGTTTTTTAATAACTGGTTCTACTGGAGAGATCATCTCCAAATTTGAAGTGAGGTATGCCCATGGGGTCCCGAGTAGATCTGCCAGTTTGGGGTCTAAATCCCAACAGCAACAGCTTTTACCAACAGTTTTCAATATAGACATCTTGTCGCATTCTTCAATAACTCTGCTTCTATTGATGCAATCTCGCTTACACTCTGCGCTCACACGCCCTCGCTCGCTTGCTTCCACTCCCTCGATCACTCACACTCACCCACCCACGCGCTTACACTCCCTCGCTCACTTGCTCACACTCCCTCGATCACTCACACTCACCCACCCACGCGCTTACACTCCCTCGCTCGCTTGCTCACACTCCCTCACTCACTCACTCACACTCACACTCACACTCACACTCACACACCCACCCACCCACACACACACCTACTCACATGACTCACTCACTAGCTAACTCACCCAGTCCCTCTGTCACTACATTTCTTGCTCACTTACTCTCTCATGCTCGCCCATGCACACACACATGCTTACTCACTCCCTCCCTCCATTCCTTGCACTCTCACTCACTCCATTGCTTGCTTGCTTACTCACTGACGCCCACTCGTTATTCACTCACTCCAGTCATTTCAGTAGCTGTACACATGGCACATTTTAATATGACATTCAAGCGCATTGACAGCACCACATTGCTACAATTAAATGTAACATTGCCAGGAGGCACATGAATTATTCCATGGCTGAATTTATTGCGATAACTTCCAGTGTCCTCAAAGAACACCTGAATTGTTGAGTTAATGTCAGATTTTAGCCCAGGGCTTGTAAGGATATAGTCATTGAAACATCTTAAACTGTTATCATCACAGTTTTGCTATCTCTAGCTGCTGGGCATATTCAGCATGGATACTGAATATGAAATAAAATGTGTTAAAATGTTGATACTGACTCATTATTTATAGTGCTATGATCTTGATTTAATGTCTCATCTTTCGGAACAAAGCTTGTGAGGCAGATATTTGTTCAAATGTACAGACTGTTAGTCTGATCATATATGCCCTGATTTCAGGATGATGGTTCTGTAAGGCATGTGGCACAAAGAATTAAAGAACCACCATCAAATAATGCTATTAAGCCTCACATACACCATACATGTAGCTAATTTCTGACAGGACCCGTGTTTAATGGTCAGATTTGATCAAGAAAATCTGAATGTTCTCGCGAAGTGAGACTGATTTCAGGCCAATAGAAGAATTTTTTTTTTTAATTTACCACTGAAATGACTGACTGGATTATTGAGCCAGTCATTCCAGTGGTACAATGTAAATTTTAAAAATAGGTTTTGGCCTGTAAATGGACATTCCACACATTCACTACAAAGGCCAGTTTTGGCCTGCTTGGCCGTTAAAGACTTAAGATACCACTGTATTGTAATGACAATTTTTGCTTCAGTCTGTATGGTCTTTTTGATTTCTAATAGTATCTACTGAAAAGATTCTACGCTTTCCTTATAAGATTTCTTTATACATGCAATTCACCTTTCCAGAATATGTACCCATCATATGACGTCATAATCATCTACGCAGTGTGTAGAATGACATCATAATGGATGACGTCATGAATGATGTCGATAAGTACGTCACGAACGAATGTTTGAAGACGGTCTATGCCTTGTTGTACAAATTGTTTGCTTTTACTATTTAATAAATATTCTGTTGAATATTTTGAAACTAATTTGACTAGGCGCTGTTGCTGCCATAGGCAGCAACAGCACCCAGTCAAATTAGTTACAAAATATTCAACAGCTTCCCTGTATAGTTTTCAGGAAATTGATAGCTAGGGCATTCTGGGATCGATCAATCCAAACACGGCGAGGTGTGGGTGGAGCTTAGCTAGTGATGGGTGGGGCATAGCTAAAAATGGAAAGGTCCATTCTAAGTTATGTCGACTAATTTACCTCCTAAAATCAAGTATTTCATAATTATTTCTGTAAAATTTTATTTTTAATTTGTTGTTTAACTATGACATCATACCATAGTAGGGGGTATGCAATATGTACATGTATTAGTATTTGCCTACATTAAGAATGGTAGAGCAATTATGCAGGCCATTCACAGAGAATTGTACTTTGCTATTAATATTAGCAATAATAGACTTCTTCACCTGAATGTCAGCCTCAGCCATGTCAACACCCAATACATGCAATATACTTTTTCTGTATTTTTCATGGTCTGAACTTTGTTTATTTTGTACCAAGAATTAAGTAAATGTTAACGTTTTTTAATTGGTATTTTATTCCATTAATAACTTATATGATCCGAATAAGGCTAAAATTACATATCTGTTCTGTAAGATTATCATCATTGCATTCAGTCTGCATCATAATGAAAATTAATACTTTTCAAATTTTTCCATATTACGTGGTTTGACCATTATTATTATGCATCAAGAAATAGAATGTTTAATTGAATTGAATTCATCAAGGGCTTATCAGATCTGAATAAAACTTTAGAGATTTCTTCTGTACTACATGTATCATTGCATCCAGTCTCAACTTTAGAGATTGCTTCTATGCCATCATTGCATCCAGTCTCCATCATACTGAATAATATTTTCAATTGTTTTCCGTACATGATTTGCTTAAGTTCTGGGTGATGTCTCTTTTTAAGCCTAACATTATAATAATATAAAACTTTTCATTAGACATTTGTTTCATGAAGTGATTATACTATTTTTTATGAAATTACAGATTTGTTCTATATGACGCTCACATTCATTCTACTTCATGATTAAAATAAATCTTTATTTATCCCCTATTTTCTCGTAATTAGAACATAGAATATTTTTGAGACAATTTACCCGCATGCTAAGTTTTTGTTCAAAGGGAATTTAATCCAACAATGTTTTAAAATTGTATCGAGTGTAGAGAAATGTATACACACATATAATATATATAAATATTCAATGTAATTTTGCGTAATGTTCATTATTAGCTTCCATAGAGCAGAGGCATCACCAGTTCCCCTGCCCTACCTGGTTCCATGCGATAATATCACAGTGCCATACCGGGGTACCATAACTAGGCCTATACGATATAGCAAACTTGATTCCATAGTATATGCCGTAAATTCTTCTTTTGCAAGACCAGCAAATATGATATGTGATATGTGATAAAACAAAAGGGACTGAGTAACACGCGACTCAGTCCTTAAGTTTACCTGAACAGACAGGCATGCAGGCAACTGGCAGGCAAACTCCTCGCTTCAGTTACCAAAAGTCACACACAAAATACGTTTCAGAGCATATATATAAATTATAGTAGGAAATCTTAGGCATTGTACTAAATCATTTCTCACAGCAACATCTTTTAGGAACTGCATATTTTAACTGGTTTTCCTTCATTTCCAGGTATTATAAAAATTCTTAGCCTACGGTGCACCAACTTATAAGGGAAATATTAATACAATCTACCATATATATTCTCTATATATCAGTGAAATAATTTTTGTTGGTATGCTTCGACTGTCCACATTTCCGTTGGGGTTTTGCCATAAATACAAGCGTTCTTGGCACATAATGGCATTGCGGAAATGAGAAAAAGTAGCGACTATGGCCTAATGTCTCTGCTTCAATTACTTGGCTGGTCAAGTGCTCCCGCCGCGGCACAACTCTAATCAATCTGGATAAATGAAACATGTCGGCAATGCTTAGGCCTTCAACGTTCTTCAACATAATTGTATTCATTCAATTACATTCAGGTGTTATTTCATCATCCGTCTGACTCGCACATTTTGATGTTTGTCACCGTTTTCTTCCCCCCTTTAGTTCCGCGTTCTGGGAGAAATTATATCCCAGTTCCTGCAAAGAGTGTGCTCATTGATAACACAGCCAAAAACAAAAGCATAATTTTCAGGCCATTATCTTCTGAATTTATAATTGACGACATGGGAAGGTTTCCTTTTTTAGTAATCTCATCGGCGATGATTTTTCTATGAGTTTGGAGCTGCCCTAAAGATTAACCACAACAAATCGCACTCTTCTTCCATCCATGCGCCACTGGGGATGGCGCAGCAAAAGACTTGATTACTCCTGTCTTGCCGAATCACTTCTCAAGGCAATTGTCATTGTCAGCTTGATTACTAGCCGTGGCGATAACGATAATGGCAAATTACTGTTTCTGTGTATCGCTTTCTTTCCAAACATCTTGTACTTTGTGCATGAAAATTGAAATGTCAGTAAATGGTTTGTGTAAGAAAGATTTGCGTAAAATAAGTAATAACTTATTATATTTGTGATTCCATTCTATTTAACTTTTACCACTCTGACGTCAAAATTTAAAATTTTCAAATTAAATTAAAAGATGAATTGGTGTTCAATGTCATCGTCCACCAAAATTGTTTAAAATTCTACACAAGTTTCCTTGTCAATACTGGCACTATTAAAAGCTAGAATGTTGACATCAGAGTGGTTCCCAGGCCAATAAAAGCTTGGATATTCATGAATATCCGAGTTCTGTGGCGCTTGAATATACAAGATAATCCCAGCTATTCCAAGCTTTTAATAACTTGGATTTGCTCGCTGGTATTGGCCACATAAAATTCAAGATAATTCAAGAAAATCCTAGAAAGGCCTAGTTAATGTAAATCCAAAAAAATTCCAGATAGCTTGAACATTCAAGAAAATCTTAACCTTAAATGTAAACAGAACTGTATTTTGAGGTATGTATTCTATTGATTTTCAGAGATTTATTCAGAGTTACCAGTTTTGGTATAGCTTTTTCAGTTCTATAGAAATAATGCAGTGCTCATGACTTTCTAAACAATATGGTACATTAACAATCTCTGTCTATAAGAATAACAGACAAATCAGTCAGAACCTCATACATTGTTAATGTCTGGCTGAACTTGTATTTGGTATTGAGTATTACATATAACTCAACTACCATGAAGGTGATTTTGGTTTTCAAGCATACCGGTATATATTTATATATAATCTTTGTGTGGCAGCATTTATATGTACGTGCATGCATTTTATGTTAATGTCTAACCTATTTCAAAAGCTAGGATTAGCTGGGATTTTCTTGAAGTTCTAGATAGCTGGGACTTTCTGGAATAAAATCCAAGCTAGGTGGGATTTTCTTGCACATTCAAGCAAGCTGGGATTTTCTTGAATGTTCAAGTTAGCTGGGACTTTCTTGAATGTTCAAGTTAGCTCAGATTTTCTTGAATGTTCAAGCTATCTGGAATTTTCTTGGATTTTACTTTAACTAGGCCTTTCTTGGATTTTCTTGAATTATCTTGAATTTTATGTGTCCAATACCAGCAAGCTAATCCAAGCTTGTCCAAGTTATTAAAAGCTTGGATTAGCTGGGAATAGCTGGTTTATTCGAGCTCCACAGAACTTGGATATTCATGAATATCCAAGCTTTTTTTGGCCTGGGTGCGGTTTAACATTTTCATGACGAAGCCGGCCAAGACCGGCCTCAGCAGGGATCTTGAGGAATGTCCATTTACAGGCCAAGAGAAGACTATTTTTCGAAAATAGTTTTCTCTTGGCCTGCAAATGGACATTCAATAAGTAAATATTTTTTGAGTAAATTTAGTCATTAAAGGGTTAAAACAGATATTTTCTCTTGACCTGCAAATGTACATTTTGTGAAACCTTCTCAATCTTTGCGCTGTCATATTTTCATGTATAAAATTTAAATAAAAAGTCTGTAATTGTCATGTATTAACCTGGCATCAAGCTCACAGTGCTCTTAATCTAATCAATAAAATGGCATATCATGTTTGCTTTGGAAAATCTCTTCGGGCTCGTAGTTCTTAGGAGAATTCTGAGGCAGCAATGACTTCCAATCAAATTGCATGTAAGTCCAGGATATTCAACAGTACATTTTATTTTGTTTTTGGAAACAGGTTAAGTTATTTCTGAGCTGTCTTCATATATGCAAGCTCTATGTGGCATAATTACTCTGTATTTTAACCCTTTAACCCTCGAATTTGGTCAAGAAAACTTTAATTAGAAAATGTCCATTTGCAGACCAAAAGAAGACTATTTTTAATAATTTACCATTGGAATGACTGGCTCGGTTATCGAGCCAGTCATTCCAGTAGTAAAATTTTCTTGGTCTGCAAATGGACATGTCTCAAGACCACTGCAGAAGCCGTTTTCGGCTGATATGCGTGTTAAAGGGTTAACCCATTGCTGGTCACTTAATTCAATATGTTTCTTAATTCATGAAATTATGGATTAACAGAATTTTTAAAATTCTGTATTATTATACTTGTATATGCATGTAGCCAACTCCTACTTGAGAAGAATTCAACAATATATTTTCCTTGCCTACAGATAGCTACAGTACAGCTTTCCAAAACATAAAAATTTTGATGATAATGTAAGACGTTCTGTTGAATATGTTGAACATCATTAGATTGGAAGATTAGGCAGCAAATAAATGTCTTCCAATTGAATTATGTTCAAAATCCTCAACAGTACGTTATACGTTGTTTTGGATTGTTAAGTTACTTCTGAGCTGTACTGTATTTTCTGTGACCAATAGGATTTCCTGTTACACATTTGATCATTAAAGAGTTAATTGTGTGCACTGAATGTCAGATTGAGGCTCTGGCTTAATTAACGAGATTGAAAAGTAATATGTTTTTGTTATTAATTAAGTGTAATTCAATCATGATGTACATTTCTCGGGCCATCAGTACCAAGTGAGGTGCAGGCTATTTTCCTAATTACGGCTGACTGACGGGCGCTGGCACCTCACTGACAGTGATGGAGGACCTGCCGTTTGGCGCGGTGTTGTCTCGCTGTTGCGCCGCTAAAACTAACGATCGCAGTTCCGGGATCAGAAGTGGAATTGTAGGACTAGCCGTCTCCAGTTGATAATAGCTTGCATTGATTTAACGTCAGTGGGTTGGGAGGATGGGCATCATGGCGATTACAGTCTCGCTGTTTCATCCAGCGATTTTGGAGAAAATCGTACAGCCGAGGGGTGTACGTCATTACGATATTCCATCGTTCAGAGTGGCATGCTATCCATCAAAATACCACCCAATCTTGTGGCGCTCTCACAAAATTATAGGCCAGGCTAGGAGCATCAGGAGAAACAGCCCCCATTTCAGCTGCTGTCATAGCCATAGATTTGCCATCATTTTCTTGTAATTGCAAATGAAAGACAGACATTAATGTTTGAACAAGTCTTTATATATCTATGCTTCACTAAACTAACCATTTCTGCCATGTTTTATTTCTAAATTGTATGCTTTAGAGAAAATTACAGTTCCTTATAACGTGATTAAAATTGAATAATATCCACATTTTTGCAAACATACTCATACACACATGTAATTATGCACATGTGTATGTAGACACATCACACAGTACACATATGCATGCACCATTCCCTGCTAACCCTTTAACCCTCAAATTTGCTCATGAAAATTTTAATTTAGTCTTAGAAAATGTCCATTTGCAGACCAAGAGAACACTTTTTTGAACATTTATCACTGGAATGACTGGGTCGGTTATCGAGCCAGTCATTCCAGTGGTAAATTAAAAAAAATAGTCTTCTTGGTCTGCATGCAAATGGACATTTCTCAGGCCCACTGCAGAAGCCGTTTTTGACTGATATGAGTGATAACAGGTTAATGGAGGTGTATCTAATTTCTCCAGTGGACATTCTTTCTATTCACAAATTTTCTTAATTAAAAAATGAATGAACACAATCCTCATATGCATGCACCACCATTTCACAGCTCTTAGATAACTAATCTTTGGGTGAAAATGGCCTTTGAAATTGGGTGGATTGGTGGAGAGGTGTGTATTAAACTACGCAGAAGCACTTTTTGGCAATGCTTATAGAGCAGTGTGTCTAAATGATCCATGTATTTATATTGGTCAGGTAATGTTTGGAAAATATTTTATCTTCTCTTTCAACTTTTGAATTACAATTTAAATTGTTAGTTTCTAAAGTTATCTGATTAAATGTTCATTAATCTTTGATGCTTAGATATTTAAATTTGTTATTGCGTTAAATTTTAATGTTTGCCCGAATGAGTGGCTAAGATTGCATAGATTGATTGCCTCAGTTCTTTAGCTGTGTGATCTGACTACTTTTATATTAGAGTTTATCCTCGATTCATAAAACTAATAAACAAAAATATTTGAAAATAATGATTATTCATTAGGCATACTGTAACGCTTTATAGAAATGGCTGACTCTAAATGTAATTAAATTATTCTCTGAATTTAACTTAGTAATCTTTGACTGCTCTTCATCTGTGGTTACTTTGATGGGAACTTTGAACGAGCAACCATTACAGTATATTAGTTTTACAAGCAAGGTAACTTGCACATAAAAATAGGGAAAATAAATTTTAGTTCCTCCTATAGCTTAAAAAACACAATGAAATAAAGGGACACATAAATTGACAGTACATAAGCGAATCGACAGATCATAATGCATGAAATATTATATGCTGGATCTTAATTGACCTATCCAGTTTAGCCATCCATCATATGACGCCATAATCAACTATGTGACATATAGGATGATGGCATAATCAATAATATTATAAATGATGTAGATAAGTACATCACGAAAGCCTAATTGATAAAGGACTAAGCATTGTTGTATGAATTGTATGTCTTTACTATTTAATAAAGATGCTGTCGAATATTTTGAAACTAATTTGAATGGGTTAGTCAAATTAGTTTCAAAATATTCAACAGCTTACCTGTATAGTTTTCTGGAAATTGATAGTCAGGTAGTTCAGGGATCGATCGATCCCAACATGGGCGAGGCATGGGTGGAGCTTAGCTAGAGATGGATGGGGTGTAGCTAAAACTGGAATTTGTCCATTGAATAACGACTCATAATTTTTTTAAGTGATTCGAATGGGTCTAAGACAGCAACAGTTTCCAGTCAAATTAATTCCAAAATAGTCAACCAAATTGTAAATTCGCCAAAGCTATAATATTCAGACAGTTACTTCAGACCTTTGACCGTTTTATGATGAACCTTAGTGCCATTTGATTGTATTGTCAGCTAACCAGCGATGTGTTAATATTGATTACATTGATAGATATTTGTTGCCGTTAACCCTTTAATGGTCATACCGGCCTATGTTATGGTCTTGTGGGATGTCCATTTACAGGCCAAGAAAATACAATTTTTGAAAATTTACCACTGGAATGACTGGCTTGATAACTGAGCCAGTCATTCCAGTGATAGTTTCAAAAATTGTGTTCTCGATCTGTAAATGAACACTCAATAGGCAGATATTTAAATTTTCTTGACCAAAATATCCGTTTTAAAGAATTAAATGTTGTATTGCAAGCTAATTAGATGCAAAAGATAAACTTAATGCATCTCGGAGAGCATAAGCCAATAATCGTCTCTCGTGAATTATGCTGGGTTCTCTGGAAATAACCTTTTTCTCCAATAATACCAACAAAATATTTTACCTGTGGCTAAAAATCAAAGAAGGAAATCCCCAAAAAGGATTAATGAATACATTTATTTGTAATAAATTTTTAAAAGAATTATAGATGTAGTTATTTTATTATATTCATATACAATATGTACAATTTTTTTAAATCAGTGTACTGTATTGATCAAGTAACTCAAAATTAACCAGAACTTTATAATAGTATATATAAATGTGTCTTGGTATGATTTTTTAGTTCATAGATCTATGTAATTACAGATAATCTGATCTCAGCTGGATAATGGAATAACGGTCAAATTGGCATTCTTTTTCCATAGCCGCCATTTGTTATACTGACAGTTCTATTAATGCCACAGCATGGGGTCGTCTTTCAAGTTATCACCAAACCAAGAGAAATGTAGCCTGGGATGGCTAATGCCACTAGGAGCTGTGAAGAAAGAGTGACGATTTCTACAGTTCATTCTTTTTGCTGTCATTTTGAAAATTAAAACATGAGCTTAAAAAAAGAAACCCTTTTTCGTTCAGAGAATCTGTCTCATAATTTATCGGATTATTTCTTAGGCATAGTCTTACGCATCTGCATGCGACTACAAAATGCTTGCTCTTCTGCTAAATATGGTGATATGATAAAGAATATATTATAGCTATGCCAATTTGTATTATGACATCACTGACATAACTCAGTGTAATTATTTGCAGACCCATCAACATGATAGTAATACAATACCGTAATAAGAATAGAACTGATTTTGGAAAAATGTCTATAAACCTTGCATCTGAGTAGATATACCTGACATCCCTTTAATGGTAAAAATTGGTCAACAAAATAAAAGATTTGCTTTTTGAATTCCATTTGCAGGCTAAAACACTAGTATTTTTGATAATTTACCACTGGAATGACTGTCTCAGCTATTGAGCCAGTCATTCAGGAGGTAAATCTTCTTTTGGTCTGCCAATGGACATTTCTCAAGAGCAGTGCAGAGGCCAGTTTTGTCATTACGGACCATTAAAGGATTGAAATGGTTAAACCTACTCAAAAACCGAGGTCTCAGTGAAGGACGGGCTCTGTTAACAGAGATCTCACATGAATGATGGGCTCTGTTAAGAGATCTCAGTGAATGACTGGCTCTGTTAACAGATCTCAATGAATGACTGACTCATTTAGCAGAGATCGCAGTGAGTGACTGGATCTGTTAACGGAGATCTTGGTGAATGGTGGGCTCTGCTAACAGAGATCTCAGTGAATGACTGGCTCTGCTAACAGTGATCTCAGTGAATGACTGACTCTGTTAAGAGAGATTTCAGTGAATGACTGGCTCTGTTAACAGAGATCTCATGTGAATGACTGACACTGTTAACAGAGATCTCAGTGAATGACTGACTCTGTTAGCTGAGATCTCAGTGAATGACTGACTCTGTTAACAGAGATTTCAGTGGGTGACTGGCTCTGTTAACAGAGATTTCAGTGAATGATTCGCTCTGTTAACAGAGATCTCAGTGAATGACTGGCTCTGTTAACAGAGATTTCTGTGAATGACTGGCTCTGCTAACAGAGATCTCAGTGACTGACTGGCTCTGCTAACAGTGATCTCAGTGAATGACTGACTCTTTTAGCAGCGATCGCAGTGAATAACTGGCTCTGTTAACAGAGATCTCAGTAAATGACTAGCTCTGCTAACAGAGATCTCATTGAATGACTGGCTCTGCTAAGAGAGATCTCAGTGAATGACTGACTCTGTGAGCAGAGATCTCAGTGAAAGACTGACCGTTAGCTGAGACCTCAATGAATGACTGACTCTGTTAAGAGAGATTTCAGTGATTGACTGGCTCTGTTAACAGAGATTTCAGTGAATGACTGGCTCTGTTAACAGAGATATCAGTGAATGACTGGCTCTGTTAACAGAGATCTCAGTGAATCACTGACTATGTTAACAGAGATCTTAGTGAATGACTTACTCTGTTAGCTGAGATCTCAGTGAATGACTGACTCTTTTAACAGAGATTTCACTGAATGACTGGCTCTGTTAACAGTGATCTCAGTGAATGACTGACTCTGTGAGCAGAGATCTCAGTGAAAGACTGACTGTTAGCTGAGACCTCAATGAATGACTGACTCTGTTAAGAGAGATTTCAGTGAATGACTGGCTCTATTAACAGAGATTTCAGTGAATGACTGGCTCTGTTAACAGAGATATCAGTGAATGACTGGCTCTGTTAACAGAGATTCTCAGTGAATCACTGACTATGTTAACAGAGATCTTAGTGAATGACTTACTCTGTTAGCTGAGATCTCAGTGAATGACTGACTCTTTTAACAGAGATTTCACTGAATGACTGGCTCTGTTAACAGAGAGTTCAGTGAGTGACTGGCTCTGTTAACAGAGATCTCAGTGAATGACTGGCTCTGTTAACAGAGATCTCAAGTGAATGACTGTTTCTGTTTATAAAGGTTTCAAAAGTTTTCTTAAATGATCAATGTTAGTCTGAAAATGTTCCTTTCTCAAGATCACTACAGAAAGACATTTCTGACCCCATTATTCCCCATGATTCCTATTATTATAGATTTTTTTGTCGAGCCTTTAACAGGAAGCGGAGTTTGGTTCGACATGGATATCCACATGTGTACAGTGTCAAGAACTAGGTAAATGTTAGTTTTTCAATGGACATTTAAATCATCAAGGGGTTATCCAATCTCACTAAAACTTTAGTGATGTGTTTTATGACATCCATGCATGCATCATCACCATCATCATGAAAATAATTTTAAAATTTTTATTTGCGACAACAAGTATAAGTCGGTCACTGTCTGTTGATAAGTCTGTCGGTTGGTCTGTCAAAAATTTTGACATTTCCAGCAAAACTGCCTAAGTAGCAACAATTGCATGTTGCAATTCTTTCCAATTGTTTGATGGTTCGGACTTTTTTATTTTGTGCCAAGCATTAGAAGAATGTTAGAAATCTTTCATTGGACCGTTAATTCATCAAGGGATATCCAATCTGGCAAGTAATTTGCATTTTGAGGAACATACTTCTGTATACCCCAGTGGTCAAACATGTTTAATGTGAGTTTGCATGATGTGCATAAACTTCCGGTGGGCATATACATCATCCATGCCCTGCCAAGTCCTATGTGATAACATGTCATCTGCCATACCAGTATCCTATACGATTACAATTATGATACCGTACCATAGTCAACCCTTATTTCCTGCCACCGGCATGGGCAATGTGGGAAAATCATATATATATATATATATATATATATATATATATATATATATATATATATATATATATATATATATATATCAGTATATTCATCAGTTCCGTAATATATACTTCATTTTCTGTCAACGTAATGTGAATCAAAAAACAAAATTTGAAATACATTTTGTAGAATGACAGAGCATTTTTAAATTCTATAGAGCATTGTATACACTGTGACTGTTTATTAACCCGGTCTTTACTCAAGCAAATACAATCAAACATCTAGATAGCTTTTCAACAAGTTTCAAGTGGGTAGTTTTTGTGATTCGACACTTATATGCACCCCCACTGGATCAAACACTAATCGTTTATGTTTATTTCCCCACCAGTGACTACATCACTTTGTATTGATAAGTCTCATACCGGGCATATTTGAGGACAATTAATTCTTTTACAGCTGTTACCAAAAATTAAAATAAATTAAATCAAGTGGGATGTAGTAATTCGATAAGCTGATATATTTGTTGAGGATATTTTTGAAAGAAATAGCTGACTATTTGCCAGCAGCAGCCTCTGGCAACAATATTTTAATAAACGGCAACACTAATCATATGCAATGAGAAACTGAATAAGTGCCTAATTCAGTGATAACATTGTTTAGGTGATCATCCAACTAGCTTGTCAGATTCCAGTAGGGGGCTATTCAGCTTTCCAAACTAATATCTTAATCTCTTTTGAAAATAGTCAACACACTGCTGGTGTTTTTATGTAGAGCATTATCGTATTACATCGCCATAAGTCAATCTGGTGCATAAGTCTCAAAGCTAGACAAAACTTTACAAGCATGACATACAGGACAAGCATTGTTTGCCTGTCTTGTCAGTCTACGCCTTTGTAAAAAGCGCGAAAATTGAATTTAATTGTGCAGTTATAGTCCAAAATTTATTATAATTTCTCAAACACTGTTTGAAATGTACAGGCAGCAAATATTGAGATCGTAGTGTTGTATCTATGGGTATTTGTAATTCAGCAAGTATTATAATATTTGAAATACATAT
This sequence comes from Chaetoderma sp. LZ-2023a, assembly GCA_034401795.1. Lineage (NCBI taxonomy): Eukaryota > Metazoa > Mollusca > Caudofoveata > Chaetodermatida > Chaetodermatidae > Chaetoderma > Chaetoderma sp. LZ-2023a. The sequence continues at coordinate 3,837,903 of CM067374.1, forward strand.
GTTTTCCCTCACATCATTGTATGTGTAATACAAATCTAGGGAATTTGCGCTCTGTATCTATGTGCATGTGCATGCATATGTGCACAGGTGCTTGTATGCATGTCACATGTGTATGTGCGTGTGCGTGCGTGCATACGTGTGTGTTCACTCAGGATAATCACTCATGTTCTATCATAAAGAGATCTTCACTCCATTTAACTTTATTTAGTTGGCGGTTCAATGGACAAGGCCATGGTCACCCAATTGAAGAAATTGCAACACATTTCCAGATGATAATTAATTTGTTCTACTGAGATGACTCGGGATAGTAAATCTTTGCAGGGCGGTTACATTGCTTGAGTGTCCAAGAACCATATTTAGTTTAGGGTCAATGCAGTGAATTGTCCATGACTTCATAATCAAAGATTACATTTATTTTCTATTTCTTGTCTCACACTAGGCCCCACTGCATCACTTAGGCCCCACTGCATCACTTAGGCCCCACTGCATCAATGACCAAGGAAATTACTTTCTTTGTCATATACTACACTGATCTAGTTGTGTGCTATTCATGTTAATGATTTATTGAAAGAATTGCTGTTTTCGATTTAATAAATATTAAATATTAAATACCGGTTTCCATGCATATGAATAAGTAAAGTGTTTCCAAAACAAAAATAAAACATACTGTTAAATATTTTGAACATAATTGGATTGAAAGACATTACTGCCTTAAACGCAGCAATACCTTCCATTCCAATTATGTTCAAAATATTCAACCGAACATTTCTTACTAACTAACATGTTTGGTTTTTGTGTTGTTAAGATATACGGTATATAATCTTTTAAATACCTAAATCTTGTTCTTTTTTTGTTTCAGCTGCCCTAAGTGACCGTTATGGCATGATCGATCATCAGGCGCACCTTATTGGGCGGACGCATATATTCCCTGACCACACATTTTCTCAGGCTGACAGCATATTACAGGTGCGTGAAATACATAGAGACTATGTCATGTTTAAGCAGTGTTTATCCCTTTAATGGTAAAATTTTGTGACGAAAATTTAAATATCTGCCTATTGAATATCTATTTACAGGCCAAGAGAATAGAATTTTTGAAAATTTATCACTGGAATGACTGGCTAGGTTATTGAGCCAGTCATTTCAGTGGTAAATTTTCAAAAATTGTGTTCTTGATGAGTAAATAGACATTCCACAAGACCATAACAGAGGCCGGGTTTGGCCGGCTTGACCAGCAAGGGGTTAAAGAGACAGCAACATTTTTAGCTGATATGGTTTAAAGCTTATGCAATGGCAATTTATCTGTCTTCTAGATGTCTGTCTGTCAACAATTGTGGCATGTTTCGGCACTTGTTGATAGATTAAAACCAAATCTGCCAGATATGATCTTTTAGACATTAATATATCGACTTGAACTATAAATATAAAGTGTCATTGAGTGACCAATGCAAGATTTGACGGCAAAAACAGCCTTTGTCATTAATACTCCACATATTTGATGCTTGCTTAGTTCAGGTTTGATCACTAAAATAATGGTATTATCTATCTGTAATTAGCACCAGATTATCCATATATTGACAGTAAAATCCCCAATTTTCCCTTGATTTATCCCTAGGTTTTTAAACAAACCCATCCCTAAAATATCCCTAAATTTTGTTGAGTACCTGTCTGAAGGCCCAAGATTTGATTCTTTAATTTTGATCCAAAATCCTAAATTTTCAGGACTAACACCTCATTAACGCAATCAAATGTCAACAAAACATGGATTATAAAGACCCTAGAATGTTTACATGTGTTATGATTTCTATACAAAAGTCTGAATCATAAAACTTGTAATGGCATCTTGAATTTTCAAGAGAATCTGGAAATCGTCTTAATGACTTCCATTTTATAACTAACAATTTTTACAGGAACCTAGCTGTTAGAACTCTAGTGTGGTTACAAGCCTGCATGTAAGCATATTATGGTGCTGTGATACATGTTTGTACATAAATTTTGGATGCCAGCCTAATAATGAATTTTCCAAAATTTTATGGAAATTCTTTAATTATCGACAAACAGCTACTCATTAACCACATGGTCACTTTTAATCAAACTTAGCGGGCATGACCTTGTGATGGCAGGCCTTATTCTGAATGTCTATGATGAATTTTGATTTGTCAACTCATCATGATCGTCATCATCTGGTATATGACAGTAGAGGCCATTAAACCCCCAATTGTGTCAAGATTTTCAGTAAATCATTTGAAAAAATACTCTTAAACCACTTGGCCAATTTTGACCAAATTTTACTCAAAGCTACATGTACAGTAGTAAAAGTGTATGGGGTAGGCAGGCTTCCAATCTGGCTAAATCTTTCCAATCTAAGCTGTTTAAATACTGGTTCAGTCCTCCTGGCCACCACAGACCATATTTAGTTTTTTTACCAAATTAACAAGATCCTGGAAGGTAGTTTACAGCCTTTGCTAGTAATGATTTGTTATGCAATATTTGTAATCAAGATCTCTTATAATAATGAACGCAGAAAGCAAAATTTAAAATAATTAATAATTACACAAAATGATCACCATTTAATTTGATGTAATGGAAGTGATGACGCGAGTAAGAAAAATATCTTATTTAGCAATAAAAGCATTTAATTTTCTCAACATAGTGATTATACAATATATACATTGTATATTTTTGTTGCAATTACATGATCCACTCTTTATAATTAAGTTAATTAACTCATACTTTAAGCTATGGATGTCGAAGGATGTTGATAGGTCAATAGACCTTTCCATTTTTAGCTAAGCCACACCCACACCTCGCTCATGTTGCGATTGATCGATCTCTGAACTCCCTGACTATCAATTTCCAGAAAACGATACAGGTAAGCCGTTGAATATTTTGAAACCAATTTGACTGGGTGCTGTTGCTGTCTATGGCAGTAATGGCGCCAAGTCAAATTAATTTTAAAATATTCAACATTATGTTTATTAAATAGTAGAGACATACAATCTGTACAACGTATCGAACTATTAAGAGTTAAAGACAGGCCTAATAGAATTATTTATGACTTAATGATTATGACGTCATCCTAAACGCAGCTTAGCTGATTATGATGTCATATGATGTCATTACTCTGTAAAATCCATTATTGCATAAGACCCCCTTTGATCATTCTGGACTATCAATTTATAAATCTGAAGTTAGATTTGTGTACATTGCAGTTGTCTGAATACCAGTCATTTTCCTGCAGAAGCTGGTACTCAGTCACACTATCTCAGAACTTTATAAAACAGTAATCATTAGTATTAAATTAAGTTAAATTCTAATCTAAGCATTAGTAAAACCTTTACTTGGAAACCTTTGCGGAGAAAGCCTGTTAGAGCTTTAAGAACTATATTTAACTAATTACAAAGCTCGGCGGAAAATACTGTATAATAACTTCAATCCAGTTGGCCAATAAATTTTGATAAATTGGCTAAAAATTGACTGAAATGGCAGTGCTCTGTTTACAGTGTGTCAGTATCATCTTTCATTAATCGCATCTATTTTAGGATAAAACATTACAAAATTGCTACGTTAGTGTTTGGCAAGTGCGGAATAAATTATAATCATGAAATAATTGACATGTTCAAACTGTCTGAGCAGGCAGCAATTGCCCGAGCAGTCACTGTTCATCAGCGATGGAGAGCATCAGCGATGGAGAGCTCACCAGCCTTACCAATACATGCCAGCTATGGACACACATTAACACATTTCTCTCTATAAACTTCTACATCATCATATCAATATTTACGCAAATTCACAGGTGAAAACAGGTAGATTAGTTAAAAAAGACATTTTCACACTAAGTTATTGCTGCCTAGGACAGCAAATACTTAGTGTAAAATTGTGGATTTTAAATACTCAGGAGATTTCAGATTTACAATTCCCGTCCTCTGAACTCATGTTTCTGTTCAATCAGCATTACATGGGTTAATTGAGAGGGTCTGTGATTTGACGCTAAGCATTCTGCATTAGATTTTCTCAATAAATCTGGCAACACAGATTAGAAGGCCGGAAGTTCGAGCATCGAGTGCATTAGTGTGGCGGGCAGCGATGGCAAGATGGATCAGGAAGAATTATTGCCGAGCTACGAAAATCATACTGCGTGATCGATTTGGAGGAAATGTAATAAGTGCATTTTCATCCATAGGTTTGTTTAAACTTGTCGCCGGAGATTTTGCAAAACTCTTAAGCTTCTCAGATTTTGCCTTCTCAGATTTTTTGGCCGTTGTTGCGGTTGCAGTGACAAGCATCGTTAAATCATTAAAAAACAATCCATATATTTTTTATTTTGTCCTTATAATAACTCAGTTAATTTTTAAATAAGTGAATGAAAAGTTTAGGTGCCAGTTTACTGATGTACAGATTGTTAGACATTTTAATCTCAAAAACCACATAGATCAGCTAGCTTCCATTAATTTCACAATAACAGAATGTTTCTTACTATTTTGTAAATGATTTGCTGTTTATCAGGCTCAATGTGTTTAGTTGCCGCTAATTGAAGAGTCTGATCTGCCCCTCAAATGTATGCTGACATCATATTCTAAGGAGGATTCTAGTTTATCCATCAATTATATGATGTCATAATTAACTACATGACATATAGGATGACATCATAATCAACTACATCATAAATGACGTAGCTATGTCGTCACAGACGCTTTAATTGATGACGGACTAAGCGTTGTGGTACAATTTGTATGTCTTTACTATTTACTAAACATGCAGTTGAATATTTCGAAACTAATTTGACTGGGCGCTGTTGCTGCTATACAGCACCCAGTCAAATTAGTTCCAAAATATTCAATACCGCTTACCTGTAAATAAGGTTTCTGGAAATTGATAGTCATGGAGTTCAGGGATCCAGCGATCCAAACAGGCAAAGCATGAGTGGAGCTTAGCTAGAGATGGGCGATGCATAGCAAAAGCTGGATTTGGTCCATTGTGTCATACAGGCTGATGTAACAATCATAATGACATTATTATAATTCCATCAGGAACCTGGACAAGTCTGTCAACTGTACAAATTGTTTGTCTTTGATAAATATACAAATAAAAAATTATTTGAGATATTGAAATACCAAGAAATTGTTCACCCTTAATATCGCGAAAATGTCTTGAAGATGTTCAAAATATTTTGTCTAGAAGTCACATTTCTGTGAGATTCTGTCTGCAGTGGAATTAACCATTTAATGGTAAAGGTGCTCAATACCGTCCTCCGCAATGGTCTTGAGAAATGTCATTCTGCATGACAAGAGAAGTTGGATATTTTAAAATATATATACCACTAATGTCTGGCTCCATAACCGAGCCAGTCATTCTAGTGTTAAGTTTTCAAAAATAGTCTTGTCTTATCCTGCAATTGAACATTCAATAAGCACAATTCTTTAAAACTTTTTTGACTGAATTTAACCATTAACCATCTGTCTGCTAAATTTCTGCAGACTAGATTTTCAATGGGCAGTAATTCCGAGCCTGCTGAAAACAATTTGACTGGAAAATTGTTAGTGGCTAAGCCACCAACAACCTTCAGTCAAATTGTTTTCAAAATATGCTGCAGGCTCAGAGTTAAGGTATTGCCCATTGAAATTATTGTCTAATGGCCTTCAGCCAAGGGTTAAAATGATCTAATTTCATCTGAGTAGTGCAATGATAATGATGATGACTGATGCTTATTATCCACTCTAGTTAATTACTATGTAAGGTTGACTTTGCGGGATTAATGATATATTATATTGTACTCTGGGACATTGCTGCATTGTTACATCTACATCACTTCTGTCAGAGACTTTGAGGTCAGTCTGTCCTCCGACTGTTTATCAGTTAGTCAGTCGGTCAAATATTTTGGTAATATCTGGTAATAATATCCATTAAGGTCGAATTAAATCAAAGAGATGTTTTAGACCTGTATTGAAAGAAATTATTTTTTTGAAAACTTGCATATATGACTGATTTTTTATACCCCGCGGGGTATTATGTAATGGCGCCGTCCTTCCGGGCGGGTAGGCAGGCGGGCGGGCGGGCGGGCTGGCAGGCGGGCGGGCGGTTGGTCGGGTGTTCAGGCGGGCGGGCGGCAGAGTGGTTTCCGGATGATAACTCTGTTACCGTTTGTCGGATCGCATTGAAACTTCATAGGGTGGTGGGACTAGGCCTGGGGAAGAAACCTATCGAAATTGACGATGATCCGAAATCCAAGATGGCCTTCAGCCACTGGTGGCCATCTTGGAAATTGGTTTCCGGATGATAACTCCATTACCGTTTGTTGGATCACATTGAAACTTCATAGGGTGGTGGGACTAGACCTGGGGAAGAAACCTATTGAAACCGACGATGATCGGAAATCCAAGATGGCCGCCAGCCACCGGTAGCCATCTTGAAAATTGGTTTCTGGATTATAACTCTGTTACCGTTTATCGGATCGCTTTGAAACTTCATAGAATGGTTGGACTACGTCTGCGGAAGGAAGAAACCTATCGAAATCGATGCTGATCCGAAATCCAAGATGGTCACCAACCACAGGCGGCCATCTTGAAAATTGGTTTCCGGATGATAACTCTGTTACCGTTTATCGGATCGCTATGAAATTTCATAGGGTGGTTTGACTACCTCTTGGTAAAAAAACATATCGAGATTGACAATAATACGAACTCCAAGATAGCTGCCAGCCACAGATGGCCAGCTTGAAAATTGGTTTCCAAATGATAACCGTTTATCGGATCCCTTTGAAACTTCATAAGGTGGTTGGACTAGGTGTGGAGAAGAAACCTATCGAAATTGATGATGATCCAAACTCCAAGATGGCCGCCATCCATGGGCTGCCATCTTGAAAGTTAGTTTCTGGATTTTATTTATTGGATCACTTCCTACGGTTGTTGGAATATGGCTGGTGAAAAAACTTATCAAAATTTACGATAATCCGAAATCTAATATGGCCGCCAGTCAGTGGCAGGCATCCTGAAAATTGGTTTCTGGATGATACCTCATTGACCATTTAACGGATCGCTTTGACACTTCATAAGGGTGACTGGTCTGATGGGGCTGAGGAAGAAATAAATATTTTCTGATAGCTCTCATTCATTGCTTTGTCATGATGGCGGGGTATTATGCGCCGTTTGCGGAGCTCTTCTTTCAGAAGGTTTGTTATTTTAGCATCCATTAATCCAGCATCAATGTATTGGTTGCAATGTACATACATGTATTTCCCATGTAAATCTTGATGGTTTTCTTCTGCATTGCAGATATAAATAGAAACCATTACTCCCTAGACTTTAATATTTTGAAAGTTAACTTCCTTCCTGTAGTTTCCTGTGTAAGTCTTAAGAAGATGGATGCGTCATAGAGTTGAGTATACAAAACCGTTTTCATTTTTCTGTGCTCATAAATTTCTTCAGAACAATGCAAAATTCAGGGTGAGAAAATGACATATCAGAGGATTGGGAACAAATTTATAATTAAAACATGGTATTTCCACTTTAACCCTCTAATTATTCAGGAAAATGAAAATGTCCATTTGCAGACCAAGAGAAGACTATTTTGGAGAATTTACCAATAGATATCGAGCCAGTCATTCCAGTGGTAAATTTTCAAAAATGGTCTTCTTTGGTCCGCAAATGGACATTTATCAAGACCACTGCAGAAGCTGTTTTGTCTGACATGAGAATTAAAAGATTAAGCCTAAAATTGTGAAATGACTGGAAAGACTGAAACCGAACTATATATTATATGTTTAATAGTTTGTTTTGAAGAAATAAAACAATCAGATTGTTTAAAACAAACAGTGTGGTTTTTGTCATGCATTTGTCTTTCTATTTGTCTTGGTGTAAGCCGTAATTCTTACCAACCAGCGGACAGATTCTGGTTCATAGTCTATGATGTCAAATTCCACCACATTCAGAATATGTAAAGAAAATTTTTTTAAATATATTAACTTTTTAATGTATTTCTGTATTTTATTTTATGCAGCGATTTTCCGTCATCTTTTTCCATTTTCTTTTGTTACCCTCACTGATTGTGAACTGACATTCTGCTCCCCAATTCACTTACAATTTAGGGATCCATTCTAACTATTCCCCGCCAATTTCTATCGAAGCTCCGCCCACTTTTACGTATGTTTTAATCAATTTATATATACTTTGGGCCCTGAATTACATGTATCAGAATCCCAATTTCAAAGTTACTATACAGGAAAGCTGTTGAATATTTTGAAACTAATTTAACTGTCGGCTGTTGCTGCCTATAGCAGTCATTCTAGTAGTAATTTTTCAGAAAATGTATGTATTTACTAAGCAATTTCTTTCCCAGTGGTGGTCATTAACCTTTTAACCCTCGAATTTGTTCAAGAAAATTTCAATTTTCTCATATAAAATATCCATTGGCAGACCAAAAGAAGACTGTTTTTGACAATTTTCCACTGAAATTACTGGCTCAGGTATCGAGTCAGTCATTCCAGTGGTAAATTTTCAAAAATAGTCTTCTTGGTCTGTAAATGGGCGTTTCTCACGACCACTGCAGAAGCCGTTTTTGGCTGATATGTCAGGGTTAAAGGATTTAATTGTTGACCTCTGATTATCCTGCAGGCACTGTATGGATTCCTATTCCTGGTTACCTGTGATGGAGAGGTGTTCTTCGTGTCACGCACCGTTGAACAATACCTGGGATTTCATCAGGTAAGACCAGCGTTCCTTCTGAAAAGCTTATTTAATTTAAGGCAGGGATAATTTCAGAATTATTGCTGATTCATTGAAACCGATCTCATCAGCCAATAGTTAGGGGATCGTCTTAACTATGCATTTCTATACGTGTATATTATAGACAAAACCGCTATCGGGTATCGCTGGGCTAATAAGAGTGCGGTGGGAGATTGGCTTTAAATAGTGTCAGGCTCTCTTTGGTTCCGATAGGTAATGCATTCCAGGAGTCCCAGATTGTTTGGGGGAAGAAACTGCTTGTAGTCAAGGTAACTATGTGTTAAGTGTTTTAAACATCCTCTTCTTCCTGGTACTGGTTCTCTATGTCATGGAGACTGCGGCCATTTCACTTAAAATTTGGTAGAGCAATGTAAGTCAAGCTTTTTTTATGTCTTTTCACTAGAGGTTCCCATGCAGTCAAGAGTTCTCATCATGGCTGTTACTCTGAATGGATGTCTATAGTCCCTCAGCACAAATTGTCGTATCTTACATTGAATGCACTTTATTTGGTGTTGCTCCCGGGTCAGGGGTGGGTCCCATATTACCGAGGCATATTCCAGAATTGACCGGCACACGGTGACATAGGCGGTTTCTCAAAGCTTTTTAGGGCAGTTCTTAAGGTCGCAGCTAAATAATGTTTCATTAATCAATATGCCAAATTTAGAATGATATTGATATTTATATATAACAATACATGATATAGTTACATGTAATGGCAGTGATTGCTATTGTATCTGTCTCAGGATATTGGCATAGGCATAATGCTAAATCGTTATTGGCACGTTAATAAAATGTAATCAAGTTTTGAAAGGTGATTCCTGACCTCTGTATATATTTAAGAGAGATAAGCGGAATCTAGAATCTTAAAAAGTTTGCCGGAAATATCAGGACAATTGCTTCATTAAGAATATAGATGAATTTTTAGGCCATTGTGATAATTTTACAGTGCCACATTTGTACTTTTACATAACTATAACGCCAGACAGCTCTTGTAGATTGCAATCTTGCTTCTCCTCTCCTAAATCTTATAGTGTATTTCCTATGATGGAATTTCAAAAAGAAAATGGGTAAATATTTCCATAGAAAAATGTGACAAAGGTTTCCTGAAATGGGCCTTTGTACTGCAGTGTGAAAATTTGAAAGAGAAAGTGAAACAGATGGTGCATGCATGGGGAATGAGATTTGTAGGCTTGGAACTGTAGACAGTAATTAGCAACTTATCTCTGTAGAACATTACTACCAAAGTTAGCCAGGCTTGAATACAAACCACTTTTTAAACACTTACAGGGACAGAATGACAGAATCGTTATGATATAAGGAATACTCTGTTGGATAATTTGAAACTAATTTAACAGGTTCTAGTCAAATAAGTTACAAAACATTCACCAGCTTTCCTGGATATTTGTCTTGCATTTGATGCACTGTATTTTCAGGGTTTAACCCTTTAACACTTAAATATGTTCAAGAAAATTTAAATTTTTTCATTCAAAATGTCCATTTTCAGACCAAGAGAAGACTATTTTTTTTAATTTACCACTGGAATGACTGGCTCGGTTATCGAGCCAGTCATTCTAGTGGTAAATTTTCAAAAAATAGTTTTCAAGGCCACTGCAGAAGCTGTTTTTGGCCGATTTCTAGAGTTAAAGCGTTTAAAGTGATATTAAAATGACTTGTAATGATTTTGTTAAAATGCAATTTGTCATGCTCACAGCATCAGGCCCGCAATGCTATCAGAACTATAATCACCGGTGTTTCCCATGGCATCTAAATTCTGTTGGTTCCATACTACCCCACACCCTGAAATCTGGCATCTCCCTAGCTGGGTGTCTCAACGTGAAATCTGCTGGTGTTCCCTTGAAGCAGTATTTGTCATCCATGTTAAAGTTAGACGGGACCATGGACTCACAAGTCTGCTGGTGTTCCCTTGAAGCAGTATTTCTCATCCATGCTAAAGATAGATGGGACCATGGACTCACAAGTCTGCTGGTGTTCCCTTGAAGCAGTATTTCTCATCCATGCTAAAGATAGATGGGACCAGGGACTCACAAGTCTGCTGGTGTTCCCTTGAAGCAATATTTCTCATCCATGCTAAAGATAGATGGGACCATGGACTCACAAGTCTGCTGGTGTTCCCTTGAAGCAGTATTTGTCATCCATGCTAAAGTTAGATGGGACCAGGGACTCACAAGTCTGCTGGTGTTCCCTTGAAGCAGTATTTGTCATCCATGCTAAAGATAGATGGGACCATGGACTCACAAGTCTGCTGGTGTTCCCTTGAAGCAGTATTTGTGATCCATGCTAAAGTTAGATGGGACCAGGGACTCACAAGTCTGCTGGTGTTCCCTTGAAGCAGTATTTGTCATCCATGCTAAAGATAGATGGGACCATGGACTCACAAGTCTGCTGGTGTTCCCTTGAAGCAGTATTTGTGATCCATGCTAAAGTTAGATGGGACCAGGGACTCACAAGTCTGCTGGTGTTCCCTTGAAGCAGTATTTCTCATCGATGCTAAAGATAGATGGGACCATGGACTCACAAGTCTGCTGGTGTTCCCTTGAAGCAGTATTTGTCATCCATGCTAAAGATAGATGGGACCAGGGACTCACAAGTCTGCTGGTGTTCCCTTGAAGCAGTATTTCTCATCCATGCTAAAGTTAGATGGGACCATGGACTCACAAGTCTGCTGGTGTTCCCTTGAAGCAGTATTTGTCATCCATGCTAAAGTTAGATGGGACCATGGACTCACAAGTCTGCTGGTGTTCCCTTGAAGCAGTATTTGTGATCCATGCTAAAGTTAGATGGGACCAGGGACTCACAAGTCTGCTGGTATTCCCTTGAAGCAGTATTTGTCATCCATGCTAAAGATAGATGGGACCATGGACTCACAAGTCTGCTGGTGTTCCCTTGAAGCAGTATTTCTCATCCATGCTAAAGATAGATGGGACCATGGACTCACAAGTCTGCTGGTGTTCCCTTGAAGCAGTATTTGTCATCCATGCTAAAGATAGATGGGACCATGGACTCACAAGTCTGCTGGTGTTCCCTTGAAGCAGTATTTGTCATCCATGCTAAAGATAGATGGGACCAGGGACTCACAAGTCTGCTGGTGTTCCCTTGAAGCAGTATTTGTCATCCATGCTAAAGATAGATGGGACCATGGACTCACAAGTGTGAAGTATGATTGTTCTATGTTAGATTTTGTAGGTATTTGTGTTCAAAAACATAATAATACGTAATATTACACAGTCATACAAGATTTTAAGTGGTCCCTTGAGACCCACTTCCACTACTTTTGGGCATCCCAGGATGCATTTTGGGGTATATACATATGCTCAAAAGAACCCTTATGAGAATCCCTGGCTATCACCATATTACCTATTGGATCTGGACACTCAGAAAGTGAATTTATTTGTCTCCTGCTTTTTAGCTCGACTTTATGAAGTGAAACAAGCTATTGTGATACCCTGCACGTCGTTCGGCGGCGGCATCCAGTTTGCGTTTAGCTCGACTTTTCTGTTTATATTTCATGTTTTGTTAATGATACTGGACCCAAACATGGGCACCTTTGATTTTTTTTTAATTTGATTTGTCCATTTTTTTGGGGTGAAAAACCTATTAAAAGCTCAATTTTTTGGTGAAAATACAAAGTTTTATGAAAAATTTAATGGAAATTGGCAAAATGCATTGGCTTCATAACCATTTGGGGAATTTTATCCAAATTTGGCTGGGAGGATTCTATAGTCGTAGGCTCTAAGAACTTTTCGGAATTTTGGTTGGTCGATTTTTTGGGTGGCCATTTAAATTTTTTGGAAAGTTTTCAGAACTATTTAAAACGCTATTATTCCTTTAGTGGATCTTGGATTTTTTGAAAAATTATCCAACATGTCTTCCAGTATTTAAAGGCAAATGGTTGAAATGTGAATGGTCCAGGTGAGCGTTACAGGCACTTGGGTCTCTATTTTTATTTTATGTTTGAAGTCAAATTTCATAGTTCATTGCAAAGTCGTAAAGTCAAACTTCATGGCTGCATTGCAACCAGATTTCTGGTTTGTTAGTATGGTACAAGCCAATGCATGTACGCCTTTCTAATATTGGTGTGAGTGAAATGTGAATGATGCCTCATTTTCTCGGCCATTTGATTGACATCATGTTCAGTACAGCTCATAAATAAGATACATGTTTGCAAAAACTAAAAATGAATCATGTAGGTTACAGCGGTACAATTTTGAACACAATGTAATGTTCTGTTGAATATTTTGAACATAATTGGTTTGGAAGATATTGCTGCCTAAGGCAGCAATATCCTCCAATCCAATTATGTTCAAAATATTCAACAGTATGTTTAGTTTAGTTTTGAAAGCCTCTTAAGTTGTTTCTAAGTTGTATTGTAGTTTCTTCGTTGCTTTAATTCAGAGTGACATAATTCATCAAAGTGTTATGGAATTGATTCATTCCGAGGACAGGGAGGAATTTAAACGTCAGCTCACATGGAATGCGTCATTACCTCCTGATAAAGCGGACATGTCTCTTCATGAAGTATTACTTCCAGGTACACCTATTAACAGATTGCAGTAGCACAATTGTCAAAATAATCACTGAACATTTTTGCATTACGTGTATATATAATTTTGTGAAGATGTTAATTTGTATCATACTGATGTCAAAATGTTATTGGCTACAATACCAGTCAGTTGAAGAAAAATTGGTGTACATTTTGGAAACAGTATTGCTGAATGTATCTGTTGTCTTTGATAAATTATAAAATGAAAAGAATAGACCGACAGAAGTTAGCCCCCTTGATTTCTTGAAAAATCGTAAAATATGTGGTTTCTGATCGATAAATTCAGTTAGCTGTAATGGATTCATTTCAAATTTTGAATGTCAACTCCTTATGACAAGACCTCGGTGGGGATTGCATATTGGTGAAATGTGTCAAGATGCCGGGGAGTTATCCCCCCTGATTTCTTGAAAAATCGTAAAATATGTGGTTTCCACTCGATAATTTCAATTAGCTTTAATGGATTCATTTGAAATCTGGAATATCAACTTGGTATGACAAGACCTCGGTGGGGATAGCATATCGGTGAAATGTGTCCTGATCCATCAGAGTTATTCCCCTTGATTTCTTGAAAAATCATAAAATATTTGTTTTCCATTCGATAACATCAGTTAGCTTGCATGGATTCATTTCAAATTTGGAATATCAACTCGGTATGACAAGACATCTGTGGGGATTGTATATCGGTGAAATGTATCCAGATCCATTAGAGTTATTCCCCTTGATTACTTAAAATATTTTGTTTCCTTCGATAACTTCAGTTAGTCTGATGGGATTCATTTCAAATTTGGACTATCAACTCCTTATGACAAGACCTCGGTGGAGATTGTATATCACAAATATGTGGCCAGATCCAGCGGAGTTATCCTCCTTGTTTTCTTGAAAAATTGTAAAGTATTTGGTTTCTGTTTGATAACTTCAGTTAGCCTGCCTGGATGGATTCAATTCAAATTTTGGAAAATATATCCCTCTGCATGAGACCTTGACTGGGATTGCATTTGGCTGAAATTTGTCTAATCACCAGAAATCCCTCTTGATATTTTGAAAAACCATACAATATTTGAATTTAAAAATTGGGGTTGTACTAAAAAGCCCTGGTCCGGGGACGTGTGGCGAGAACTGGTCTTTTATTTGCTGGGGTTTGATATATTTAGGATAAATATGTTATTTCATGACTGAAAATCTGTGTATCTTAATTTAAAGACAAAAATGTCAAAAAACTGGTGATGATTTTGAAAATAATTAGTCTTAAGCAGCATTGACTTCCTGAGGGACATTATTTTCAAAATATTGAAAGAAAATATTTTTCATGTTACCAAGAAGTGCCATATGTTCTGCGGTACTGAGTGGTTGGTCCTTTAATGATTAAGACATGAGGCAAATGTGACTTCTGCTGAAAGCATTAGTGATGGCTATGTACAGGCCAAGATATGACTATTTAAAATTTTTTGTTAATTTTACCATTGGAATGACGGGCTCGTTAAACAAAGTTTTAAGAAAATAACATCCTGATCCTCAAACAGAGTTAAATTTTAACTTCTTTGACCAAATTTAACCCGTTAAAGCTCATATCAGTCAAAAATGGCTTCTGCAGTGATCTTGAGAACTGTCCATTTTCAGACCAAGAGAAGACGCTTTTTTAAAATTTACCATTGGAATGACTGGCTTGATAACAGAGCCAGTCATTCCATTGGTAAATTTTCAAAATTAGCCTTCTCTTAGCCTGCTAATGGACATTTTCTGTTAGAAAATTGAATTTTTCAAAACAAATTCAATGGTTAAAGGGTTAATCATTAAAGGGTTAATTATTTGACACAATCTGATTGATTTCATTATTGACCATTGAGTAATGTAAGCACTCATAGGTTACCTCTAGCTAAATCTAGAACATATCTATTCGTTTTGATGTCTGAATGTCATGTCACAGCTGACAGCCAGTAATAAGGCCACAGTACAACCTGCCAATAAGGGACACCTGGCTTTGGGACCAAAAGATGGGCAGTTGTTCAGGGTGAGGGGGGCCGTATGACCTCCTGTTTTACTGAACGACAATCTTTAGCCAAAAATTCTGTATACCATAGTAAAACAGTTGTATTAAGTGACCATCAGGTTTGTGTGGTCACTTTCTCATGACCCACATGGTGTTCAGTAGAACCAGTCTGTAAATTACCTGACATCTGATACACATTAGTAACAGGTTTAATTTTATCGACTATTTTTAATAAATTTCCAAATGGATTTGATCATATGAATATTTTGTAATACTAAGTATTGAATTATTTTTTTTTGTATTAATAAATTTTGGTGTATATTTCTTTCAGAAAATCTGCATTACCTGCACAGGTCATTCACTGTCAGATTTCGCTGCCTGTTGGATAACACTTCAGGCTTTATTGTGAGTGATGTCTTCCAGCAGAGCAATATAAAGTTGTTAGAGTGCGTGTCTCCACATGTGTGTGCGTGAGTGTGTGCACGAGTACGTGTGTATGGATTGACAGGAACGTACTGCAGATTGTTGGAAACTATTGCTGATGATATCTAATGTATATATTCTGTCTAAATATGTTCTGGAATTGTACATCTATCTAATTTGTATTTTTCTTCCATACACAGCAATATATGCTTCCCATATCACACTGATATCACCGCTAGTGGGGTTTTCAATGATCAGTGCACATGGTCATGTAAGCATTTGATTTTGCCTATGATTACTCCCATCACACAGACAAGGGGAAGTGTGCTTTGCATTTGGCCCATTTGGCATGCATGTGCTAATTGTGATCTTTATCAGATTCTGTATCTATGGACATCTTGGAAAATACTGACCCGCTTTCATTCAAATTTTAACAGAAGGAAGCTTGTTACAGTACCACAGGATTCCCTAAATGTTAGCTTGATGTGCAAAGTATCCTGAAAATTTGTAGTTTAAGCCTTTTAATGGCCATACCAGCAATATCTGGCTGCTGCTATGGTTTTGTGGAATTTCCATTTACAGGCCAAGAGAATAGAATTTTTGAAAATTTACCACTGGAATGACTGGCTCGATAAACCGAGCCAGTTATTCCAGTGATAAATTTTCAAAAATTGTATTCTCTTGACCTATAAATGGACATTCAATAAGAAAACATTAAAAAAGAATTTACCAAATTTGACCACTAAAGGGTTAAAAATACTCAGACAAAAATGGAGGTCGAAGGTCTGTAATCTTTGAATGCTCATTTTATTTATGCATTGTGCTGAACGTTGTGTAACTCGGACAAAACAAATCAATAATATGTCAATAGAGGAATCCTGTTTATCCATCAATTATATGATGTCATAATCAATGACGTAACATGTAGGCTGACATCCTAATCAATTATATCATGAATGACACGATTTAGTCCGTCATAAACGCTTAATAGTCTCTCAAGTTGTACAAATTATATGTCTTTATTATTTAATAAACATTCTGTTGAATATTTTGAGACTAATTTGACTGGGCACTGTTGCTGCCATAAGCCGCAACAGTCCCTAGCCAAATTAGTTTTAAAACATTCAGCAGCATACCTGTATAGTTTTTTGGAAATTGATATTCAGAGGGTGCAGGGATTGATCTATCCCAACACAAGCAAAGTGTGGGTGGAACTTAGCTAGAGATTGGCGGTGCATAGCTAAAACTGAATTGAACCCATTACCTTCCTCACATCCTTACGTTAACATCATGTAGGCTACCCCCACATATCATGCTGATGCAATCTTTTTTAATAGTTTTCTTTCATGTCAATCATATAGCATGTCCATCAGTTACATTAAACATTGGGTCATATTAATTCTTTTAATATAATAATTGTTTTCTGGTGTGAAAGAACAGCATCCAGCCGGTATTACCATGTGATTATTCACATCGCATTCTGTCAGAACTCTTCATTAAGAAAATAAATTTGCCTGGAGATGTGTCTCTTTGTAGGTGTATGCCAGGTGAGCTATTTAATATTTTGAAACTAATTTGCCTGGGTGTTGTTGCTGCAGGAATGGAGCACAGTCAAATTAGTTTCAAAATATTCAACAGCATGTTTATTAACCCTACAATGGTCAAATTTAGTAACGATAACGATACTTACTGAATGTCCATTTGCAAGTCAAGATCGGTTATCGAGCCAGGTATTCCAGTGGTAAAATTTCAAAAATGGTCCTCTCTTGGCCTGCAAATGGTTATACTTCAGGACCATTGCAAAGGCTGGTTTTGGCCGTCTTGACCATTAAATGGTTAAATAGTAAAGCCATATAGTTCATACAACCTGATGAACTACTAAGCATTTAAGACTGACTAAATCATGTCATTCGAATGACATCATTGATTATGACATCAGCCTACATGTACATGTTGCATAGTTGATTATGACGTCATATGATTGACTGAGAAACTGGATCCCTTAATTGGTCTGGAGTTATCGCGATAGACATACACAAACACAGACAGACATATGGACACACAGACAGACATATGGACACACAGACAGACATATGGACATGCAGACATACATATGGACACACAGACAGACATATGGACACACAGACAGACATATGGACATGCAGACAGACATATGGACACACAGACAGACATATGGACACACAGACAGACATATGGACACACAGACAGACATATGGACACACAGACAGACATATGGACATGCAGACAGACATATGGACAGGCAGACAGACATATGGACACACAGACAGACATATGGACACACATACAGACATATGGACACACAGACAGACATATGGACACACAGACAGACATATGGACACGCAGACAGACATATGGACACACAGACAGACATATGGACACACAGACAGACATATTGACACACAGACAGACATATGGACATGCAGACAGACATATGGACATGCAGACAGACATACAGACATGCAGACAGACATATGGACACACAGACAGACATATGGACACACAGACAGACATATGGACACACAGACAGACATATGGACATGCAGACAGACATATTGACATGCAGACAGACATATGGACATGCAGACAGACATATGGACATGCAGACAGACATGGCTTGACACTAACAATGCCAAATCACATTTCAATAGAGAAGGTTAACTCTTTAACACTCAAGCATGCAAAAAATGCCTTCTGCATTGGCTTGAGAAATGTCTGTTTGCAGACCAAGAGAATTTTTGAAAATTTAGCACCAGAATGACTGGCTTGATAACTGAGCTAGTAATTACAGTGGTATATTTTCAAAAATAGTTTTCTCTTGATCTGCAAATGGACATTGTATATAAGAAAATTTAAATATTCTGAAAATTTGGTTTTTAAATGGTTGAAGCACTTTCCTTACATAATTGAGTGATAGACATATTTACATTTCACTTGTTTTATGTATTTTTTCTCAGACACTTGAAATTAATGGCTGGATGCGCTTGTTACATGGACAAAACTTGAAGACTGATGATCCACAGCTGGCCCTGTTTGCTACATGCTGTCCATTTGGCCCAATGTCACTACTGGATTTACCATCTCGTGACCTGACGTTCAGGTCCAAGCACAAAATGGACTTATCACCAGTCTCCATTGACAACAGGTAAGCAGGAATAATCTATCATGGCAGCTATATTTAGATTCATGATAAGTTACATGTAGCTCAGAAATAACTTAGGATATTTCCAAAACAAAATAAAACATAATGTTGAATATTTTGGACTTAAGTATTTCGCCTATTTGAAGCCTAGGTTTCTATTTAGGACAAGAGGTGTTCTGTTTCCAAAACTGATACCACGAAAATTGAACTTAATTTCCGGGTACAAATTCTCGCCGCCTTACGACTATATTTAATGTATACCTCAAAAACATCATCGCGGAAGTGAAATTATTATATTGGAGTGCAATGCGAGACATTGGTTGGTATATCTTTTATGAGGAAGGTATTTATCATGCTAAGACTGTTTTACATGTATTTTGACTACAAAATTGTGTAACAAACTTTATTGTATCTTGAACATACATGGCATACAAAGTGTTAATAGTAATTTAATAGGTGGCCGAGATCTACAAATCTGAAGCCTGTATTGATGTAAAGTAACGAGATCCCGTGACACGATTGTTATTATCATACACGCTGTTCTTACAAATTTGTTCTTAAAATTTTTTGTTCAATCCAAACTGCTGAGTTAGGGGGTGGGCTTCTAATACAGAGTTTTGCCTGTTTTGAAACTGCTAAGAAATCATTGGCGTTCATATGTCAAAGTTAGGGGGTGGGCCTTTATTACACCATGGGCTTCAATTAGGTGAAATATGGTAACATATTTTTGTTTTTCTTTTGTCCGTTGTTGACTTATTTATGATCTATGCTGTATTGCTAAAGTTCACTGAATGTTGTCTTTTACGGTAATGGCTGCTCGCTCATGAAACAACAGTGCTAAACAAAGTTTTAAAACAATAACCAGTCATTATCTCTAACAATAATACTAAGTAAGTTCAGCTTGGTGATGCTATAATTTTAGTAACCATTTGAAAATGGTTTTGCTTGCGGCTGTTGCTATCTGAGAGCAGCAGCATATTAAGCCTATTCAGTGCGATGGCAAAACGTAAATTACTACAGGTTGAGTAAAAGAAAGTCTGGTGTTGATTTTGGAAGTTATGTTGCTGAAAGATGTTTTCGCCTGAGGCAGAAATGACTTATAGCAACATTGTGTTTTTCTAAATCAACAACAGTTGTCATATATAGGGGAGTGCAATTTAGGAATCCGAATTCTCAGTGGTTATAATGATCGCATTAGATTATTATATTTAACTAGAACAATGCACAATAATTGCGACTGAGGTGGCTTTGTCAGAAATGTAAAAGATTTAACAGGCAGGCAGGCAGGCAGGCAGGCAGGCAGGCCGGCAGGCAGACAGACAGACAGGCAGGCAGGCATACAAGCAGGCAGACAGCCTATACCCCCCAGAAAACCATGTATTCAACTCAGCAGATTTGAATAATGGAACTTGGCATTTCACCCCTAATTTGGTGTCTGGGGTTAATATATGTTTTCGTCCAATTACCTGGATAGATACATGTGTATGGAAACATGTACTACTTATGTTACAGCATACCTTTCACCTGCTTGACAGATTTTAGCTAGTCTTGTTATTCAAAAACTGTTTGAAGTTCCTGAAATACAGATTAATATCTTCTAATTGAATCGACATATTTTTCTTCCTTCACAGATGCCTATGAAATTTTGTGCTTGCTTTGTGTTGACTGCCCACAAAAATTAGCTCCTTGTATTCAGTGAGGCAGAAATTTGTCTGTTCTTTATAACCCAGCTGGTTTTATTGAGAGATAATAATAGGGCGGACTGTAAAACATTACTTTGCTATTATGTTCTGCTTAAGCTTTGAAATAGGGATAAGTGTTAAGTCTAAAGGTGATTCGTCGGCTTAATAAAGATACTTATCCCGCTGCACAGAAACATCAAGATTTTGTGTCAAATTTCATGCTTAAACAAAGAGAACTGATGTGCATTTTCTAGATGGGGTTGCTGAATGCTGTTACTGTTATAGCAGTAGAAATATGTAGAAAATGGATACTAAGTATAGTACACATGGATAGCTGAATGTCAATGTTGTCTGGTAATGCGGCAGTACAAAGGCTTAGCTAACCACTTTTGAAAATTGAATAGCGCGACTTTGCTCATCCGAGATTTATTGCTTGACACTAATTAATACCTTGGATTGGCCCTAAAATCTAAATCTCTCAGACTAGCTGTCATTCTAGACTGAGCCGACATTGTAATGATAAGTAAGCATGACCCTGAACAAACCTGTGTGTACTTGTGCACTCTGTGAACCTCAATGCTGTTTGGGTGGCGAGGTAATTTGGAATTTCACACCTGCTGTGTTTCATGTTCAGTAACAGTGTGATTAAGAGATCTATGTCAGAATTGTTCTCATAGTATTATTACACAAATGCTGTGAGATGATTTGTCAAGGGATAGTTTGTCATGGAATTAAAAAATATATACACTGTACAGAAATGTTGATGTTCATGCCTCCAAACTAATATTGTATGAGGTACGAGATTATTTAATTGTAGAAGAACCCCGGAATCGAGCAATTTAGTTATAATAATAATAATAATAATAATAGTAATAATAATAATAATAATTATTATTATTATTATTGTTATTATTATTAATTATTATTATTATTATTATTATTATTATTATTATTATTATCAAATACTAATAATAATAGTAATAATATTAATTATTATTAATTTTGAATAATAATAATAATAATAATAATAATAATAAAAAAATAATAATACTAATAATTATCATTATCAAATGATGATAATAATTATTGAATAATAACTACTACTACTACTACTAATACTACTACTACTACTACTACTACTACTTTTTTCTTTTTTATTGGTAACACGATCAAAGGATCATGTGGAAAGCCTTTCTACTCAAAAATATTTACTGACAAAGAACACTAAAATTTAGAGAAATTAATTAACACAATATACGTCAGTATTATATAGAACTACTACTACTACTACTACTATTACTAATACTACTACTACTACTACTACTACTATTACTACTATTACTACTACTACTACTACTACTACTAATACTACTACTACTGCTACTACTACTACTGCTACTACTACTACTACTACTACTACTACTACTACTACTACTACTAATAATAATAATAATAATAAAAATAATAATTTATCAAAATAATAACAATAATAATAATAATAATAATAATAATAATTTATCATCATCATCATCATCATAATAATATTAATAATAATAATTTCAACCATCTACAATCTGATAATTGGTACTACATTTCTTGAAGATTAATTACAAGGTCATTTCATATTCTATTTAGTGTTGAATCTGCAGTAGATTGTATTTCAGACAATTGCTCTTATCCATGGACTGTCTTTCCTGATCAGTTTCAGTTTCACATTTATTACACTCAGGCTACCGAGGCAGCATATATATGGACTGTCTTTCCCGATCAGGGGAAGCAATTGTTATCTTTCATCTGTTTTATCCACCAAGAGTTCGCACCCTTTACAATTCAATTCAAGTTATGTAGGAGTTTCCAGGGAGTGGGTGAAAGTGATACAATGATTTGAGATTTTTTAGTTTGTGATAATATTCTCTTTTCAAAGAGATAAAATGGATGTATTTGTATTTTTTCTATGTTTTTGTGGAAAATAATCACAATTAGAAAAGTCATAGTCCCTTTAACTGTCTAACTATCTAAACGAAATCTAGGATTTCTTTTTTCACGAGAGAGTTGATACTTACCTCCCTAATACTTTTGATATTGCTAAATATTGGCGTTCACTCAATAAACACTCAGATTAAAAACAGTTAGGTGCCCCTACTGGGCAGGTAGACAGAGGGTAGTCCGGCGGATGCCAGCCCCACCACCGCGCATGCGCCGACTACTACTTCCTCTGACTAATTTATTGGCTGACACACATGCAACTAATAAGAGCCTGAAGACCGAGCCTCTGTGGGGTGGAGAGGCCGGGTCCGTATCTAGGGAGGTAAGTATCAACTCTCTCGTGAAAAAAGAAATCCTAGATTTCGTTTATTTCACATCAAGAGTGTACTTACCTCCCTAATACTTTTGATATTGCCAGAATTCGACAGGGAATTCGGCGGGAGGGAGGTGAGGTCAAAAGACCAGCTCTTCCCTATGCGCTTTCACGCGTTCAAGGCACTTAAACATCTGAAACTGTGTGAAAACACAGTCAGGATTTGATGAACATCGGCTAACACCAACCGATGGATGAGATGACCGAATGTCATATGCGCTCCCCCCCCCCCCCCCCTCCTTCCTGGGAGGAAGACTAGAATGACCTCAATGTCCTATACGCTCTCTAGGTACCAGTGCCATGTACTATAGGACAGAGACGAAAAGGCTCCATTTTCGTATACTCTCAATGATGAACCACATCAAAACACAAACCATCACCATATTAATAAAAACAGGTAACGTGACAATACAATCAACAATGAAGAACACATGAACAAGACTGACCTTGTTGAACTTGGCAGCTGTCATCCTCTTCCCAGTGGAGAAGACCGATGCAGTCCCAAAAAGTGGATGATTCCATTGATTAATTGTGAAGTATATAAGCAATGAGGAAACCCTCCTCAAAAACATATAAGCGATTATTTTTTCAAAATCGACAAGGCGAGGGGATTCGAGGTGTCACGGAGATAATGGTCTGTAAAACTTGACTCACAGTGCCACTGAGCCACGGACATAATGTCATCCACAGGGACCCCATTAATAGGGCAGTGGAAGTCACTACGCCGCGGACACTGTGAGCCTTGACTATGTCAACCTGCTTACCAGTGGCGGATTTGTGACAAAATTGGATACACTCTACAATCTACCTGGAAATGGTGTCCTTAGACGCCCTGCCATGGGGTTCAATATATGACAACCATAACGCTGACTGATCGGTCCGCCACTCCGAAGTACGCTGTTTGTACCGAAGTAGCGCCCGAACGGGACACCATGCTTTAGAATTAGGATCATATCTAGTTAAAGCAGGCAAAAAAATAGGTTGACCTGGATATTTCAAAGACTGATTTTTAGCTAAGAAATTAATCCTAGGTAGTAACTTAAGGCCTTCCCCTGTAACCACAAAACGGTCATCCTCGGCTGATAAGGCATGAATCTCACTCCTACGCCTAGCCAAGGCCGCAGCAATTAAAAATACAATTTTAAGAGTTAACATTTTCATAGAAATGGAACTAAGTGGTTCAAAAGGTTTATCTCCTAGTACTTGAAGCACTAGCGATAAACTCCAAGACGGAATCACCGGGGGATTCCTTGGTCTTAGATTGCCCATGCCTTTAATTAATACATTTAATGTACTTACTTCATCACTTCCCCTCTTAGCCAAGCAAGGAATAACAGTCATTAAAGCTGACTTATAACCAGCAATAGAGTTAGGCTTGAGGCTATAGGCTTCATACAGGTGACAGAGGAAATCAGCTACTACCTGAATAGATGAATCCATTGGATTAATAC
Source organism: Chaetoderma sp. LZ-2023a (assembly GCA_034401795.1). Taxonomy (NCBI): domain Eukaryota; kingdom Metazoa; phylum Mollusca; class Caudofoveata; order Chaetodermatida; family Chaetodermatidae; genus Chaetoderma; species Chaetoderma sp. LZ-2023a. The sequence continues at coordinate 3,862,267 of CM067374.1, forward strand.
ATCTTTTTGAGCACCACTCTGCAAATCTGTTGATTTTATAATTATATGCTCTGGAGGTTGACCCCCTCCTGGCTTTGGCCATAAACATGGCTGCTTGCTCAGAAAAGCCCTCCTTAATTCTAGATTCCTTGACAACATCCACGCAGTCAATCTGAACATTGACGGATTGTTGTGAAGGGCCTTCCCCTGGAAGATAATGTCGTCCATCAGAGGTAGAGGAACCGGATTGCAGACCAGAAGGTCCAGCAGATCCGTATACCATGATCGGCTTGGCCAATCCGGGGCGATCAGAAGCACTTAGCATTCCTCCTGTCTGATTTTCTGAAGAATTTTTGGAATCAGGATTGCTGGAGGGAATGCGTATGCATACATTCTCCCCCAGCTGATAGCTAACGCATCTGTTGTGAAAGCGCTTGGATCTGGAATCGGAGAGACGTACATCGTTATCTTCGCATTCTTCTTCGTTGCGAACAAATCGATGTTGGGTTTCCCCCAATGGTCGAACAGACGATCCGCCACACATTGATTTAGTTGCCATTCCGTCGGTAAAACACTCATCCTTCGGCTCAATGAGTCTGCTAGCAGATTCAACCTTCCCGGAATATGAACTGCTTTCAAGGTAATCCTGTGATCCAGGCACCAACAAAGCAGTCTCCATGTCATCATACAGAGACTGGGCGACTTCGTTCCGCCCTGGCGGTTTATGTATGTCACAACTGTTGAGTTGTCTGAACGAATAAGAACAATCTTGCCCTGAACTTTCTGTAAGAAATGTTGCAGGCCCAGGACTACTGCTCTTAGCTCGAGTAGATTGATATGTTCTTTTGACTGTTCCAGATTCCAAAGCCCTGATATTGTGGATTCCTCCAGGCAAGCCCCCCCACCCCTCCATCGATGCATCTGTATACACAGTCACCTGAGGGTGGGGAGGGGTTAGCATAACCCCCACCAAGAGATTCTCCGTGTTCAACCACCATTGCAGGTGGTGAATCAGAGGCACCAACACTGACACGTTCGAGTCCAGCGAACCTGTACTCTGGGTCCATTGTGTCATGAGAAATAACTGGATCGGCCGCCTGCGTAAGGCGGCCTGAGGAATGACTGGTTCCAATGAAACCATCAACCCCAGCATTCTCAAGTAAACCCGTGCCAGGACATGACGACTGTCGCACACTGACTGAATTACTGAGATGAGTTTCTGACCTCTCTCCTGAGTAGGATAAACATATCCTGTCTCTAGATCGAAGAACATCCCCAGGTAAACAAACTTCTGGGATGGAGTCAGCTCTGATTTTTGGAAATTGATTATCCAGCCCAAGTCTGTGAGAGTCTTCAAAACAATCTCCAGATTGGCCGCTAACCTTTCCTGGGTGTGTGCTTTTAACAGCCAGTCGTCTATGTACGTGTGGACTGCTATGCTTCTCCTGCGGAGGTATGCGGTGATCGCAAGAACCACACGGGTGAAAACCCGAGGAGCCGTGGAAATTCCGAAGGGTAACACCCTGAATTCCCACTGTCTGCCCTGGAATGCAAATCTCAGGAAGCGACGGAAACTCCTGGCTATGGGGATGTGGAAATAAGCATCCTTCAAATCTATCGATGCTGTCCACATTCCCCTCTCTAACCCCGCCAACACCGAGCGCACAGTCTCCATCTTGAAACTGGGCGTCTCTATGAACTTGTTCAATGGCTTGAGGTTGAGAATTGGTCTCCACCCTCCAGTGTTTTTTGTTACTAAGAACACGGTTGAATAGAAGCCCGGACACCTTTGTGCCGGCTGAATAGCTCCTTTTTGTATGAGGGAAGTTATCTCCTCCTCGATACACAACCTCTGATCTGGATCTCTCGGATTCGGAGTCCAGATCGGCACGAGAGACAGTCGCGACGGCGGGCCTGTCATCCAATCGGGATGATACCCGACTGAAAGCCATCGCAAGACTAAACGGTCCTGAGTCAACCGTTCCCACTCTTGCATGTGGGCGGCCAGCCGGCCTCCCACCGGTCCACCTAGGGAGAGAGGTGGACATAAGGAGTGCAAGAGTGGGACTGTCTCCTCCGCCAGAAACACCAGAGTGGTTCTCACCGTGGCAATCGGCCCATCAGGCACGATTACCACGACCAGATCCCCGCGCGCCACGCCCAGCACCACGCGCACCTCGGTGCGCGGGTGGCTGCCTGGCTGGCTGCACCTGGGAAGCCTGCGCCCCCCTCACTGCTGGCCGAAGCGCACACGGCCTAGGCCGACGCTGCGATGGCGGGTGGCCTCTGACTTGGCCACCTCCACCTCGAGCCTGCAGGGGACGATACGCAGGGGGTGCGGCGCGAACGCTCACACGGCGGAGCACTTCAAACTGCTCGCGCAGCGCCCTCTGGTTATTGACCAGGGTCACCGTCTCCTGGAGGTGCCTGCATCCCTCACCTCCAAAGAGACCAGGACCTGTCATAGGCGTACGCAGTAGCCTATTGTACAGGTCCTGGGACGGGCACAGATTGTCCAAGGCAAACGTGCGTCTCGCCCGGACATTCCTGGTCACCGCCCGCGTCATGCAGTCCAGAGCCAGGTTGATACCATCCTGGATGGCTCTCTGGACTGTGGCCGAGCTCGGCTGGCGCGATGCGGATGCTGTTACCACCCCTTGTAACAGCTGGGAGACGTGGGACAGAGCAGCAATCGACGCCCTCCCACTCTCCTCCGCATCACGCAGCGCGGTATTTGCCGAACGCAACGCGTTCGAACACAGAACACCCGTGTCAGAACGGGCGCCTGGCCGCGCATCTTCACCCAAAGCCGCGCGGTCATCCACGCTCGGATTGGGTACCACACCGTCCCGCTGGTAGTCCAGGGGCACGATGCGGCAACGCCTGGCCACCTCGCGAGGGGCCTTCGCGAGACGCCCATTCGCCTTAATGGACGACTCCGCCGCCTCGAACATGTCAACGACATGTTCAGCCAGCGGCAGAGATGGCATGGCGTTAGCAGTAGCCCTACCAGCTAACCACGGCCTGTGCTCACGCTGGCTAGCCGACTGCTCCACGGGCAGATCTAGCCGAACACTTACCAGCCATTGGCAAGCGTCCGACCAATCCTCCTCCGTGGCTAGCTGCGAGCGCTCTACAAGACGGGGGCCTTCATCTTCCTCCTGAGCGCACGCAGCAGAGCTTGACGGCGGATATGCTGATACCCCTGGCAAGCCAGGGAAAGCATGCGGGCCCGAAAGAACAGGCATGCTAAACTCCCTGGCTTGACCAGGAGCAGGCGCCGTGGTAGAGCGCGGGGCAGACACCGCCCCACCACGGTCCCGGCCAGCACCAGCGACACGCTCGGCAAGCCGAGGTATGCTGTAACCCTGGCCATCAGCACCACCCAGGGCCACCTTCTGGACTGTGAATTCTACTCCTGCATGAGTAGATCCATGGTATACGTCGCCTGCATCCCCCGCGAGGGGTGCACAGATGTCGTACTCCATGGTCACGTCCCCAGATGGCGACCCTAGCAGGAAATCCTCTTCCTCCTGGCCAGAAAGATTAGACTCCGGGTCAGCAAAGAGAGCTAACCCGGACTGGCCAGGGAAGGTGCCATAGGAGGTACTGGCACCCGCGGCGTGCGGATCCCCCTGGACTGATAAGCAGCCCGCAGGTTCCTGCGACAGCCGTCCACGGCCCCTCAGCGCGGCACCAAGCCTGCTGCCAGGGTCGTGGATCGCCCCCACTAATGGGGCCACCTCTGAGTCGTCGAACAACGTAACCGACCTATGGAAAAGTGACTCAGAGGTGGGGATCACCTGCTCTGAAGCAGACGCCGAGGACAACAAAGGATCTGGTCCAGGAAGCATGCTACGAAGCAACTCTGGGACCAAATCCTTTATCGTCCTCTTCATCTCTCCCAACATTTCGGACCGGAAGGCCTCCATATCCACCGCGGACGAGGCCTTCCTCTTACCCTTTTTACTGACACCCTCTCTCTTCTGCTTCCTCTCCTCCTCCACCACCTTGTCCTTAGCCTGTAAACACAGAAACTCAGACATTAGCTCGCCCCCCATTGCTTACAGACCTCACACTTAAGCAGTGGTCCACAGGGACTACAGCTAAAGCATAAGTGGGGGACGAAACGATCCTTTAGGAACCGGCCACAGGACAGACAACCAGGTCTCTGAAACAGGACACAGGACGAGGACAATGAGCAAGTTAGTCAAGGTTAGAAAAACTCAAAACCAACTAAAGAGAGGGAAAAGATCATAAAGATCAGTAACCATAAGAAAACCAGCGTTGGACAAGGGCTGGCATCCGCCGGACTACCCTCTGTCTACCTGCCCAGTAGGGGCACCTAACTGTTTTTAATCTGAGTGTTTATTGAGTGAACGCCAATATTTAGCAATATCAAAAGTATTAGGGAGGTAAGTATACTCTTGATGTGAAAAAGATTGTGCAATAAATATGACTCACTGAATGTCCATATGCAGGCCAAGCACAGGCTATGTTTGACGATTTACCACTGGACTGACTGGCACAGTTACCGAGCCATTTCTTCATGTGATAAAGTTTTAAAAAAGCATTCTTTGCCAGCAAACGGACATTTCTGAAGACAATCATAGAGGCCATTATTTGGCCAGCGTGACAATTAACCCTTTCACTGATGAATTACCCATACATGTATCTCATCCATACTCAATCAAATTAGGAAAGCTACTGAATATTTTGAAATTCATATGACTGGAAGCCATTGCTGCCTTGAATTGGGCAGCAATGGCTTCCAGTCAAATTAATTTCAAAATATTCAACAGAATAAATTTTATATCGTAAAGAATTAAATTTTTCAAGAATTTGTCCATGAAACGGTTAAAGGCTTAGCCCTGTACTGGTCAAGCCTTCGAAAGCTGGCCGCTGTAATTGCCTTGAGAAATGTGCATTTGTAGGCCTAGAGATGGCTCTTTTTGAAAACGTAAAATTTCCAAAATTGCCTTCTCTTTCCCAGCGATGGCCCTTTCCAGTTTATCCATCAATCATATGACATCATACTCAACTATGTGATGTGTAAGATAAGTTTGTCACGAATGCATAATTGGTGATGGACTAAGCATTGTTGTATGAATTGTATGCCATTACTGTTTAATAAACATGCTGTTGAATAATTTGAAACTATATTGTAATTTGACTGGGCACTGTTGCTGCCCTATCTGCCATAGGGCAGCAGCAACAGCACCCAGTCAAATTAGTTTCAAAATATTCAACAGGTTACCTATATAGTTTTCTAGAAATTGATAATCAGGGCGGTCAGTGATTGATTGATCCCAACACGGGTGAAGTGTGGGTGGATCTTAGCTAAAGTTTGGCTAAAACTGAATTCCTCCATTGGACATTTACTACATGTGTAAGTAAAGATTTTGATTCATAATGTTTTAACCCTTTAACACTCATATATCGCCAAAATCAGCTTCGGCAGTGGTCTTGACAAATGTCAATTTACAGACCAAGAGAAGACTATTTTTGAAATTTTACCAGAGGAATGACTGCCAGTCATTCCAGTGGCAAATTTTCCAAAAATAGTCTTCTCTTGGTCTGCAAATGGACATTTTATATATGAAATTAGAAATTCTTTTGAACAAATTCGAAGGTTAAAGTGTTAATGTTGACTGTTCTTCAGGGGTCGCATGCTATTTGGATTCACGGATCGTGACCTCGCTAACAGATCTGGTTATGACCTCATTCACCCGGATGACCTCAATTACTTTTCCTCTGCGCATCAAGAATGTAAGTGTAATATGTATCCTCTTCTTTTTACACTCTAGTAATAGAGAGTTTCTGTCTATGTCACCAATTAGCTGTACCCTGCTATGGTTAGTACTGCCATCGAAAAAGCTAATTATTTCTCATTCAGTAGAGAAACAGTTGATGCATATGCTGGAAACAAAGTTGCTGAAAGCTGTTGCTTTCTTGAACATACATCAACAGAAGAATCATATTGATTCTTTAGTCAAACATAAAATATCCATGTTTGCTAACCAAATATAAACAAATTAGGACTTTTGCATTGACTTTGGCAGCCATTATGGGATCAAAACTTAGATATATCAATGTTATGCTGGCCCATGTACGGAAATTATTTCGTGTTTCCGGATGATAACGAGGCTTATGTTGAAGTGATCTTTAGCAAACCTCAGTGGGATTTTGCTCACTGGAGCTCCAAAAGCATATTGATTTTTCAGTAATAAACCCAAAGGTCAAGGTCATCTTGATCTATTGAATAAAATTTGGTTTTCCGTGTGATACATCTAACTAGTCCTAGCCTACTAAAGGAATTTTCTGCAAACTTCGTTGAGAGATTTCATTGCACTTGCAGTCCCAAAGAGTGTATTAATTTTGGAATTAAAATTCAATATTATATCACTTTTTAATATGTTTGTACTGGCAGTGATCAAGACGGGTAGCTCTGGGTTGATTGCATATCGCTGGCAGAATAAAGCACTAACCTGGGTATGGTTGCAGTCAAGCTGTCGTGTTATCTACAAGAACAGCAAACCAGACTTTGTCATCTGCACACACAGGCAACTCACGTAAGTCTGCCTATAATAACCATTATGCTTATTCCGCTGGATGATGAATCGTGGTGATCATGGTGGTGGGGGATGATGGTGGTGGTGGTCCAGTGCGGTGTTGATGATGGTGCTGAATGATTGAACATCACTGTGATGATGATGATGATGTGGCAGATGCAGTGTTAATGATGCCGCTGAATGATTGAACATCATGATGATGATCATACTGATAAATTCACTACCGGTAGTTATATTCATGTATAAAGGTATTCAGCCTTTATTAGGAATTCTTACTCTGCCATGAACTCTGTAAGAATTAAATGTGTGGTATTTTATCAGAAACTCAAATCTGTGTTAATTTTGATTTAATATGGAGGTATAACTTACTTTGCTACTATTATAACATTTTCCCTCCTCTGCTCACTGAAGTTGCTCTCATGTATATATTTTGAGGTGGGATCCCGGGTGAGCTGTATGAAGGTTCTTATGCATTCATAGTTCTATATGTCATGTTATTATAGTATGACTGCACAGTTTTAGGACTAAATACTTTTACTACTTAAATACCGTGTTTTTGTCATGATTATTATCACATTTCATCTTGTGAATAAGTCTGATTATATTGACATGAAAGAGGGTATTTCTGTTGTCTAATGGAAGTAGCTTTATGTTCGCAGTGATGATGAGGGTCTGGATTTGGTTGTGAAGCGTGGGAATGAGTTCAAACTTCCTTATCCTCTACTCGACATCGATATCTGCTCAGGATTTGGCTTTTCTGATGATGAACTCACGACTAAGTCAAAATCTTCCAAAAGCAAGAAATCCAAAAGTGGGATGAAGGATTATCTGCAGACAGGTCGTAAGAAGCGATGCCCTCATCGTGAACCCCTCAACACAATCAATGGATACGGAAGCTATTCTTCATATAATGGCTATGCCTCTGCGGAAACAGCAGTTGATATTAAATCAGATTTTATATATCCATATTCAACATATCCCAGTTTTGCAGGAGCCACTGTTTATCCAACAACAGACTCATATAAACTGGAAGCAGAAAAGCATCATGGGTATGCAAATGGTTATTACTTAGATCACAGACAGTACCATAATGCATTAGGTTACCATAGTAATGGCTACACAGACATTGTGTCACAGACATCAAAGTATGGTTATGGCCTTGATGGTTACACAATAGACTTGAGTAAGAAAGTGTATTATGATGACGAGTTTAATCATTACGACTCATTCAGAAAGCTAGGCTATGATTATAACACAAATCGAATGAATGGTACCTTAGAAGCGATGTATGCTTGTAACCATAACAACATTATTAATGGTGCACTCCCAGAAAATAACAATAATTTATCATGCTTATCGTCGGGATCATTATTAAGACAGGATGTGTCGTCACAGTTTTCTAGATATGGTAATTCTGTTGATTCGTCGGGTTATTTAAGAAGTCCAAAACAGGCAGATATGTTAATGACAACGAATTTATCGTCACCTCTTCATCATGACTCAAAGACGCATAATTACAGTGCTAGTTTGCCCCAGTCATCTGTGATAAAAAGTGTACGTACTCTAAACGGAGGCACCACAAGTAATATTTGTTCTGTTTCACCAAACAGAGTTATTAGCGATTGTGACATTAATGGCAATACTGGTACCATATCCTCCAATTTTTCTCCGGACACGAGTGGCGGTACAACTGTATTGTCGCACAGTTCCCCGTCATGGTCCTCATGTATCAAAACACACCCAAGTATGGATACGGCCACAGGATCCAGCCCGCTGACCTCTGTCAGGTCAGATCATGTAGTCTCTCCACAACAGCACAGTAACAAAGTGTGTGTAGTGAACATAGCTAATGGTGTCAGTGATCGAGAGCACAGTTCTTGTGACAAGACCTCGGCATTAATGAACAGCACAAGTCCATTAACAGGAGCCACACCCACCTCAGTGATACAGCCCACAGATAAACTACTTAACAGGTTAGTAATCAGTCTGTTACGGTCTGTTTCTTGATAAATTACAATATGCAATGAAGAGACTAATGTTGCCATCATATCCCCAGCCCCACAAATTGACAATTAATTCATACTATGTTCAAGTTTCACTGTTGTAGCACTTTAATGTCTTATTTGATATAGTATGAGAGTTGAAAGGTTTGTACTCGAAAGTCGTTGAAAAATTTAACTTCCGATTTCAGGCCTGTAGAATACTCGAAAATTGGCAAAATTGTGAATGTCTAAGAATATACTTTTGTCTGAGTTAATTATACAGCATTTACAACATATTAAGATTATGCTATTGTATAGAATTTCTATCTAGCACAAAGAGTGAAGTATTGAGGTATATTGTGTACTGTTCTTAATTTGTATTTGTACCTAGTTCTGTATGTGTTGTTGGCCCTTTGCTTCCCATTATTATTCACATATTTGAATGTCATATATCCTGCGAAATCCTCAATTGTGCCCTGTGTGTTCTGAATACAGTTTCTGCAACGTCCATTTGTGAAACTCACATTACGACTTGATATATATATATATATATATATATATATATATATATATATATATATATATATATATATATATATATATATATATATATATATATTCGTTCTTATCTTTTGCAAATGCATTAACTCGAATCGACTTTCAAAATATTCAACAGCTTACCCATAAATTTATGTTGAAACTGAGATTCTAAAACTTCATGCGTGAAAGGGTAAACATAATCCTCAAACTGAGCCCGTTTTGAATGTTCATCTTAAAAAACAATATTGTATTGTTTTCAACATGAACATTAACTTTTTTCTACTGAAATTCCAGTGTTTCAACCCTTTAGCACTCATATCAGCCAAAAATGGCTTCTGCAGTGGCCTTGAGAAATATCCATTTGCAGACCAAGAGAAGACTATTTTTGAAAATTATCGAGCCAGTCATTCCAGTGGTAAACTTTTAAAGATAGGCTTCTCTTGGTCTGCAAATGGACATTTTGTATGAGAAAATTGAAGGTTTTTAAACAAAATTGAGGGTTAAAGGGTCAATTAAAAGGCAATTATACACGTCAAGTAATTTTGAAACTAATTTGATGGAATCCTGTTTACAGGATCAGCTTCCAGTCAAATTTTTTCAAAATATATGACAAAATATGCATTACATGAAAAATCATTGTTCCTTTCTAGTGTGTAAAGTTCAGGTTTAAGTAACTTGTTAGCATGAATATGACAATGATTAGCTTGCACATTGTTGCTAGGTTAGTCCCTTACTGGCCAAGAATGGTCGAGAAAATCAAAATGTTTGCTCAGTAATTTATATCTATTTGTCGAGTGACACTCAGTTATCGAGCTAGCCATTTGAATGAACAATTCCAAACAAATAATGTTTTGGCCAGCAAGTTGACATTGAAGAAGCCATTTTTGGCTGGCTCGACTATTTGATGTTCAATGTAAAATTAACTTTACTTAAAATTTTGACTAAATTGTGGTAATTTCTATTTTGCTGCAGCATTGCTAAAGTAAGGTTACTTTTGGATACCAGAAAGTCTTGTGCTACAAATTACTGTTCATGCACTTTAAGAATATTTTCTTAAACTATCTACCATACTGACCACACCCCACCTCCTCCCCCATCAGCTCACTCATTCCACTTGCCTATCACTCTTCCACAATTACGCTTTCTGTTTCTGTCAATGTCAGTCTGTCTGTCATCCAGATCAAAGACATGTACATGTAATATACATATACATATGGCAAGCATGGATGCACACATACATGCATGCACGCATACACGCACGCATAGACACATACACTGATTATCTAGATTCCTTAACTTCACACCACCTATATTCTCTGACTAGCTCATCTGATTATAATAAAGTAATTAATGTCACATGCGGGGTGATAACAACGTAGTCAGTGACAAATAGACCAGTAGTTTGGTTATAAAGCCTGACGCTTGGATGCGTTGTGTATCCAGAAGTCTGAATCACAACGCATCCAAGTGTCAGGCTTTATAACCAAACTACTGGTCTATTTGTCACTGACCATATTGTTATCACCCTTCAATTCATACAATGAGCTTACCTAGCAACCAGTTGCCAAGGGAAAAAGAGATAGTAGTCCTACCTTCTATCTCAGGACTGAGTCTTAATTCAGTCGATGCGGATGCGCTACTGGCACAGTCAACCACCGACGTGACTATGCACCAGACCCTGTCTAAACCGACGGCCATAGCCCCCATAGGGGAAGCTAGCTCCTCAACCGTCGACCTTCCAAGAAAGGAGACAGAAAGGGCGCTAAAGAGAAGAAGGGTGGAGGCAGACACTGCCCCCATGCCGGCAGCCATAGAGACCGGCAGAAGCAGTAACCCAAAAACCGGCAATCCCTAAACAACATCAGGGAGCCTACAGACTGTGGAGGAACGCAGCCTGTAAACTAACCAAACTGGAGTTCCAGGCAGAGAAATTAGAGCAGTCTCTGTCTGACGGCTCGACCCCGGGAATGCTCCACACAAGGGTCATCTGGAACCCAGAGGCAGAAGACGCTGACTATAAAAAAAAGTGGCCAGACCGCATAAAGGCGTTCAAGCTAACACTCACACAATCAGTACTGGAGCACACAAACAGGAAATTGAGTCTCCAATATGAGGTAGTAAAAGGCTTCAAGGCAGCCTTTGAAAGGTGTAACAATAACACCGCCACCAGGGAGGCAGAGCTGGCGATTGCCACCACCACTGTGAGACACAGCCGGCTACATAGATCCCAGAGCCTGAAAAGACGGCCTCGTCCCACAACAGCCCGTCACCAACAACAGAGAAATGCTGAAAGGCCCTACTGCCAATCAGACAGAAGACCACCCCAATCACTCAGAAGGCAGAATACCAGACCTGACTGGACAGATCGCAGAAGAGGCGCCAACAGACAGGCACAGAACAAACCGGCTCCACTAATGGGCACTAAAAGTACGCAGGCCATCGAGCAACTTCTGCTGGCAGTCCAGAACCTGGCGGCCTCAAGGCGATGACTGATGGACACCCGAAAGGCCATCACTGTTCAACTGTTATCATCAATTTTTTCTAACTCTGTCAATTTGTACCATTCAAATATAAACTGTACCAACAATTCTTTGAACAAAGGATGATGAAATTTACATCTCCTCTTTTGTTTTCAATCATTCAACAAACCTCCTCAACCAGGGAACCGTCAGTCTATTAGACAAGGGTCTGGGCTTCAGCCCAACAGTCTCAGAACCACAAATGGGTAACCTGTATACTAATTTACAGGCTTTTTTTAGACGCATGCACCTCAAACATTTCTTCACACCAAGCCCGCACCCACCTCACACACTCTTACAAAACTGCACTGGCACACCGGTCACAGCACTGGCGCCAGTAATGCTATCGTTCCAGGATGTCATAATCAAAAAGTTTGCCACCAAAAAACCACAATGCCGCCACCCACCATGGATGCGCCATTCGGAGCCTTCTTTAAAGCAATTAGGTATGACTTCAGCAAACATATCCACCGGCGCTCCCATAAGAGCAACCTAACTGCTACCGAGCAAACCGCCTTAAACAACTTGATACACAATCATACAATCGTGATAAAAAAAGCTGACAAAGGACAAGCAACTGTAGTACAGAACAAATCTGACTACATAGCTGAAGCACACCGCCAGCTAGCCGACACCAGGTTTTATAAAAAGGTCAACACAGACCTGACGCACAAACACACTAATCTAGTGGAAAAACGCCTGTACCAGTTGGTTAGAGATGGGGAAATAGACCACATAACGGCCAACAACCTCATTCCGAAACCACCGAAAACCGCTAGGTTTTACCTCCTACCCAAAGTCCACAAACAGAAAAACAAGGAGGGACTTATCCCAGGCAGACCAATCATCAGCGGGATAGGCTGTCCCACCGAGCTGATCAGCAGCAACACATCAAAGTGCACATCACAAAGATCGCATCATATGCAAGAGACACCACTGACTTCATCAACAAAGTTGAAAGTTTCGGAAAGACGTCACCAGGCACCCTACTGGTCACCATGGACGTCACATCTCTTTACACTAACATCCCAAACAACGAGGGACTCAGAGCAGTAGCAAAGTTCTGCCAGAGACATGGGCTCCCTCCCCAGAGACCTTACCATTAGAGGCCTCCTAAAGCTTCTGAAACTAGTTTTAGAATGTAATAACTTTGAGTTTGACTGCGACCACTACTTCCAAGTGGGGCGAACCGCCATGGGCAGCAAAGCAGCATGCACCTTTGCCTGCATTTTTATGGGTGATTTGGAAACCAAACTCCTAGCTGGAGCCCCATTCAAACCGTCCCTATACATCAGATACATAGATGATATCTTCATGGTTTGGGAACATGGCGGACAGGCACTAGACTCCTTCGTCACATATATTCACTATGGGAATCTTCACGAGAACGGGTCTCCCTCCTAGACACCATGGCAAAAAATAATGATGGCCAGCCGATCACCTTCGACCTCTACACCAAACCCACAGACATGCACGGATACCTCCATTATGAGTCAGAACATCCATCCCTCTGTAAGGACTTGTCCCTATATGGACAGTTTCTGAGACTCAGGCGGATTTGTACCCATTTGCAAGATTTCGACAGAAACAGCCTAGCCCTACTAGGCCACTTTGCAAACAGAAGGTATCCACACCCAATTCTTGACAAAGCCAGGCACAGTGCCCGTGCACAAGACAGAAACAACCTCCTTCACCCACCCACCAAAACTCACACATCTAAGAACACCTTCCCATCCAAACCAGTCTTCGTCTGCGACTTCAACCGCACGGGCATCTTCCTCAAAAATGTGATCAAGAAATACTGGCCAATCCTGGAAGCAAGCCACAAATGCAGGCTTGCCTTCCCAGAACCACCACTATTTGGTTTCGGAAGAAACAAAACCATCAAAGACTCAATAGTCAGAGCTAAACTACCGACGGTAGGCAGAACACTACCTCACAGAAACCCGCTCACCGCTTGCACCACAAAAAACTGCAACATCTGCAACACAATGCAGAAGAACAGATTCTTCTCCAGCTCTCACACGGGGCTCTCCTACAGGTCCAAAATCATCGGCAACTGTCAGACAAGGAATATAGTGTACCTACTGACATGCTCTGTCTGCAAAAAACAGTATGTAGGAGAGACACTACGCACTTCGCATCCAAGAGTACCTACGCTCTATCACCACGCTCTACAGACACGAGAGGTACGACACTCCAGTCTCACGGCATGTCAACAGACCCAGGCATTCTAGAATGGACATGCAATTCAGAATAATCCAGGTCCTCTCCTCGGACCCCAAGGACGAAGCATCCACAAAATGGAAAAGACAGAAGGAATGCCATTTGATCCACCAGCTCCACACTATGGAGTCGGCAGGCATCAACCAAGCAGGGTAGGGGTCACTGTCTCCCCTGGGCCGACATGCACACCATAAGCAAACAGACCCAGTACGTTGTTATCACTCCATTAATGTCACATGCACTATTATTGGTCAAAGGAGATAAAATATGATAGATGTATATTATATATATATATATATATATATATATATATATATATATATATATATATATATATATATATATAAATATATACAATATATAATATATATATATATATATATATATATATATATATAGCTGATTAACCCTTTAATGGGTAAGATTCATCTATTATGTCACTGGCTCGACTATTGAGCCAGTGACTCCAGTGGTAAATTTTCAAAAATATGGTCTTCATGGCCCGCAAATGGATATTCTTCAAGACCACTGTGGTGGCCGGTGGTTTTGACCGACTTGACCATTAAAGGTTTAAATTGCACTGATTTTTTATTTCTAGATTTTGTGAGAAAGCCAATCCAAACAACAGTCAGCTACAAGCTCAGACAGGAATCCCTGTTCCTGTTGTCACCGCATCGCCATGGCTACATCACCATCATCCGACAGCTCCGCCACCTACTCACCACTCACATTCAGCGTACAGTGACATTAAAGATGCATGGGGAGCAAGCATGGGAATGACAGATTTGTACAGCGGAGCCACGACGAAGCACCTTCATCATCACCACGCCTCTGGTGGTCTTGCTGGTATTGGCATGGATGGCTATATGGGTATGGGAGGTGGGCCAGCATCAGTTATGCCCAAACACAGGGTCTCATTTGATTTGATGCAGTAGAATAGTTAGAAAACAGGTGAGCAGCTTTACTCTTTACACTCAAACCGACCAAAAACAGTTTCTGTAGGGGGCTTGTCAAATGGTCATTTGCAAACCAAGAGAAGACAAATGTTTGAAAATCTACAACTGGAATGTCTGGCTCAATAACTGAGCCAGTCTTTCCAGTGGTAAATTTTTTCAAAAAAGAGTTCTCTTACATTGCAAATTGACATTTTCTTTGAGAAAATTGAAGTTTTCTTGAACAAATTTAAGGCTTAAAGGGTTAATCCTCAAATTTGTTAAGAAAATCTCAATTTTCTCTTGGTAGATGTCCATTTGTAGACCAAGAGAAGACCATTGTTAAGAGCTATCATATCACTGGAATTACTAGCAGTCATTGTACTGTTGAATTTTCAAAAATATTCTTGTCTTGGTCTTCAAATAGACATTTCTCAAGACCACCGCAGAAAGTGTTTGTGCCAGCTTAATGGTTAAGATGTTACTACAATCAAACCTATGAAATTATCTCTTGTAGTATTTTCCTGATGTCCACATTGGGCATTTCTGGCTTGACAACTACCTTGTACAATGTGGTAATCAGAGACCAGATCTCTTGTATCAGCTCTACCAATTTGTCACTTAATTCTTTCATGCCTACATTAGCCATAGCCAGTTCCCTTGGGACTACGCTGGCTGAGGCCGGCCTAAACGCAAAGATATCATTACAAGCAAAATTTTAACATAAAGAATTGTCTCCCTTTAGCTGTTGGATGCACACAATAATGTGCCTAAAATTCTGCCATTTATCACGTCATCAGTATATGCATAGGTGCTATTTTAAGAAAGTACACCGCACCGCACCCCACAGGGTCCTATTGTGCAGAATTCCAGTAACCCACATCATGGCGACGGTATAGTGTATAGCGTTATCAGAAATCCTATTACTAATGCATGGGCATAACATTAGTGAACAGGTGGTTTTTAGGTATAATTAGGCATTTGAAAGAAGCTATTTATTCTGTTGAAATATGTCAAATTTACGAAAATTATGGAAAAAAATTAGTCCCAATGGAACATTTACATGAAAAACATAGTCACGAAAGGGTTAGGATAGATTGTAATCACGATGTTAAATCGTTAAGGCTAGGATATGATCTAGAATCGGATTAAAGCGGAAATCCTGGCCATTTTATGAATATTGCTGTTGAAACAACAGCATATTTCACAAACAATATTTAGAGACCAAGTTTGGCTTAGTTATTGTTCATCTGCCGGACAAAAGAAGACTATGTTGAAAAATATATGACTGCTATATCGAGTAACAAGCCAGTCATTTCCGTAGTAAATTAAAAAAATATTCTTATTTTAAATGGACATTACTGATCAGCAGTGCAGGAGCTAGTATTTTTAGCTTAACCATAAAGGCTTAATTGTTAATTAACCCATTAACACTCATATCAGCCTAAAACGGCTTCTGCAGTGGTCTTGGGAAATTTCCATTTGCAGACCAAGAGAAGACTATTTTTGAAAATTTATCACTGGAATGACTGGGCTCGATAACCGAGCCAGTAATGACTGGCTCGATAACCGAGCCAGTCATTCCAGCGGTAAATTTTCAAAAATAGTCTTCTCTTGGTCTGCGATTGGACATTTTCTATGAGAAAATTGAAATTTTCTTGAACAACTTCAAGGGTTAGTGTTAATGGCAAGATCTGACCTGTCACGTAATGGGGAAATGCAGTTTTAGGTATGCCCCGCCCATCTCTAGCTAAGCTCCACCCACGCTTGGCTAGTGTTGCGATCAATCGATTCCTGAACTCTCTGAATCTCAATTTCCAGAAAACTACAAGTAGGCTTTTGAATATTTTGAAACTAAATTGACTGGCCGCTGTTGTTGCCCAGTCAAATTAGTTTTAAAATATTCAACAGCATGTTTATTAAATAGTAACGACATACAATTCGTACAACCCGACGGACTATTAAGCATTTAAGACGAACTAAATGGTGTCACAACGTAATTGATTATGATGTCAGCTTAGATGTCACATAGTCAAATATGTCACTTGTTAGCTGACGTCACAATTAACAATGACGTCATAAGTCTGTCACAAAGGTAGAAAAATAGTCTGTCATGAATATGTATGAATTGTATTCACAATATAATAAGCAATACAAGTTTCAAAGTTTGAAATCGAGCCCAAGACATGTACAAAGTGGGATAGAAATGTGCGAGACATAGCTAGAAATGTGCGTGACATAGCTAGAAATGTGCTGGACATAGCTAGAAATGTGCGTGACATAGCTAGAAATATGCGTGACATAGCTAGAAATATGCGTGACATAGCTAGAAATGTGTTGGACATAGCTAGAAATATGCGTGACATAGCTAGAAATGTGTTGGACATAGCTAGAAATATGCATGACATAGCTAGAAATGTGTTGGACATAGCTAGAAATATGCGTGACATAGCTAGAAATGTGCTGGACATAGCTAGAAATGTGCGGGACATAGCTAGAAATGTACGGGACATAGCTAGAAATGTACGGAACATAGCGGGAAATGTGTGGGACATAGCTAGAAATGTGCAAGGACATAGCTAGACATGTGCTGGACATAGCTGGAAATGAATGCATCTATTGTAATAAAAGCTATCTATTGTCAGTCTAATTGTTTATAAGTCTATAAATGATGTACTTTATGGACATAAACTCATATCTCCACATCACAGTATATATCACGCGATCAATATTATTGACAATGTCATATGTCAGGTTGTCATGACAGCAAATATGAAAGCTTTGTGCTCTAACATCGATGGCACACTCACTAATTACATGTTATTTTTTACTTTTAGTCTGTCATCATTCATCAGTGCAGTTAAAGCAATACTCTCCCCAAGGATAAAACAGGGTTGTTATTGAAAAACTTCACATCTCATCTCACATAGATAAGAACGTCTCCTCACAACGAAATGACATCATCAGGAGACAAGATTTAGATGTATCGCTTCATGTAATTTATCAATATTAAGAAACAAATGCTCAATTTTTACTTATTTTCTGTTTGACTGATTGTGTGATTGCTATTTATTGTGTTTTGTGCCATAGTCAGTTGTGTTGCTTAGCCCTTTAACACTCATACAAAAATATCAGCCAAAAATGGCTTCTTGAATCGGCCCAATATATTAGTAGAACAAGAATACATATATTCTTAATCTTTTGAACCCGAGAGACGAAATACGATAAATTAGTTACAATATAAGAAATATTACTTTGAATATTTTGAAACTAATTTGACTTGTAGCTGTTGCTGCCTATAGCAGTAAAAGGTTCCTTTCAAATTTGTTTCAAATTATGCAACAGCTTATTCTGACTATGGTTGCTATGAAATTAAGATACTGAGACTCTAAGGTGTTTAATTGTTTCATAAAAGTCACAATCATGATCAGTTAAACAACACTGAAGGAATTCAACTTTAGCTACGCCCCGCCCATCTTTAACTAAGCTCCACCCACACTTCTCCTGTGTTGTGATCGATCGAGCCGTGAACTCCATGACTATCAATTTCCAGAAAACTATTGGGAAGAATTGAGATTCAGAGAGTGCAGTGATCGATCGATGACAACACGAGGGAGGCGTGGGTGGAGCTTAGCTAGAGATGGGCGGGGCATAGATAAAACTGTATTCCTCCACTGCTGTTCATTGTGAGTTTTCTATACAGATTTTATGCCATTGCCTTCTATTCAAAATTTAAAAGTAGTAGTACCTTTCAAGACTAACCTCGCCGTGTTGGGATTTATCGATCCCCGAATGCCCTAGCTATCAATTTCCTGAAAACTATACAGGGAAGCTGTTGAATATTTTGTAACTAATTTGACTGGATGCTGTTGCTGCCTATGGCAGCAACAGCACCCAGTCAAATTAGTTTCAAAATATTCAACAGAATATTTATTAAATAGTAAAAGCAAACAATTTGTACAACAACGCATAGACCGTCTTCAAATATGCGTTCGTGACGTACTTATCGACGTCATTCATTATGATGCCATTGTACATATCACGCAGTTCATTATGACGTCATATGATGGGTGGGTACTCTGGAAAGGTGAATGGGGGAATGAGTATTGCATTCAGGTCAGTTTATGTGCGCGTGCATGTGTGTGTGTGTATGTGTGTGTGTGTGTGTGTGTGTGTGTGTGTGTGTGTGTTTGGGTTTGTGTTTGTGTCCGGAGCTGTATCTAAAAACCACTGATCCGATTCATCTCAAATTTTAACACATCAAAGGAAACCATGAAAAACCATTTCCAGACATTAACTGTGATCCACTGTAACAAACATAGATTTGGATCGGAACAAATTGGAATTTATGATTATCTCTTAAACTATTAGTTCGATTTTGCTCAGATTTTAAAATTATTACTGCATTTAAAAGCAAATTCTTCATTAAATTGTCAGTGTGATATGATCGTTTTCTACATCCATTGCTGGTGTATGCACACACTAGCTCACATGGATGTGAAAAGGTATTTGTGTTTATTATCGTTGTACATTCCTAAATACAGATTTATGGCAATTTCAGCTTTTTTTAGTTGTGCCAGGATTTAATTCAAGACTGAGCCCGTTGTTTCATCATTCAATATGAAAGATTTATCTGGATTTATTGTGAAATCGAAAAAATGGCTTCTTGCAGTGGTCTTGAGAAATCTCCATTTACAGACCAAGAGAAGACTATTTTTGGAAATTTACCACTGGAATGCCTGGCATTCCAGTGATAAACTTTAAAAAATAGTTTTCTCTTGGTCTGCAAATGGGTATTTTCTATGAGAAAATTTAAATATTCTTGAACAAATTTGAGGGTTAGAGGGTTAAGATTTACTCGGTTCAGTAAATTGATATCGTGATGATCCCGATACAAAAAGTATTTAAAATATATTGCTCAGCGTAACCTGTATAAATTGCCTGAGATATTTCAAATCATCTTATTCCTAGCATTAATATGTTATATTCTGATAATGTGGTATCAGTTCAGAGATAATTTAAACATCTTAAATTTAGCATATTGTGTATATATGTCATTGCGTATGCGACAGATAGTGGGTTTGTGGTAGCAGTCTATTTCAAGAATAGATGGATGTAACTCTCCTTGTTGTACCTTTTGTTGATATCGTATCAATCATCATCTCAACATTTCTACCTGTCAATCATTGGTGCAATAGAGGGATCCAATTCTAGCTATGCCCCGCCTGTTTTAGCTATGCTGCACCCACTTTTCCATGTAAGCAGTTGAATATTTTATAATATTTTGAATATTTTGAAACTAATTTGACTGGAAACTGTTGCTGCCTATTGCAGCATCAGCTCCCTGTCACATGACTTTCAAAATATTCCCCCAGAATCTGTATTAAATTGTAAATCCATCAAAGATATACAAATTGTACTCTTGATAGACATTTTCCCGCGAAATGACAGATAATTCTACATCAGTGAGTTTCAGCTAATTAGTAATTGATTATGATGTCCTATACTTGGGTGACAGATTGGATCCCTCCATTCCATGTACATAGATCTAGTATTGTTTGCTCACCTATGGGACAGAATCACTGTTCTCATGCATTTATTAACCTGTTGTGTGTTAGCTCTGCCTTTGTTTCATGCAAGCTTATCGAGTGGGAACCAAGCTGTGATTTATAGATGGCTAGAGCAATGGAGATGTCTCCTGTGTCATATTGAGGTCAAGGGTCATTCATAGTAATTCTTCACACTAACTTGCAAGACATTTAACCCTTTCATGCCGAAGCCTGCTAAAACCAGCCTATGCAATGGTCTTGAGTAATGTCCATTTGCAAGTCGGGAGAAGAGGATTTTTTTTAATTTACCACTGGAATGACTGGCTTGCTAACTGAGCCAGTCACTCCAGTCACTTCTTTTGGCCTCCAAATGGACATTCAAAAAGCAAATAGTGTTATTTTCTTGACCAAATTTGGTCATTAAAGGGTTAATTCCATTGTAAGGTAAGCATAAATGAAATTTCTTGAATATTCCGAAGATTAATTTAGTGTTTAACAGGATGTGCCCGGAGCATAATATTGGTGCACCTAATTGGATTCATATCAGTTTTGGTTCCTGAATATTTTTTTTTTAATTACCCCTCAAATATCACTTGCAATAGCTAACTTGCACAGCCTTCTCTCTATATTTTCATTTCTCAAATTCCTGACCTCGGCCAAGGTTGATAAGAATCGTGTGGCATTTAACGCATTAATGGTGAGACTGGACGCTACAGATATGTGATTGTTATTAAGAGTGTGATTAGTATGACGGAGGACTAGCTATGCAGCCTCCCTTTGTGATTGAGTGTGAGTACTGTGACAGAGGACTAGATATGCAGCCTCCCTTTGAGATTGAGTGTGAGTACTGTGACAGAGGACTGGCTATGCAGCCTCCCTTTGTGATTGAGTGTGAGTACTGTGACAGAGGACTAGATATGCAGCCTCCCTTTGTGATTGAGTGTGATTACTATGACAGAGGACTGGCTATGCAGCGTTCCTTTGTGATTGAGGTGATTACTATGACAGAGGACTAGCTATGCAGCCTTCCTTTGTGATTGAGTGTGATTACTATGACAGAGGACTAGCTATGCAGCCTTCCTTTGTGATTGCGTGTGATTACTATGACAGAGGACTAGCTATGCAGCCTCCCTTTGTGATTGAGTGTGATTACAATGACAGAGGACTAGCTATGCAGCCTCCCTTTATGATTGAGTGTGAGTACTGTGACAGAGGACTAGGTATGCAGCCTCCCTTTGTGATTGAGTGTGAGTACTGTGACAGAGGACTAGCTATGCAGCCTCCCTTTGTAATTGAGTGTGAGTACTATGACAGAGGACTAGCTATGCAGCCTCCCTTTGTGATTGAGTGTGAGTACTGTGACAGAGGACTAGCTATGCAGCCTCCCTTTGTTATTGAGTGTGCTTACTATGACAGAGGACTAGCTATGCAGCCTCCCTTTGTGATTGAGTGTGAGTACTGTGACAGAGGACTAGCTATGTGGCCTCCATTTGTGATTGAGTGTGATTACTATGATAGAGGACTAGCTATGCGGCCTCCTTTTGTGATTGAGTGTCATTATTGTGACAGAGGACTAGCTATGCAGCCTCCCTTTGTGATTGAGTGTGAGTACTATGACAGAGGACTAGCTATCTTATGCAGCCTCCCTTTGTGATTGAGTGTGATTACTGTGACAGTGGACTAGCTACATGTCTCTTACGCTGTCTCCCTTGGTGATTGAGTGTGATTACTATGGCAAAGCACTAGCTATCTTCTGCAGCCTGAGTTTGGTTACTATGGCACGCGACTAGCTATCTTATGCAGCCTCCCTTTGTGATTGAGCGTGATTACTGTGACAGAAGACTAGCTATCTTATGCAGTCTCCCTTTGTGATTACTGTGACAGAGGACTAGCTATCTTATGCAGCCTCCCTATGTGATTGAGTGTGATTACTGTGACAGAGGATTAGCTATGCAGCCTCCCTTTGTGATTGAGTATGATTACTATGACAGAGGACTAGCTATGCAGCCTCCCTTTGTGATTGAGTGTCATTACTGTGACAGAGGACTAGCTATCTTATGCAGCCTCCCTTTGTGATCGAGTATGATTACTGTGACAGAGGACTAGCTACCTTACGCAGCCTCCCTTTGTGATTGAGTATGATTACTGTGACAGAGGACTAGCTATCTTACGCAGCCTCCCTTTGTGATTGAGTATGATTACTGTGACAGAGGACTAGCTATCTTATGCAGCCTCCCTTTGTGATTGAGTATGATTACTGTGACAGAGGACTAGCTATGCAGCCTCCCTTTGTGATTGAGTGTCATTACTGTGACAGAGGACTAGCTATCTTATGCAGCCTCCCTTTGTGATTGAGTATGATTACTGTGACAGAGGACTAGCTATCTTATGCAGCCTCCCTTTGTGATTGAGTATGATTACTGTGACAGAGGACTAGCTATCTTATGCAGCCTCCCTTTCTGATTGCGTATGATTACTGTGACAGAGGACTAGCTATCTTACGCAGCCTCCCTTTGTGATTGAGTTTGATTACTGTGACCGAGGACTAGCTATCTTACGCAGCCTACCTTTGTGATTGAGTTTGATTACTGTGACAGAGGACTAGCTATCTTACGCAGCCTCCCTTTGTGATTGAGTTTGATTACTGTGACAGAGGACTAGCTATCTTACGCAGCCTCCCTTTGTGATTGAGTTTGATTACTGTGATAGAGGACTAGCTATCTTACGCAGCCTCCCTTTGTGATTGAGTTTGATTACTGTGACAGAGGACTAGCTATCTTACGCAGCCTCCCTTTGTGATTGAGTTTGATTACTGTGACAGAGGACTAGCTATCTTACGCAGCCTCCCATTGGATATGTTTAACCCTTTCCTTATGAAGGCAACCAAAGCAACATCTCCAGTCATCTTGAGGAATTTCCAGTTGCTTGCTAACAGCAGGCTATTTTGGAACTTTTACCACTGGAATGCAGTAATTTTTAGCTCGACTTTACGAAGTGAAACACGCTATTGTAATACCCTGCACATCATCTGGCGACGGTGGCGGCAGCAGGGGTGGCGTCGTCATCATCCAATTTGTGTTTAGCTCAACTTTTCTGTTTATATCTCATGTTGGCTTAATTGTACTGGACCCAAATGTAGACGCAATTCCTTATAATGATACAGAGCCACAAAATTTTGATGGATTGCAATCATTCTTAACATTGTCTTTATTCTATCAGTGACCTCGCTATTTTCTCGGACCTATATCACCAATAATTCGGGCATGTGAGACATTGAATTCCACAGAATTCTTGCTATGTTTTTATATATATATATATAATCATGGTACAGCAGCTTTAATAAATTTAAACCTTGTCAGTCAGTCTTGGCCAGAATGTAAATGCTGTATGTTTTACTGCTGCATTTCTCTATATATGTTATCCAGAGGCTTCAAGCATATAATTTACATATTTGTAAAAGCTACATTCCACAAACAACTATATATTAATTAATAGATGATCTAGTCATTTTGAATGCATAAGTGTTATTTCTGAACATGTGTATTTTATTAACATTTAAAAGCTAATTGCCATTGAAACTTAATGCGTGTTTGTTTGACTTACCTCAGTATTATAATAATAATAATTATAATAATAATAATAATAATAATAATAATAATAATAATTAATATATGTATTAGGGAATTGGTCAGTGGCTCAATATACATGCAAACCTGTCTCTAGCGGGCTTTTGCTATTTTGTGCTTGAAGATGGTTCCTTAGGGCCAGGTGGTCATAAGACCAATAACCACCATTCCTCTTGTCCCAAAGTCTACATCATGTGACAAACAACCCTTATCAAATGTGACAATATCCTTTAAGCATTAAAACACCAGCGTCTCAATTTCAAAATAACTATACAGGAAAGTTGCTGAATATTTTGAAACAAATTTGCCCTAGACAGCAACAGTTAAATTAGTTACAAAATATTCAACCGAATTGTGACCACTTTAAGATGTTTCATGTGTATGTTATATAGACAGATTTGAATGTACCATGATAGGTGGATTGCACCATGCGAGACTGCAACGGCTACTCAACAACAACATTTTCAAAATGTACACCATTCATCCCTTCATCTGTGCCAGCAAAATCCTTATGGTGCTGCATCCAAATGTTATCTTGTTCTTGTGCTTGTGGAATGACAACTGGTGTAAGTATTGAGAATGCTGTTGCTAAAACATGTTGTTGTCATAGAAACATACAAACATGTCATGGCCATGGCAACATCATGAAATTAACATGCATTATTGCGCTAGCGTGAAACCTTTAGCAGTTGCTATATGATCGGGATAAAGGCTTAACACTTGCTGACAGGAGTACACTATGAATGCATGTCAGAGCTGTTGTTGTATAATTTTCATAACAATTAAAAACTAATTCTACAATGTGTAGTCGATGGTATATACTGTCGCACAACTGGACACATTCTCCAACTTTGACCTTTTGAGTCTATTTCCCCTCCATTATGTCAGGGTACAGAGTCCCATTTAAATGCCATCTGACACTCCACAATCATATTGGTAACGGAAAATAGATTTGGTTGAATTCCACCAATTGGTTTCAGAGGAGATGTTGTAGCAGATGAAATCTTTATGATATATTCGCTTTTAACCCGCCCCCACCCTACCCACTATATGCCATTTAACCCTCTACAAAGACCTCTCCTGCATCTATTCACCAAGAGAGATACCCTCCTATATGCAAGCAACGTGTATGTTTCATACGCACCTCATCTTTAGTGCTTGATTTTATTTTTTGTTAATGTTTAAAATGCTATCTAGTTTAAGTATATTTGATTTCTAGTCACAGTTAATACCCTAATTGTACCCATACTAATCCCCTAACCTGTAGATTATTAGTACAGTCAAATCCACCTGTAGCGTAACTTCTTGATAAAAACAGTATTTAAGACAAACAGACATGCACTCAGGCAGGGAAACACACACACGCACGCACGCACACACACACACACACACACAAGCTCGTCCATGTATACAGATTTACAGGCATGCATGCGTATGCATGCGTGTACATGAACAATACACAAAACACACATATATCCATGCACACACACCCATATGCTCGCGCATGCACACACGAGCGTGTGGATGCAAGCACCCATGCATGCACGTGCGCGCAGACCCAGACACACACACGCACGTACACACATACTCATGATAACAGAATTCAAAGGTAGTATGTTTATGACTAACATTCTTTATTATTAACAAACTTGTGCATATAACTCTGCTCTGTCAGATCCCCATGAAGCACATGTACATTTATTTGCTAAGACTGGTTGAATATAAAAACATTGTCTTAACAGATAGCATCTTTTGCTCTTTAATGGTCAAGCTTGGTCAAGAGAATCAATGTTATTGCTCAGTGAATGCCCATTTGTATGTCAAGAGAGAATCTTTGAAAATTCTACCACTGGAATGACTCAGTTATTGATCAGGCCATTCATAAGAGCCGCTGCAGAGGCTAGTTTTGGCCAGCTTGACCCTTAAATGGTTCAATGCCATGCTATAGAGTTATGTTTTAATCCATGCCATTGGTAATGAAAATTCTTTGATATGTTCTTTTAATATCGATTTATTTGCTGAATTTCAAACGTTAGATCTGCTACGAAGATCTAGAAATGTCATTATTACCACAATATTACTACTTAATTTATTATCTGTTATTGTTGAAATTTTCAGATATATTTCTTTCTATTATAATGTACATGAATATGTAATTATGTATATATTATAAATATATATTTCTACTGTGACTCATCGTTGTCCCGATTTCACATCCTAGTGCTAAGTATTAAAGACTGGACATTAATCTTACTTATTATCTTCATTTTTATAGCTGTTATACAAAATGTATATCTTAATACCATCATTATTATGAGCAAACATTGCTTTTTGTGACATTCCAAACTCATTCATTGATATTTATTGATAAATAAAAATGTTGAATGTATTAATATAAGGTTTTGTTTTCGAACTGTCTATTTGGTTTTCCATGTTTGTCTTAATAAAGCAAAGTTATTTGGGCAGGTAAATTAGTGTTCCAAATGGCATCTGATCTGAAAATCAGGCAGAATGCAACATTTTTTACACAACCACCGACATGTAATCATGGGCAATTCTGTTTGGAGGAAAGGATTCACCTGACTTGTGAGAGCAAGATGGGTGGGTATGGTTTAATATTTTGCCATGATATCACAAGTTAGATGACTTGAACTCTTCTCACCCAATCGGAATCAAAGTCTATCGCATGTCTATGCTACTTCATGCAATAATAATAATAATAATAATAATAATTGTCGTAATAGTAATTGTCAGACTTCTAAGGCCAATACCATTACCATGATCTTAACCACATTACCTACCAAGAAACTCATTAATCCCATCACTGCCACAATCACATGACATAAATTAGAAACTGTAAATGATAATAAGAATATATAACATTGAATTTTCATTTAAACCAAATAAGCACACATCTCTTTGTCCCTGTAAATTTGTTTGTCAATTGTCCCATGTCTATTGTTTATGCCTATATAGGGCTTGAACTTGAAGCTCATGTCTTCTTATACTATCTGTACCAGTCATATATTCTTTGTTCCATATAAGTGTCCACTGGTATGCAGGTTCTTCCTTAGGTGGCCCACCTGGTGTCTTATTGCAAATTGTACATTAAATCAAAATAAATTAACTTGAACTTAGAGTATACATCAAAGTTTTATCACAGATCAGAAATTATAATACATGAATCTTAATATAGGGAAGTGTCTCCATGTATTTAGAATCAAGTAATCCAGAATTTAACCATCATTACAATTATTACTTATTACTTTACTAGTGTTTAACCGTTTCATAATGGAACCAGCCTCTACAGTGGTCTTAAGGGCGGACCATTTGCAAAAAAATAGACGACGATTTTTGAAAATTTACCACAAATGACTGGCTCAGTAACCAAGTCTTTTCTTGGCCTGCAAATGGATATTTAATAAGCAAATATTTTGATATTATTGACCAAATTTAGTCATTAACGAGGTAACGGCATTCACATCGAAGATATCTACATGTTAATGGACAGTTATTGATAGCTTGGTATAGATAATAACATGTATGTCCTTAATACGCCTAAGTGGTAAAACATAATATCTAGAACGTCCTTTTATTGAAAAATCCCTGTAATGTCTCTGTTTAGCGATACCCATTAATACCATATGAGCCATATATGTTTCTTTAAGCAAAATATAGAATAATGTGATCATACTTAGTCCGAACTGGGGAAGTCTGAATTTGTGAAGTCGATTCAGGGATGTTAAATGCATACCAGAGCAAATATGACCATTAAACTCAATTAGATAAAGAAATTGCCAATATTTCAACCATCTTCAGTAGTACAGTTAATGCAGTTTGCCTCTATGGATATAACTTTCCTCAAATGGACTTCCTCAATTTGGACTAAGTATGATCATTGCTTTCACGCTATAAACAGAGACTACCTGAACAGTGTAGCGAATATGGTGGAATTATAGTAAATTATATTATCTGATTGTGCTCTCAAGTGCGCTTTTCTCATTTAAGAAATATCTCCATTTCCCTGCATGGATGTAGGTATGAAAATTTTCCCCAACTCGACTTCCCCAATTCGGACCGGATTCAAACCAAGTACATAATGTATGATCACCTTTCTCAAAATATATACTAATTAATAACTACATAATATAGAAATAGATGACCATACGGCCAGTGTTCTATAAGGATGATCCAAACTTACAATTAAAAAGAAGTTTCTGTCGTCAAACATGTGTTAATAACAGTTGTGAACACACGGTAGCAATTTAAATATTACACTCAAACATATCGTGCAAATCCAAGAGGTGGGGACAAAGGACATGAAGATGTCTGAATCCATTAGAGTTTTCTCTAATGACAATCGTACGAGGCAGAAGTGTGTTGTTTTCTTCTTGTTGACTAGCCTCTTTCAACTTGCTGAAGGTTCTGCTAGTTTGTGGATGTGTATGCATGCAGAAGATTGGTCAGAAAGACGATAAATGATATACATGTAGAATGTCTCTTTAAAAACAGGCTGGTGAAAGTCTGTCTATGTACACTATTTTACAGTTTTTAGCACCCGACTCACTTATGCCTGGGCAGACACCTTGGCTTTGAACATGCCAAAGGTGCTTGCAGCGGCAACATCGTATAGTAGGGCATTCCTGTCAGAGATAGTCCTCGGGAAGAACGATATCTTACATGCTTCTGTACAACAACGTGTGATCTGAAAGGAGAATTCATTTGCATTTCTAGATCTGCGATTTGGTTCAAGCAGTTTTCCCTCATAGTTGATAGGTAATTGTTTATGCGAGGTCTTATACAGCATACAGAGTCTAGTATCTTGTAGTGTTCTTTGCAGAGTTTGCTACTTCAGGTGGGTGATCATATCTGATACGCTTGATGTATGGCACAATCTATTTGTGACATATCAGGCAGGTCTTCTTTGGGTCATCTCAATTTTCTGAATGTTCGCGTGTGTGTATGCAGCATGAAACTGGAATCAATCCCTGCTACATTGGATTATGTAGTGGTCAGTTGTCACACATAGTGGCGAGCAATATTCATGAAAGGTTACATAGTGTATCCATGATGCCATTGAAGCTAATGGAGAGATGAAGAGTGGATGCCAGCTGACTGTGGAGGCCTACACTATATTAGAATGTTGGTTCCAGCGAACAATCCACTCATTCAACAGTACAAAGGTGGAGTATCCAGCTAATTTTGATAGATTACTTTATGGACGTTATTATTTGGGGAAGTACACGCACTAAAGTATTAACATGTTTATGGGGTGAGTGAGAGTAAGAGTGGTTGAATGGGTGAGTGAGTGGGGGTGTCATGGTTGAGTGGTATTTCCAGTATAATACCGATACCACTAGAAGTATTGTTAGAATAATGCAAACACAACATTTTGATTCATAGACATTGAGATCTTTTAAATCTATAAAATTGCAGTCTTTGAAGTGCTCTGTATTTGCTATTCAATTACTAATATTCTATTCATGTTTTGTCAATTATTTAGAGGTTCTGAAATCCTTACAACTGTCACACACACTGTGTATCTGTATCTGTACTGATACTAGGCAAAATCCTAAAGGACATCACGCCTAGGTGCGGGCCTCATAAACATGGCTGGGTTTCACAGTCCCCACGATTAAAAATTAAAAATTAGGAATTGTTCATTGTTCAATTGAAGGTCGTCTCCCGGATGCAGATCTTGAATTGTTCTACATCCGTGGCGGCGATTGTGTCTGCAGCCAGGTTCCATATTGGCACAGTTCTGGGTAGGAACGAGCTGTGGTACTGGCTGATTGTTGTTTGGTATGGCTGTAACTTCAGTGGGTGGCTGCGCCTGGTGGTGTTTATGTTGGCCCACTGGGGATGGTATTCTGATGGTATGGCTACTTGCCCGTGCAGAATCTTGTACATGAAGATGGCATTGGCTTTCATGCGCCGCTGTTCAAGGGTTTCCCATCCTAGCCGATTTGTCATTGCTGTGACACTCTCTCTTGGGTAGAGGTAGACTGGTCGACTTAGACCAAATCTTGCTGCCTTCCGTTGTACCGCTTCGAGTTGGTTTACCAGATCAAGTGTTGGTGGGTCCCAGACTGTGGAAGCATACTCGATTTTGGGTCGGACAAGTGATTGGTATGCACGCTCTTACACGGATGTTGGGCATGATTTTAGATTTCTCGTCAGAAAGCAGAGTACTCGATGGGCTGATGGTGTTGATTTGGATATCTGGTTGTGCCATTTCAAGTTATGCGTTAGCTGGACGCCAAGGTATGGTGCTGCCTTGCATTCCTCCAACAGATCCCCGCTCATGGTGTGTGTGTGATGAGGCACGTTCTTCGTTGGGTGAGTTTGAGGATGTCGCACTTCGAGACATTAAATTTCATCTTCCATCTTTCCGTCCAGGCCATGAGGGTGTCTAAGTCTGCTTGGAGAGCTTGTTGATCCTCAGGTGTGTCTATGGTATGATAAAGGAGGCAGTCGTCAGCAAATAGTCGAATGATGGAGTCGAGGTCGTTTGCTATGTCATTGATATAGACGAGAAAGAGGATTGGGCCTAAAACTGATCCTTGTGGTACTCCTGACAAGACATTGGTTGACTCCGAGCAGACACCTTCTATGACGACCTTTTGTGTTCTTTCACTGAGAAATGATGTTATCCATCCCAGAATGTTGCCTTGTATTCCGTAGTGGTGTAGTTTGACTAATAGACGTTGATGCGATACCTTATCAAAAGCGTTTGCGAAATCCAGTACGGCTATGTCTACCTGTCTGCGTTGGTCCAAGGCTAGGGCGAGATCATGAGTTGTCAGAATAAGTTGGGTTTCACAGGATCTGTTACGTCGGAAGCCATGTTGGTTTGGGTGGAGTATATTGTTCTTGTCCATATGTTGCATTAGCTGGCTTGCGATGATTCAAATATCAAGGTTAAATGATAATGTGTACATCCGTGAGACTGCTTAATCATAGAGCCAATTGTTCTCGCATGCATATGTTGAATAAATTAATGTGAACTGTCACAATTAATGATCAGTAAAGTGAAAATGTGGTAATACTCATTTCTCAACGCAAGTCCATCACATTGATTATGGATTGGTGGAACGCAAAATTAATATACACACAACTTATGAAATTGTAAGAAACCATTTACAATGCTTATTTAGTATAAGAGGAATTCCATAATATAACATAGCTGGATTTCTGGTATAAGACGTCATCGTCTCATTGTTGACAGCATAATACTCACCAAGGTAACATAGATCTT
The DNA here is from genome assembly GCA_034401795.1 of Chaetoderma sp. LZ-2023a. NCBI lineage: Eukaryota > Metazoa > Mollusca > Caudofoveata > Chaetodermatida > Chaetodermatidae > Chaetoderma > Chaetoderma sp. LZ-2023a. The sequence goes on from CM067374.1 coordinate 3,893,450, forward strand.
GGAAGACGGATTAATAAGGGTTGGCTTGTATATTGTAAATATATTGCATTACAACACTGTATGCCTATATTGTGCATGCTCTATTGCCACCATTGTGACTAAGCATTTAGTGTGACACCATTAATGAAACCATTGTATGAAGGATTTAAATATCGAGGTTAAATGATAATGGTTACAGACAATTGTGGATAAATATTGGATTCGTCTGTGTTTATATGTTAGCCCATAAGCTATGATATAATCATAGATCGGCGACATGAATAGCTAGGATTTCAACACGAAATACTCGAAAGCCACACACATCAGCATTGTATCAGGGACTCAGCATCAAAATATATACATATAATGGGATTAATAATTCGATACTAAAAGACAACGATAGCTGCATGCCTACATCATAAGCTATAGGACACTTTGTACAAGTATGTAGATAATGATAACCTAGGATTGGTGTTGTGCATTCCAAAATTAGTAAATAAGAATATAGTTATGTACAATCTATTTATGAGGAATAGCATGTCTCATATTTTATATACGTCTTTGAGTAATAGCAGTGTTTGGCATTGGTTCCTAATAGTTAATTGTGCCAAAAACAGACGCTGCCTAAGATAGACATTTAGCTTTATCACATTTAAATGACCTGCCGAGCAGAGCCAAATCCCAGATCTGACTGTTTGGGGATGACTGTCTGATATACCGTGAGATAAAACTACCAGTCGACCATTCTATCTGGCAACAAGACAGACATCACCACGTTACAATTGTAGGCTTCATACTGGGGCAGATAATTCAACACAAAGAGATCCTATATTCTAAGTATAAAAAAATCCTACAGCATGTCACAAATAACCCATACATCATTGTCTAATTCGCTGGTCTGAAATGGACAACCCACATAGGCAAAATCACAAACAAAATAACGCTACACTTGGTTCTCTTCGAAAGAACCTAACGAACTTCCCAACATCATGCAAGAATGCCTACCTATCTTGACTTGACGATGTAAATCCCTCACTTCTGGTGAGAACAGTTGCATCAACCTGAATATTATAAATCTGAAGAGCCGTATTAGCATTCAAATTCTTCCTGTCTTCGTGTCTGATATAGACCAGTCTTCTTAGTTGGTGGTAACTGGGTTAGTCTTTTTTCTCGATATTGGTACAATGCATAGCAAAGATCACTTGTGTGATCTATACTTGAGCATGACCAGTTAGAAAAAACTCAGACGGACAGCCAGATTCATCACTGGTAACTACAAGAGGTAAACCCCAGGATGTGCTACTCAGATGATGCACGACCACGACCTAACACCATTACAAGAAAGGCGTACCCTAGTCCTACTCCGATTAACATTTCTATTCAAGGTGGTTGAGCGGTCGATTCCAACCATCCCTCCTCATGAATTTGTGACACCTAAGTGACTAAGAAGAGCTGTTTCTACACATAAATTCGAAAGCTACAAGTAACATGCTCGAAATGCAGGTCACAAACAATTCTAGATGTTTCTGTGTACCACCAGCAAAAACTGAACCTTAAACATTAATTTTTCGTATAAACCGACTGGAATCATCTAGACGACACCTGTGTCTATGCTCAATCTGTTGGCAGTTTCCGGTCCACACTCAACAGTAGAACACCCATATGCTACCACTTCATGAACTAACATATTTACAGAGCGCTCAGTGGAGGATACAGTCAGGGATGGTGGAAGCAGCCTCTCTTCGCGTTTCTAGATTGTATAACATTCTCTATTTCATGACCAAAGGAAGACTCTCTACGGTTCAGAGCAGAGGTACCAGTGTTCCTTGTTAGCTATCGCCTTTTCTCAGGATTCTGCGGTTACTATGTATTGACTAGATTGCCATGTTTTCTTTTGATGTTTTGCTATTTATGCCTATGGTCGTATCATGAGCCCTTTTTAGCTCACTCATGCTTAGCGACGGTATAGTATAATACTCTTTTATGATGCGATAATGCCGGAGAAACACACATCACACTTAGTCAGTCTATAGTGATTGTAGCAATATTCTGATAACTAGCCGATTCTTCTCTGCCGATATGTGAAGTGGTAGTTTTATGATATATTTGAGAATTGAGTAGATGACCAAATTATTCGGGAAGTGAACAATTACTTCATGGGCTATGTATTTTCCTGTCATTTCATTTTCTTTTTTCAATTTAATGAGCTCAGAAATGGTGTGAGATAACAAAATGCACATTTATTGGGAAATATGGGCTAAAGTGAATGACTTGATTTGTGGAACATTGTTCTGAACAAATTTATATACATATACCCAAATCATTTCTGCCAAATTCAGGTTCTTCGATTGAGATTGCTTATGGCAGCAGGGAGGCGCCACAGTAAATCTGTATCTGTATGAAGTACGTTGTAGAACCACTACTGGCATAACACAATGGTTGAGAGAATATACGTTAGAATATTATACGCTTCATGGATCATCTCCAATGTGTACACATTCTGTTCTGTTGGAGTTTGTTAACTTTGGAGTAGATACCTGGGATTTTTCTGATTTCTGACGTTGACGTATTCTCGTTCCAGCTATCCTCCACACGTAAATCGCATTTATTTAATAAAGCTAATTTCAGTATATAGCTTGTTTGTTAGTCTGCAATTCTTTGATATGATAATTGTTGTTAGTTCGTAGTGTGTTGTGAAATAGGTGACGAGGAAGTCGCCTCATTGTCAAATTTGGAGACATGGTTTTGAAGTCTTGTCGAACAGTTATACCTCTGCAGCTCCCCGCACCCCCCCCCCCCACTATCGTTGTCTTTATAGCATCAAGTACCACCCTATGTCCTATGTTCGTTCTCAGGGAAAGGCGACAATACTCTCTTTGTGATGGCTTTTGCTACTCGCTTTCCAGAAAGCCACAGTTATTGACGTCAATAACTGTCCTTGTTCTGCAATGATAGTTCACAGCTTAACTGTACATATTACTTTTGTAGTCGTTTTGAAATTGTATTATTGATGTTTATACTAAGGCCATGATGAAACGTGTGCATATTTAACTGCGTTACTAGTACCGATGTGACATTTTACATCAATTCATCACTATTGTGTTGATGCTAATTCGGCTCGCCATAGGGCGGACTGAAAGACTTAACATATTAATTGGCTAAATTTGGTCAAAAAACATATGTTCTTCTTGATTGTCCACATAGAGGCCAAGAGAAGACTATATTTGGAAATTTACAACTGGAATAATTGGCTCAGTTATTGAACCAGTCATTCGTGGTAAATTTTCAAAATAGTCTTTTCTTGTTCTGCAAATAGCCTCTCTTCATGATCATTTTAGCTTGACCATTAAACGGTTAACCATGCACAACATTTTGATCATTTGAGGAAATCGTAGCTTATTACACCCACTTTAAATATTTATCTTAAAATACTTCATAGGTGATTTTATTAAACATGAAAATAAGATCACTCAACGTCTATCTAATAGAACGCATTACCCATTGGGTATGAAAATTCCGTTGTTGTTGTGAATCATCCAATTTATTATTGCCTGTTCGGACGCATCTTATGAACCAGTGTGAGTTCGAGTGTACCGCTATGCCACAGCAAGATTACTTGAGTAACTCTGCATGACGATATGTCCACTGACAATAGTAGGCCTATACAGATAGGAACACTTCTATTATCTATCCCGATATTACTATATTTTGCGATACACAATATCAGTAATAAAGGAAACCATTGTTATCCACGCCCGCCCGCTTCTAGTATGGCTAGCCCATTTCTAGTTAAGGACATCCCACTTTGTAAAGGTGTTTGAACGGATTATGAGGTTTCAAATTAGGCCTAGGCTCTGACTATACAGGAAAGCTGATGAGATTGGAGTCTGTTGCAGCCAAAATATTAATGAAAAGGTTTAGTAAATTGTAAAGTCAACAAAATCATAAAATTCAGACGTTTTCTGTCGGACCTTTGCCACCTTCCTGGGTAACCTATGCCATTTGATTGTCACGCCAGCTAAGAAGTGACGTATTTGGATCATGACGTCAGATACTTGAGTGACAGATCCGATCTGGATATGCTACCCCATTATTTATGCATTTATGTGTAATGGAATGGTAATATCAGAATTGTAATACCCACGGGTCTATGTAATTCCAGCTAAACCTAGTTCTACAAACTATCTGTTCACTTTATTTAGAGGATTCCTGCATTTTTAAGCGATTTGAACAGAACAATTTTAGAACGTCATCTCTAACAGTTTTTGCAGCAAAGACATACACAATGGGGTTAATTGCGGAATTTGTAAACATGAAATACACGAAAACTAAATATAAATTATCTGCATAAATGTTGTAATTTTCGTATCGCGAGTTTTGTATCATCATATATGTATGCGCCGGTATCCACGCGACGAAAAATAGCACAATGACTATAGTGACAGCTTTAGCATCTGCATTTCGTCTCTCCTGTTGCACCTCAAAGGAGTTCTTGGCACGAGCTACTGCGATATACTTGGCGATGTGAAGAACACAGATCGCTGTACATGGTATAATAGTGGTGAGGATCTCCCAAGATAGGTCTTTGGCATAAGTGTCCAAATCAAACGAACATACCGTGACAAGTTCACCATAGTATAGCGCTGGAATCGGCTTGCCAAACACAGTAATGGGTATGATAAAGATTTGAAGTAATAGGAATATAGCAATGCATCCTTTTACGATGAAGGCTGGCGTGATCCTAGCCCGGGCTGGCAGCGGATAGGCGAGTTGATAGAACCTTAAGGCTGCGAAGAAAACCAGATGATACTCACTGCCTATCAGACCAACTGATGCCACGTAATAAACAAGTGCACATGTGAATCCAGTTCCTGTCAACAGACAATGGACATTATGTATGAACAGTTCACGTAATTATGCATGGAGTTCTTAGTGTGAGAGTATGGTTTAATTTGCAAATGCTACTGCTGCTACTGCTACTGCCACTACGACTGAATTGCCACCTCCTCCGCCGCCCCGCCCCCACTGTGAAGAAGATATGACAACAGACGCTACATTAATGCACTACCGCCATACACACCTTCCACAGCTTAACATCACACACACGTAGGCCCAAACTAGCAAACAACGAAGCAATCCTGATCCTGAAAATTCAGCATAGCTGACGGGTATCTGGCTAAATTAACACAGAAATCTTTAGTTTCTAACCCTCCAATCTTTCTGAGATAGATTTGGTACACCACCATGACTTGGAAGTTGCTTACTTCTGAGAAACCAACTCGAATCAAGCTAGATGCATAAGTAGGCGATAGAAAAGCATATGTCAGCCTGCGAAAATCATCATTAACATTGGCAATAATGATAAAAATTAAAAGGTAAATCACGATTGCAACTTCTGTCCAGTGACATTCGCCTAAAATTCACCAAGGCACATATACTTTGTCCTACTTAATTATTTAAGGAAGCTAACCATCGCACAGCAAACAACCATCAGGGAGACAAATTCAGTGGCTTTATCATCTAGGTCCAATAGCAAAACAATAGGCTACCAGCAGTACCTGTAGCTCAATTCCTTGTAGGCCCTGATAATATACACTGCCCATTGGATAGAGCAAACGGCCAACAGCACTGACTGCAATCATAATGTTTAAACTAAATGTGTGTAAATGGCATAACTACCCAGATACTGGTCTAGGTATGAATATTCTAGCCCAGATGGATCTCCATCGCTTCTGAATTATGTACTAATATTTGTGATAACACTACTACTACTTAAATTTACAACAAGTCTAGATGTCCTACTAGATAATGGGACATGGGAAATTGAGGAATTAGATTAGATTAGCAGATTTCGTTGGTAATACGACTAGTGGTTTTCAAACTTTTCATCACAAATCGGGTATGGGAACCGAAATTGAGACTCAGCAATCGTTGAGAGTGTAAATGTCAATAATGACCGAGTCAGCATGCCAATACCATCTTCAGATAAACAAATGTTGTCTCCATGCGAGCGCCAAGCTTTAAAAGTATACGTATTGAAAATAACATTGCCATCAAAGAAGCAGACAAGAGCACTGCTACAGTAATAATGGCAAAAGACAATGAACCTTTCCATTATTAGCTATGGCCCGCTCATCTCTAGCTAAGATCCACCCACACATCGCTTGTGTTGGGACCGATCGATCTCTGAACTTCCTGACTAGTAGTTTCCAGAAAACCTATACAGGTAAACTGTTGGCACCAAAAGCGCCCAGTCAAATTAGTTTCAAAATATTCAACAACATGTTTATTAAATGGTAGAGACATACAATTCTTACAGCATGTCGGTCTATTAAGACGGTCCATATACAATCATTTATAACGTAATGATTAAGACGCCATCCTACACGCCGCTTAGCTGATTATGACGTCATATGACGTAATTACTCTGGAAAGGTACATTATGTACCGGAAGCTCTGAGACAATTGAATAACCATAGCTACTAAAGGAAGCATGTTGACCACAAAACTGTCTCCTATTTAATGAATAAAACAAAAGTATCAGTAAAAGACAATGGACCTTTCCGGTTTTAGCTATGGCCCGCTCATCTTTAGCTAAGCTCCACCCACACCTCGCTCGTGTTGGTGTTGGGATCGATCCATCTCTGAAGACACTGACTATCAATTTCCAAAAAAATACACAGGTAAGCTGTTGACTATTTTGAAACTAATTTGACTGGGTGCTGTTGCTCCTTAAGGCAGCAACAGCGCCCAGTCAAATTAGTTTCAAAATATTCAACAGCATGGTTATTAGAAAGCAATGAATTACAAATACATACAATTCATACAACGTGTCGGGCCATTTGAGATTTGATGAACGTCTAATTGGAACCCTTTGTGACATATTGATTATGACGACATCAAACACACGCTGAGCTGATTATGACGTCATACGAGGTCTGATGATGGATGGATACTCTGGAAAGGTGAATTCAACTACCTCTCAGCAAAGAATAATTCCAAACCACGTAGACGTTATTTACTCCGTCAAATTCACAAACGGGTAAACTCCTGGTTGAATTTCATGAAGCCACCGGGTAGAGAATAATTTCGGAATATGGCTCTGATTCAAACAGAATCAGTAAGAGTATCGCTTACCATCTATAACTCATTTTTAACAGACACCTTAACTTCCTCAAACACTGAGGACCTTCTCTTTAAACAGACCTAAATCAAAGTTCTCCCTGATGCATTTCTAGATGTTGATTCAATGTAGACAAACATTGCTATCAAGAAAGGTAGCAACTCAGTCCGAAGTGCATTTACGAAATTCACAGATATAGGTCTGCAACGTCCAGATAAGGACATATTAGCACTTTAAGAACTCAGTCTAAAAGGCATTGATTTCGAAGTTAATGGAGACATCTACAAACGGATTAGTGATTAAGAGATGGGCACGCGTTTTAGCCCTGTCTTTGACAATATTTATGCACCACAGAATAAGAAAACACTGCACTCAGAACGTGTAGTAAAATCCCCCTAGCTTTACCAGATATTCAGATAATATTTTCGTACCGTGGCCACACAGTAGGGAGGATTTTACAGAATTCCTGCAGTTTCTAGTCACGCATGCTCCATATCAGAAACGGCATAGGGCGGAGTCACAGAACTAGGACTAGATCCAAATGTCAAACTTAATGCAAATATTAATGATAGCTCAGTTGACTTCTTAGACTTAAATTCAAAACGTCAAGTTACCTAGACTATCAGGTGTATTTTAATCTATTCACATCAGCTGCTCCACAAAAAATATGTTCACCATCCACATACTTTTGCTGGACTAGTAAAATGGCAAATCATTAGATTTCATAGGCCTTATAGTGATACAAAAAGTCTAAACTCAGCGTATTCAATGTTTTTTCATACTTTGAAAACAAGCGACTCAGCTAGTCAACTTAGAGATATAAAGTAAGAAATATTACATATATATCACCCACCAGCAAGGTTAGCCACAGCTAACCAGTCCTTATAAGCGGGCAGTTTAGAAAATGCGGTAAATTAGACTAACTAGCTTTCAAACCAGATACAAATTCAAACATACCTTGATCGTGAGACTGAAATTGTAATATTCTTACTATCATGCAATTTGTATCAATACAATATGTAAGATGAATAAGAGTTCCATTCAGGGTGCATGCTAAGAGGCATATAACAAATATGAAGAGACAAACGTAGCTGAAAATTTTAATCTTCCAGACCATTTAATCAATCATGATTTGAAATCTTAACTATTAATCAAACATCGATTTTTGATATTGAAGAAGAAACAGAAAACTGTCAATTTCTCATGGAAACATTCTGGCTCATGTCTCTGCAGGCAAATTGGGCTCCTGACCTAAATGCTGATTCACGAATGGTCAAAACAAATGAGATTATCCCATACTACTACTACTACTACTACTACTACTACTACTACTACTACTACTACTACTACTACTACTACTACTACTATTACTACTACTACTACTACTAGCGCGTTAGAAAAGCTAAGCACAACTACTACTTCCAGTACCCTGATGGAAACCGTGTGAGGGCCTGGCAAACACACCATACTGTGTGTGTCCAAAAGATAGTCTCATATGAATTCGCAAGTGTATCAGTATATCTGACATGTGAAAACTGGTCCGCTAAACCAAGGTTTATTTCTTGGTGCGGTGGTCCAGCCGAACGAGGTCTGGGTTACTGATGCTATGTAGAATTGCTAGATGGTGGTTCGATTCCGACCGGGGAAATTGTGATCATCAAAATAAACTAAGGGTACATTCAGTGGGCGGGGTTAGCACAGAAATTGAAGCCATCGCACTACTACTACTACTACTACTACTACTACTACTACTACTAACGGTAAATCATACCCCCCCCCCTGTCTTACCTGGGATTTCCATGGTGGGAAACAGGAATGTCGGCAAACACGCGCCTGAGATACAACATAGTGTATCCATCATAGACAATGATGTCAACAAGGTGAAAGTGGGAATTCTATATTTTCCTGTTTTAAAGAAATAAAAAATCAGAATAATATTGAACATAACTCCGAAAATATTGTATATAACTGGCGCGTCTTTATATAGAAATCTCGGAATATTACCGAACATACCGCGATGTACATAAATGTTAGACTTGACCGTGGCCATAGGAAGATATGTACTGACTGTGCTGTTTAATGACATGACTACAATTGATGGTGGTTCTAAAAAATAAAGATTAGTTACATTAACTATATATATTTTCAGTTGATTACTAAATCTATGTTGTCAGCAATGGATCACCCTGGCAGTTCTATTATGAAAATTGAGACGACGCAAAATAGACATAATTATATAGAGCCACCTCTAAACGAACATTGCTAACAGGCACGCCAAGTATGAAACTATTAATATCCGTGGTACGGCTAGAATTGATCATCTTTCTTTATGCTTTATTTATGTGCTATCCACGTTCGGGTAGCGTATCCGTTTGATTCCGGTTCCATAAGATGCTTTACATGGTCTATCAAATGTAGCATTATAATTGTCTGTTTCTGTGTCGGAAGAACAGCATCCACCGATATACACAGAATCGATATTGATAGGATACTTGATACTCATCTCTTCCTTTTGTTCATTTTGAAGACTGATGCTCGACAAAACGTAAACACATCAATAGTGAGGGGACAATACCATGGGAGTGTTGATAACGTGTTCGTATATTGTCTACGTACCTGTCTTTCACAGGGGTTCTAACCAACCGCGGCCCCGTTGATTTAGTGACATCATCAAAATATGTCTATTTACAATAGCTGAAGATTTCATACAAATCCGACAGTGTTTACTGTAATAAGTATTTAAGGTATCAACTTTGTTATTTGTCATATAAATAACATGTTTTCACTATTAGCTTTAGGATGCATAAAATGTCTTACGTCTAGAGTTATTGTTTCTAACGGCAACATGTTATAATTTTAAAATCTTAGATTCTTGTTTGCAAACACTAGATTTTAATTTCAATTTTTCCCATTTCTTGTTTATTTAATCACATGCAGATATGTTAATCTATTTACTTTTATTTGATAGAATTATCATTCAGTTTCATCTCTAAGTATTTTTGATTTTCAAAGCCTTTTCCTCATTTCTGTTTTTAGATTTACTTTCAAACTGCCCTCTCCCCATCCCACCTCAGAGAGAAATGAAGTACCCCCCCCCCCTCCCTCCCACCCCATCCTTTACACAGCATACAACATAGACACCCGCCGACAACAGTTCATAGACAGCAACAGGCACCGAATGCGCCGCAAAGATAGTCATGGCTCAAATACAACTAGGTGTGAGTGGCCAATAAAACAAAAACAACATCACCACCACCACCAACAACAAAATATTCAATTACCCTAAAGGAGGGTGGGAGAGGAAGTTACTTACGTTTATTTGATATTATTATCTTTCATTTAGTTTCTTAATATTTTTTATTTAAAAAATGTTTGCCTAATTTCCGTTTTTAGATTTCATTTCATAGACTGCCCTCCAACCCCAACCCAATAAACTAATTTCCTCTCCCACCCTCCTTTACACGGCATACAACTTTACTTTCATTTCGTAACACTTCGGAGAAGCACCTCTATACTTTGTTCAGTCAAAATAATGTTTGATCCACCAATAATTGCAACAGAAACGAAACCACTTTTATTTTTTTCTTTAAGGTGTAGGACGATATATTTTAGAAATCAAGTAAAATCTTTTGAGTGAAACACGTTAAATTCAAGATGGATACCAAGATGGCCGCCAATCGAGTATAAAAAAGTGTGTATCACGATAACGGTCCATTTTAGACCACAGAAATGTGTTGCAAACAGATAGAAATATGCCACCAATCTACAAGAGAAAAATGTCATTATCACAATATTCCCACTCTATGACCTCATAGTCCAATATGGCCACCTGTCTAAATAATATGTGACACTAAAATTCGATGTTTGAAATGATTTCTACATTCATTTAATTTTCATTTTCATCCAAGTCGTCATTTGACATGTTTTGACAAAGGCCCCTGTACCCAGAACAAGCAGACGAACAATCAAGTCCATTCCGACGACATCCGCATCGCATAGTACCACAGCCCGATCTGCAGGTGCATCTCACAAGTTCAAGAAGGAACTGTGGGGCATGATCCAAGTCAGACTGTACTTGTATAATTTTACCTTCTGAAATCTTCCAGCCCCATTCTTCAGCATTCAAGACATTCCCTTTCCAGTGCCGCACCTGATGGAACACACGGAGGCTGTGGTACTTCATCGCCACAGATGTTGGTGGTAACATGTTTGGGTGAATGGAATGTTTACTGATTGTTACAAGCTCATGGAATCGTTGATACCGTATCATGTTAAGATTGTCATTCTCTGTTCCTTTATACAGAATAACCATGGCCTTCTCGCCAGCAGATATAAGATCTTTCTCCTATGATGCTGAAATTTCAAATGCTTTGGCCTGGTCACTGAATACCGGGTTGTCATTCATGAGTTTCAGTCCCACGGATTTGCCTATACCAAATATTCTCGACGTTGTATCGCATCCGAGAAAAGCGTGTACAAAAAGAATATTCTCGTAAATGCTCTTTCCTAGTGTACGCCTGATGGAATTCACACGTATACATTTCGGAGGTGTTCTTTTCTTTGGTTCAGTACCGAAGTAAATATCATGCTTGTTCCTCCCAGCATGTTGTATGAGGAGAATAAGCAAGTCAGGCTCATCCCGATCAGTACTGCTTCACATATCTTTGAAACATTAATTGCAGTTTGCACTATTAATACAGCTGGGCATTCTTTGGCATGTGCTACATCACAATCACACTGAGCTAGCTTTTCACCCAGTAATGCAAGGAATAGTTGTTTATTTTCACTATTGGAGAAAAATTCTTTCTTATTCAACTGCAGTTTCATGGATGGACTGAAAATCACTTTGCTACCCTCACACCATGCCCTGCGTCTATGGGCATTGTCTTCTGTTGACCGACATGTCTCGTAGCCATCGAAAACAACCACTGATTGACCAGTTTGTTGTCACATAGTTGCTATAGCCTTGCAATATTTTGCCATGGAATACGGTGGAGAAGAGTGCCCCCATTAAGTATATACTTGAACTTATGACTTTGTGGCGGTTGTGCTGGTACTGAAGACCTGATCGCTTTTGCTAGCTGTGTTTCTATGGCTTCTAAGAGACTGTCATTTCCTTCGAACAATGCTGGAGGGTAACTACAGAGCTCATAGGTCAGAGTATTTGCCAGATCGTTTGTCTGAGATCCTGTGATGATTAATCTTTGAAACAGAAGTAAGGGAGCTATCTGGACCATATCACTGCCAATCTTGACACCAGTCTTGGATTTAAATGTTATGGCCTGTTTCTTTCTCCTGAAGGAATGCGTGAGAACGGGTTGCCCATCCATTTAATTAAGAATGACATTTCCGATTTCCTTTGCGTTATGTACGTTTACGTGTGCTCTGGCTGCAATGCCATTAACTATTTTCGGAAGTGATGGATTTGTATCAAATGGTGATCGCCATTCAATGAAGGACATGCATTTTAGAATCGGCTGTGTCCCTCGTTCGCCTAGCTAGCGATAAATCTTTATGTTGCGCACTTGTGTCATATATGACTGACGTGAGCTGTTCCATGACAACATTAACTTCCGTATACGCGGGTCTTGACAAACACCAAACTATTCGCTGTGTTTCAGTAATGCCCCTACCTCTGGTGAGGCCACCACTCGTCTTAAAACACCTCATTAGAACCTGTTCAATCACAAGGTCTGGCGATAATCCAGCCCATAAACGGTCTGACCTCCGAGCAACATGTAATCCCTGGGAGAATTGCATGTAAACCTGAGGGTGTGTTTCATGTAACCTTCTCATTTTCTGGAGGGAGAGTTACCCTGATTTTATTAACAGATTGTGACCAGCTGCTGCCAGGTATGGCAAATTGGCTTGCATAGTTTCAAGATGAAGGAACCAATCACCCGTTCGTTCAGATCTGATAAAGTCACGCACAATGGGGATCATTTCCATCCAATTTACCCATAGCTTGGCAGTGCAATATTCTGACGACATAGTTGCCATCTCTGTTTGAAGTTTCCTGTGAAAAGACCTTAAGTTTACTGATGACTCTACTTCTTGTAGAGCAATTTTGGTTAACATCAGGTTATCGTACACCGTCGCTATTGCATCAAGTTCCTCTAGGACAGTGTTACTTCCACTTTCAATGTCTGTTTCCTCTGTCACATTATCTTGAGATAGTAGAGGCAATTGTGTTTGAAAGATCTTACACAGTAAAAGTGTGTGAATGACAGCATCAATAAGGAAGTGGCCACCGAGAGCTCTTGACATCGCTTTACCACTCAGTATGTGGCCACCTGTTTCTTGAAGACCTGTCCCTCCCAAGAAAGCTCATTAATGTATGAAAGCCACCCAACCGTACCACCATGGATTGTAACGGACTATCTACGGGAGCACTTTCAAGAATTGTGACAACGGGTGTTACTTCATGACGCCTGGCATGTTCCGATATGAAATTCAGAGTGGAGTTGACACAAGTCCTGTCACTTGGATTCATATCAATCATTGGGAGGAATATTATAGATGCTTATCCCGGTAGTGTCTCCTTGGATATTGATTGCATATAACCAGACCATGCTGGTCTAGGAGAGCGAAGTGGCAAAGACGTTTTCGAAAGAAGGTCCACTAAAAACGTGTCATTGTTTTCTGCTGAAGCAAAATCAATTTTGGGTGTCACCATTGCTATCATGCCCATGCCATGAAACGTACCACAGCCATCGAGTGTTCTACTATCATGATCAACATTGTCTGCCGAGTATTTCATGAATCGTCCTGGAAACAGACCGAAAATTTCTGATTCCTTGGTCATTGTTGCACATCGTTCAAACCTCTGTACTTCAGAATATAAACTACAAAACCCAAGTTTGTTCAATGTTTCGATGAGGAATCTGGATGCGGAATGAGATGCATCTGAACAGTCAGACCTAACTGCAATGGAGATATGATATGTCTGGGAGATGTAGCCTGAATGATAGCCTGCCCTAAGGAATATACCTTTAAGTCTTTGTCCGTTCCAACAAACAAAGCATTGAGCAAAAGTCGCAATGAATGTGATAGAATGTGGTAGAAAGGCGGTTGCTTCATCGACGGTAGACATGGAAAGGCTAGAGGGGTAAACATCTTCAGATTGAATGGCTGACTTAATGTCCCTCTTGATGAGGTGGCCAGACGCTTCTATTAATCTAAACCTTTCTGCCTCAAGATCATTTTCTTTGAGGTGTCTGTAAAATTCATTTAGAATGGCCGAAGCTGTACGTCTGAAGACACTACATTTTATGAACCCTTTATCTCTGTGATGATTATTTTACCAACAAAATGCCCACGAAGTTGTCTTTCATGTGTGTTGAACCATATGGTTCCAAATCTGAACCTTGTAAAGCATCTGCCATATTTGGAATAATTTCTGCGATTGTTGTCTGATGTTCGTCATTCGCCTCGAGGTTTTCTGCGACCTTTATGAAACCCTCGGCTCCATCAGTATCTTCCGGCCTTTCTAATTTTATTTTCTTTGACAAACCATCACATTCTTTCTTGTATGAATGTGGCACATTTTTACCTGTTCTAGAGTTTAGATTGCAGGTTTGATGATAAACAACGCCACCTGCGTGAAGGTCCTGTGCGCGAATGCCACTGACCATTCATCCTGACGTTTATCACATGCTCTGAGTAATGTCGTATCAAATTCGATTGTCCGCGCTGGAATGAGCAGTTTTTTCTTTCGATCATACTTATCAGTATTTCCACATAGCAAGCACTGTTCCTGATACGAGAACGTGAGTTCCTCTGAGCGGAGAGTGCGAGTTGAGTCAGCTGAATGGGCATAACCCTCTGATGCATGCTTTCGTTTTTTAATTGAATTTTGTATGGCTATATGGTTGCAAAATACTTTTCGACATTTAATATGAACCGCGTCTCCAGGTTTCACAACTATCTTTGATTCACGTTTAACACTTTCTTTAGCAATACCATCACACCATTTGGCAGTTAAAGTAACTATTGGTCCATCTGATAACGTCTTCTCGCAGAATACACAACACGCCATGTAAATGATATGAATATCAAGAGACTAGAATCAATATTTTATCAATCAATTTAATCAGTTTTATTGGATCAAGGGTACATAATTGATTCAAATATCACAATATTAAATCAATATTTTATTTGTCAATTTAATCAGTTTTAATGGATCAAATGGGAATAATTAATTTGATTTGAATAAAGCAGTCTAACAATGAAGAGAATCTACTATTTTAAAAGTGTGGTTCATTATATCGAGGGAAACAGCTTTTCAGTTTACATTGAATGCCCATTTATAAAATTAACCTGGCCGTATGTTACAATAAATATAATATATTTGAAGAAGTTATTTAATTGTTTCCCCGTGTTTAATTTACAGATGGGCTTAATGTTATCATAGTTATACACATGACGAGTGCGGTAATGGTCGTGACGTCGTGAATTTGCAAGTTTTCTTTGGTTAATCAGATATAGTCTCCAAACCCCATGCTTATTCCCTTAACGTTGACATTAGGCTTATCTACTTCATTTTTCTGGGCTAACCATCTGTAATAAACACATAGGTGCATACATTATTTATATTTGATGTGAAAATGTATATTCTCTGCATATGTAAGCAGTTGTCGTGATGTGCTGCAGCGATATAGTCATATTTGCGTTTTCGCGTTGGGCCAGACGACTGAAAAGACTATAAACCTTAACTGTCAAAAAAGAATAGTTCCACTTAAAAGATTTTAATAGATTTTTAATATGTCACTAGGAAGTACCTACCGAACACAATCTACATAATTTGATTTCTGTTGCAATTAGGGGTAAGTTTTGCCAAATTTTAGCTATTTTGTCTGGACTAAATAGTGGCATGGCTCAAATACATTTAGATGTAAGCGGCCAATAAAACCAAACCAACTGTTATGTTTATATGTATTAAAGAAACGAAAAAGGGAACTAGCAAATGCTATTGAATAGACACCTTATATAATAAGACAACTCTTATCACCAGTAAAGAAAATTAAACGAGTTGGATTAATTTTTTTAATGCACATGAACACTTATTTACGTCTCTAACGACCACCGCTATTTTGCCTGGTTAGTGGCGTAGCTGGTCCGGGGCGCTCTCTAATGTGTGGAGGTACGAATACGCGCTGAGCAAGTTTTCTGGACTGATGGTATACTTTCCATCACTAAAAGGTGTACGCCTGGAAATATCACATGTTACACTCGAAAAGGTAATAAGATTATTATTATATATACAGTAGTAGTAGTAGTAGTAGTAGTAGTAGTAGTAGTAGTAGTAGTAGTAGTAGTAGTAGTAGTAGTAGTAGTAGTAGTAGTAGTAGTATGGGATAATCTCATTTGTTTTGACCATTCATGAATCAGCATTTAGGTCAGGAGCCCAATTTGCCTGCAGAGACATGAGCCAGAATGTTTCCATGAGAAATTGGCAGTTTGCTGTTTCTTCTTCAATATCAAAAATTGATGTTTGATTAATAGTTAAGATTTCAAAACATGATTGATTAAATGGTCTGGAAGTAGTAGTAGTAGTAGTAGTAGTAGTAGTAGTAGTAGTAGTAGTAGTAGTAGTAGTAGTAGGGTAGGCGGTGGGTGTATGTGTGGGAGTGCGGGTATGTGGTAGTGGGATGGATGGACGAAAATTCAAAGGCATGTAGTATAAAATTGACGGAATTATTAATTTATCGTAAGCGAAGACTGAAAAATCGTGTTTTATATCTCATAAAAACTGGTGTCAATTGATTATTCGTCCGTGTATGCGAGATGCGATTGAATGCGTTGACAAGCGAATCTGTCCGTAGAGTATTCAATTGTGCTGCTCAGTCCCGGGACTGAGGTGGGGTGGACCAGAACGTCAAGCTTGGAGGAAATTATCCTAATTTATTATGTGAGTTACTCATATCAATGTGGATTGCGGAGCAATGTTTACATTACTCCCACCAACCCACCCCATATGGTTGCTGATAGCGATGGGACACTTATATTAGACTCTGCCTTACTCTTTTTAAGAACGACACCTTTTAATTCAAATTTCAATTTTGCCATAGAATATATCCATTTTCAGGCCAGGAGAAAACTATTTTTTGAAAATTTACCACTGGAATTACTGGAATTACATTCCAATGGTAAAGTTTCAAAAAGATTCTATACTCTTGGTCTGTAAATATACAATTCATAACACCACTGTACATTGCTAGTTTTCACTTAATTGGCATTAAAGGGTGTACATCCCATCCCCACTCATTTGACATGGATGCACACCCAACCCTTCCAACATTGTCTTCCCCCAGCCTTGGATCGGCGCCGCGCAGGGAATTTTTAGAAAGTTGTGAAAATCCGCCTCAGAGAAGCCATTTCAGACAGTATATCTGCTATTAAATTGGCTTTAAGATGTGTGCGTGCGTGCGTGCGCGTGTGGGTGAGTGGTGTTTGGTTCTGGTGTCCTCGTTTGCAAAGGCGGTGAGGATGGGTTGGGAACGGTGAATGAGTGGTGTGCTACAATAGTGCAGGGTTTCAGTTTAACACCCTTCATATCTAGGGGTAGTGCACTGGCAATGCGATGGCCTCAAGTTATGTGCTAACTCCGCCCACAGAATGCACCGGTTAGTCACACACATTTGAATTGACTGTCAGCAATGCGTTCAAAACATCTACGGAATTTGCTCGTATAGGCGCAATTATGCTATCACTGTATATGTTCTTCAAGCACAGCTGTAAGAACTGCAGACTATTGCTTCTACTAGCAGAACGGATGAGAGTGACTGTTTTGAGATATCAGGCACATAAAGCAAGGGGTTTACATGTACTTTCATTCAACTTTTGTGTCTTTTTATGCTTGCCGAAAATGTAAATGAAACTTCAGGGCTGTTAACGCCTGCCATGAACACCAAGATTGATGGTTTCTACAAACGGATGCTCAACTACACATTTATAATATGTGCTTGTCTATATAGCGAAGTACTAGAACAAATATCTTAGGTTTCCCTTGTAATGGAGGCAGAAAGCAGCATGATAACAGTCATATTGGATGCTTTAGATGGTTACTCAGAAAACCTTGTCAATATTATGAGCAAAGACTCATATGAAAGTGTGGCAGAATCTACTCGGCATTTTACATGTAGAAAAGTTAATGACAATGTAGTAGTGACATCAACAGCCATATATTTGCCAGCTGTGTTAACTAAAGAGAAATCAAAGCTAACGGATCGCCAAAGGGCAGTATTATCAGATAAATTAGTTAAAGAAGTCTCACATAGCCAGGAATTTTAACTGACTAATGTTGCTGCTGCGGAGAAAGAAGCTGGTGATATCAAGAAGAAACTTGTTGGTGAAATAAGAGATTGTGTTAATATCAAATTCGGTAGCTTAAATGCAGATGGTGTTATTAGTGCAATGACTATTGTAGACCATACCAGATGGGACACCAGTGACGATTACTATGAGATTGAGAACATTGAGAAACCTTCACAACATTTTGCTCATCAGTTGTAAGTCGGTGACTATATACTTGTACGAGCTAAGTCATAATTTCTAGAATTGAAATAACTTCAGAGGAGAAATAAATTTTTTTGGAGAAAATATTCACATATCACCAGGATACCTTCAGAAACATCCTTATTGTCATCGAGATATGTTTGTCTGCTGCCTGGGCACAAGGCACAGTTGTTGTTCGTCGGTTGATAACAGAGCAGCGTACTAATCTTTCAAATGAGAACTTGGATAGTAATAGTTAGTAATTCGGCTTAATATCCCTGTAATGACTCAATTTTATGCGGACGGTGAATATGAGAAGAGTGTGGTAAAGCGTGCTGTAAATAATTATCTGACAGTAAAGAAGTGGAGATGGGACATGAAAACAAATAATAGTGTAGCTGCAGCAAATGATGGTCCTTCAGTTCCTAAAAATGTAAACGTGACATATCAGACTCAGAGCCAGACGACAATTCGTCAGATGAAGAGGACAGTGTGAACTTCAGATGCTCTTCAGATGAGGATGATGATGATCTGTTATAATTATTAACCCTTGCATAGATGACTGAAAACAGCTACATGTAATTCAACGATTGGATTTGTTGAATAGTTTGACACTAATTTCTCTGGAAGTTATTGTTACATTGGGCAACATTGCCTTCCAGTCAAAGTAGTTTCAAAATATTCAACATATGTCGTATACCATCAATCCAGGCTCTAGGATAGAAAAGAGAATTGTGATGAATAATTTTCAAGCCATGTTGTCAGTCTGGTGCTGTATTAATCAGCAACACCATGTAAAAGTAGGCTGCAGCCGAAAATGGGGGAAAGCGTGACCCACAACTTGCTGACAGTCATTCATCCTGTATAAGTAGGCCTGTGATTACTGTATAAAAATGAGCACGTTTTAAATGTTCTGGTGTATAGCTAAATTGGCTGTCTGTCCACCTGTCTTCCCATCTGTCAGGCTGTATTTATCAGCACCCACACAAACACTCCCCCCCCCACATACACACACTTCCACCCATCCCACCACCACCACCCAGACACACAGACACCTGTTTTAGTGAACACCTGTATATACTATTCCAGTTAGATTTAGCTTTGTTTTTCAGTTGAAATTTTGTACATTTATCTTAGTCCATGTAATGCAGAGGATAACGTGCTGGACTTCTAATCCAAATGTTGTGGTTTCAAATCCCCTGTGGACAATTTGTACAAATGTTCGAGATATTTGATTTGACCACCCAGATACACAGCCACCTTACCTTGTCTTTAGTGCCCGCCTGCCTTAATCCATAAAGCAGGCCTATAATAGTTGTTGATTTTCATATATGTTACTGAACATCATTAGAGAGAACACCTCTTTTGAGACACGAATCCTCAGCGGTTATAAGCCTCAGCTGTCTTTAGTGACCGCCTGTCTTTAGTGACCACCTGCATTACTGACCACCTACCTTGATGGCTGTAGCTGATGAGACATATGGTAGGTGCTGACCTGCCTTTAGTGACCACCTGTTTTTAGTGATCACACTGGGAAGCCCGCAAACAGGCACTCATCGTGAGAGGGGTGTTGGATCTGTCCCCACATCATACAAACACATATTCATGTCTTGTGTTTAGTCTCTAGCTTAGAGGATAGTGTGTCTATAATAATGATTGGTCTGTGCCCACCCCCAAGCACCCCTCCACGCCCGCACCCACCCCCACCCCCGCAACTCTGGCAGAGTTGGGCGACGACCCAATTAGAGCTAGGACTTTCTAGGGTAAACCCACCAGCCATGGACGCCGCCGTACAACAGTTAGTGTGCATGCTGCAGAAAGGTGATATATCTCCCACCACATATGCAGAGTGATTGGCAGCTCTCCTTCCCGAGAGGCCAACCCCA